>CAJQUW010015316.1:0-496344 GCA_907163375.1 Prostheceraeus crozeri
CGAACGCTCCCTCCTGCTTGTTCTATTGCCTCCTCGTACCAGTACCCTTTGCATCCTCAACACCTTGCCTGAGAGGAGCCGCGGCTAACGTAGACCCGGTTGTCGACTTGGCCATACATCCTTGCATGGTGCCAGCCTCGTTCCCTAGTCCGGCCCTTCGACGCGACTTAGGAGCGTACTTGCCTCCCCATTGGGTATGCCCGCACGTCGGCTCCGTGGCGGCGCTCAGCCGAGCGTGAGCGCACCACTGGAGCCATTCCCCACCCGCTCGCGTTACACCCTCTAGGGCCCAAGCCGCCGTTCGATTCGTACCGTTATTAACCCGCCCGCGTAATGGACGTGAAATTGCAAGTCCTTACTGCGTCCCGCGACCGGCTCACCCGCCAAGTCAATAGGCCTGCTACAACAGAGCCACAGGCTCGGCAACTGCGGCCGCCGTGCGACTTTCGCCACGGTAACCGCCGCCGGTCTAGTCTCTACACCCACCAAGGTAGCCCAATTGCCACGTAGCTCGCTCGTTGTGCCGAACTCTGCCGCGGTCCTTCCTTGAGATGTATCCCCTCCACCACTGCTGAGCTGCTTATGTCAGCGACCGCCGCCGCCGCCCTACTCTCTGCGACATCCCCAGTTTAAGGCCTAGTTTGCGGGCGTCCGCGTCGCCTCGCGTCCTTTCGTGTCTCCGGGGTGGACTTCATGAGCTCGTCAGCCGCTCTCTCTTGCGCGCCTCCCTTAGATTGCCACCCAGAACGCCCGCAGTCCAGCCAGACCGTCCGCGTTGGCCGGCCCTATTGGCCGGCGTCATAGTATGGCACCCTACCCCACTCGCCCGCCAGGTCCCATGCAGTGGCCGCGGCCCGGGTTCCGAGAGGACCACTCCTGCCCCGCTCCGTCCCCCCGACTCGTAGGCACCTTCACGACGCCACCGCCGCCTCTCCACACACAAGCGTCGCTTCCCGTGCCTCTCTCCCCTCACTCATCATCAACCCCCATGTCTTCTCCCCTCTCTCTCCCGCCCTACACTGCCCGTCCCACCATACGTGCGAGGATCCCCGCGACGGCCCCGCGCGTTTCGCCCGTCGCACTCACTTGCGCGTCTCAGTCAGCCTTGGCAGCAGTTCTCCGCGTATGGCTCCGCTGCGACCCATACATCGCTCCGCCGCACTCACGCGCCCCCTATCGCTAGGCTCTCCCTCCCGACGACCTACGCCCCCACCTCCCCTAACGCTACCCTAGCCGCGTCCCCTCCTTCTACCCACCCTTCTGCGTGCCGGCTCTTCCTTCCTCCTCCCGACCTAAGGCGCGTCCGTTGCGCAAAGGCCCGCACGGCACCCCGCCCGGCATGCGCGCCAGACCACCCCGGCGGCGAGCGTCCCCCTCATCCCTACCCTCACGCACCCGACTCCCCCTTCTCCCAGCCACTGCACACCCTCGCCTTTACCTGCCGCTCGTCCCGATACCTTTCGTTGCGCTCTTCAGTACCCCCCCCTTTCGTCCTATTTTTCCTTCGACTCATCCACCACTTCTTAGACCTCGTCGACTACCTCCTAGCCCGGCTGCGCTCCCTCTTGCTCATAGCCCCTTGGCCCGCTAACCCCCTGCGTCCCTTTGCTCTCTAGCCTGCGACGGCTCCCCCCTTCCCCCCTCCCCTCGTCTGCCCCCCTAACGAACTATCTCATTAACTATCTGGCCCCCTGCTTACTCTCTCTTCTTCCTAGAGACTACCCTCCCCTACGGAACCCCCCTAAGCCCTACCCTGCCTGCCTGTTCCCTACACCATGCTCTTCCGGCCTACTCCCGGCACCTACATGCTTAGCCTATGCCCGATTATCTACTACTAGGGCCCCCTCTTACGCCGCCTACCCCTCCCCGCCCCTGAGCACCACTTGCCCCCGCCTATGCCTCTCTCTCGGCTCCTCGCCCTCACCAAGTGCCGCTCCCGTCCCCCCTAACCCACCCCTAGTCCTCTCCCCCCCACTCCCACCCTCTCCATCATCCTTCCTCTAAGCCATCCCTGTATCCCGCCCCCCCATGCCGGCGCCCATCCCCCCTTTTACTTCCCATCCCCCTCCTGCTACCTACTGCTCCTCGAGCGCCCTACTTTCCCTCTTGCCCGCTAGAGTTGTAGCGACTCCCCTCTCTCCGCAGCCAGCCCATCTTCCCTTCCCTTGTTATTTTATATTTGAAACCAATCCCTCCCTCCGCCTCACTCTACTACTTGCTACGCTCCCCTACTTCTTCTAGCTACTTGGCTCCTGATCCCTACATAGCCCTCCTGATCCCCGTGCGCTATCTCCCTAGCTCCTAGCTGACTCGAACCATCCCTTCGCGACCCCTCTACTCCCTAACCTCCCTGTGTCCGCGATCCGCTACTCTTATGTCCCGTCCTTATGCTACCCACGCCCTCCCTCTCTGTGAAGACAGCACCTACATTCTCCGCGGAGCACTGGCCCCCCACACCCCCTGCCTAGCTCGCCTGTCCCCTGGACCATACCGCTACCGGCCCCCCTATACTATCCTTCCTACCCTCCCCTTGGCTACACCGGCCTTCCTACCGCTCTCACCTCCTTTCTCCTCTCGCAACCTCCCCCCCGGCTAGCCATCTGTCTTCAGTACCTTACTACTCTACTACTACCGCTGCTACCCCCTTATCGTACTCATTGATCTCTCGCCCTACTCATCGCCATTACCCCCCCCCGGCCGCCTCCCTACTTGCTGAGTCCCTCCTCCGGGCTTCCCTGCTGACTCTGGCGCCCACCCTAGTCTCTCTATCTATGCTCTCCTCTACTTCTAATACCCGCTCCGTACCTCCCCTAGTAGGCTCTCCTACGCCTACCTAGTACCTGCTCCTATTCGCTAGTGGCCTAATGCTTCCGGGCCTACCCAGCACTCATCCCCCCCCCCTCTACCCCTCGCCGCCTAGGTAACACGTGCTCGCCTACGCCCCTAAACCTCCCTACTCCTACCATTAATCTAGCTCCTTTCACCCCTTTTGAGCCCAATTACTACCCTCAAGACACTCCCTCTCTACACCCCCTCGGCTATTGCTGCCCTCCTCTAGATTCCGCCCCCTCTCTACCCTCCCCCCCTGCGCCCCTTGCCCCTTACTCGTCCTTCTAGCCTCTACCCCCTCCTCCCTCATCTCCCCTACTCTCCATTGCTACTAGGGCTCCGCCCTCCTACCCCACTCTTCGCACTCCACTCCTACCCTACTCACTCCGCCTCCTGCAAATACATACGCCGCTAGTCTCTCTCCCCTCCGCTCCTGCCCTGCTCCTACCCTCCGTACGCTCGCACTACTACCATTCCCTCCCGTTATTGCCTCCCCGTGCCTCTCCTTATCTCTCCCCTGCCTACTAATGGGCTCCAACGCCCTACTCGTCAATCCTCAACCCCGCCCTCCACTTAGTTACCACCCCGCCCCTCTGCCCGACGTCTCTATCTGCGTCATGCCGTCCGACACGCGAGTCGCGTTTTCGACGCCGTCCGTCCCTTGCTCTCTCCCCACATACATCTCTAACTCTGGCACTGCCTCTGCTGCTCCACGAACTACCCCTCCTCCCCTCCCTCTATCCTTTTGTTCCCTCCCCCTCCCCGCCCTAGCCTTCGGCCCACTCCTTCTTGCCCTACACCCTACAGCTACCCCCTCGCATACTCCTCTCACTGCTTTCTACTACTACGGCGCCTCTAACTACATGCTCCCCTATTACGCGCCCTCGCTACGACCCCAATCTAGCTCTCCCGCTTTCGACTACTCTTCCTCCATGCCTTAGCCCCCCCTCTCTCTATCTCCCCCCCCCTAACCTACCCCGTGCTTCGTCCTCCCTCACCCCCTATTCTTGGGCCCCTAGCTACTATCGCCTCCTACGCCCTACCCCGCCCGTTCGCTGAATCCGGCAGATGCTAAGCTCCGGGCCCTAGTGCTCTACTTTGGCCACTGCCCCCGCCTACCTCCCGATGGGCCCGCCTTCCTCGCCGCGCATCGGACCGCGACGTCGCGCGCCTCCGATGATCTCGCTTCCGAACCAGCCTCCACAACCTCTACCGCTCCCTCCTTATAAGCTCTAAGTCCGCTCCCTTCCCTAGGCTAGCCTACTATAATTAATGGCCTCTGATCGTCTCGCTCTTCCTTCCCCTCTCACCCTCTAGCTTATCACTGCCTTCCCCTCGTCTACGTGGCCTAGGGCCTATGCACTACTGCGTCTCGCCTCCCCGCTAACGCGCTCCTCTTCCTCTATCGCCCCTACTACCCTCTCCCCCCTCTCTTCCCGCCTTCTGCCGCTACACTTCCTACCTACCTCCTCGCTAATCTACGAGGCCCCGCTAAGTCCTAGCTCGATCTCGCCTCCGAACCTCCTGCCCCGCGCTCTACTAGGACTTACCTAGCTACTACCTATCTACTACCTCCCCCCCCCCTGGTCGGCTAGCTAATAGCCCCCCCCCCTACCGGCCCAAACTGCTCTTGCCCTACTCCTCCCCCCCCCCCCTACACCTAAGAACCCTCCTCCACTCTACTCTTCCCCTACCTCTCGCCTACGCTCCCTCCCCCTTTCTCTCCCTCTGTAGTGCGCGCCCTCTCACCTTCACTCTCCCCTACTCCCCTCCCACACCGCACGCCGTCCTCCCCCCCCTCCCCGGCCTAGGCGTTCGCCGTCCCCTGGGACGGAACTGCCCACTCGCGCCTATCTACCCCCGCTTACTTCCCCCCTCACCCGCTGCTCTTTTACCCCGGTGCCGTGGAGATCGGCCGAGCCCGCTAGTCCCCTTAGGGTGCGTCGCGTACGAGTGTGGTCCGAACCGCCGCCTTGCTCCGCGGCCTACCACGCACGCCGGACCGCCACGCGCGCGCTACTCGAGGTGGTGGCGCCCCGTTGCGACGACCGGCTCTCTCGTCCGGTCACACTCCCGCCAAAGTCTGGTCGCGCGCCCGTGTAGGGCCATCTCACAGTACGAGCGACTTGGTACAGACCTCTATCGCCCCGGTCACTGTCGCTAGATTCTCGTTCTCCCCACGCGCTTATTCTCTACTTGCTACCTCCCGCTGCTAGTGCTACCCTTCGGCTCCCGCTCCCCCCCTCGGCTCTGCCATCCTTATGCGAGATGCGGCACGAATCGTCGCACACCCTGCACCTGCTATTTCTGCCTACTATGCCCCGCGTCGACTTCGTACTCCTGCCCTTGCCCCTCCTACGCTAGGTCCGTAATTCCTCTACGTGCTCCTAGGCCACGCTCGGTCAGTTGGCGTAGCTTGCCGATCGCCCGACGCGACCTCGCGCACTCGCTAGTCACAGAACTGCCCCATCCTCTTATTCTCGCCTATTAATACCTAATCCCCCTTCCCCCCCTACGTATCGCCTCCCCCACCCGGCCTTACCCCCACGAACGTCGACTTCCCGCCCCGTCGGATATCCCCATCTAAGCTCCCCCCGTCCGCCTTAGGCGATCCTTTTGTTTTTAAAGTTTACTCTACTGCCGCATCTTCCCCCCATGCCCCCGCTTGCACCTCCTAGCGATCCTACCTAGCTAACCTCCTGCTACCTCTCTCTAAGCTCTCGATCCCCCTCCTCCCTCGCTCGCCTCTACCCCTCTCCCCGCTTACAGCTACTTTCTTATCTCAACCCCGCCCCTACTCATCCCCCTACCTTCCCGCTTTTTCTCTCTTCTAACCCTCCCTCCCTCTAAGGCCCTCTCTCCTTCTCTCCTCACGCCCTTCCCCTGCCCTCCCTACCCTGCCTCCCCTCTAACCTGGCCCCCTTCCACTCTCGCCCTGCCTCTGCTAGGTAGACCCTTGCTCCTACCCCTACTCCTCCCCGTCTAGATCTCTCCTACCCCCCCCCCCCATTTCCCTGCCCCTTCCTCTAACCCCTAAGCCTCTAGCCTTAACCTTCCTATACGCCTGGCCTCTATATGCTCTTCTGCCCCTCTTTGTAGTAAGGCCCTTCCCACTATTGCTTCCTAGGCTTTCTTTCCGCCCCGTACATTTCGCCAACGAGCCCCCTGCCCATCCGCCATTGCGTTCCGGGCTAGGCCTACCCCCAGTCTGACCAAGCCGTCGCCCCAAGTTTCATGCCGGCCTTTAGCTAAGGCCCGCGCGATCTTCGTTCGCGCCGCCGCGCGCCCCGGCGCCGAGACTGTCGTTCAAGTAGCCTGGCGACCGTCGGACGTCCCCTCTACGTCTTCCGGCGACCGCCTACCCCCGGGGGCTTAGAAGCGCCGGCTGATCCTGGGAACCCTCGTGAAGCGCCGACGCATCGCCACAGTGAGCTGGTCCTCCCCGCGCGCTCAGTGTCCGATCCTGCGACACTCACTTTCAAGAACCGAGCAGGAACAGACAGCCACGTTAAGTGTCGTCCGCGAGCCAACCCGGTAGCGGCGGTACGTCCTGCGTCGCGCCGCGAGGCAGCCGAACCTTACTCCTATAGCATTCATTCCGGGCCTTAGGCGATACGGCGCCGTCGCTGCGTAGGCCCGGCCGCGTCGCGGTGGGGACCCGAGGTCGAACTTCCCAACGCCAGCGTCGGGCCCACGCCTATCTCAACTCTCCTTCCCCCCCCTATTAGTCTGGCGAATTCCGGCTCGATCCCTGCACCTCTACGCTCCTCAGGCCGCTAACTCTAATCTGATTGGCTGGCGGCCCCTCCTACCCTACGTTCCCGCTTTCTCTACCCTCTCGACTCCCGCGGTCCCTACCTACTAATCACCGCCCCCACTCCCTACCCTCCCTCGCCCCTCCCTACCTCTGTCTGCCTTCCTTCTGAGCACCGGCTCCTCGCCTAGAACCTCCCTACTGGCCCCTCCCACCACCTAGCAGTATGCCCGTAGCGTAACCGGCCGATAGCTTGCGGTAAGTCTCCCCGTCTTCCCTCCTTCGTCCTCCCCCCTCCCCCCCCTCTACTCGAGTGGCCTCCCACTCTCGCCGGCCCTCCTTCTAACGCTGGATGCCCCCCTAATGCAATGCTGCTCCTCTCCGTCTGCTCTCATGCCGCCTTCTCCCCGCGACCCCCCCCTCCCGCCTCGATGGGGCGGTATTAACTCCGACCTCTCTTGCGCCCGTACGTCGCCTCTTCACCTTCTCCTCCCCCCTCCCCCTCCCAGCCCTCTAGCTCTCTCTGCGCCACTCTTCCTTCCGCCTCCTCACCTCTCGCACCTCCTGGTGGCTAGCTATTACCCTCCGCTACTCTCCCCACTACACTTCTACCTAGCCCTCCTCCTAGCCCCCCCCCGCTAAAGCTCCCCACTCCCTCCTCCTACACCCTCCTTTACTTCCCCTCTACGCCTACATAACTGGCTACCTCTCTCCTTTAATACAAAACGTCCCAAATTCTAACTCTGTCGTTTTTCGCCAATGTTCCAAAATATTAAATGGCGTCTCACATCTAAACGAAGACAGATATGAACAAGCCGATTCTTTCAGTGAATTTGTCTCACTCTTAGCTTTCAAACGAGCTATGGCACGACAAAATCCGTCCACTGGAAGCCAAAATCGAAGCTAGCTGTCCAGAGGGGGGGGACGTCAGTGAAATTTCAAAATATGATGAAAAATGTTTTGGTGACGGTCCCAGGTCGAAATTCCACACTTTGGAAAATTTTCAAAATTTTACCCATACAAAGTCACTCTGACACTTAGGATTTTTTCAGGTAAGCGAGCTCCGACCTAAATTCTTGTAACCGCTCTAACTTTTGAACGAAGACAGATAGGAACAAGCCGATTCTTTCACTGAATTTGTCTCACTCTTAGCTTTCAAACGAGCTATCGCACGACAAAATCCGTCCACTAGAAGCCAAGATCGAAGCTAGCTGTCCAGAGGGGGGGGGGGAGGTCAGTGAAATTTGATGAAAAATGTTTTGGTGACGGTCCCAGGTCGAAATTCCACACTTTGGAAAATTTTCAAAATTTTACCCATACAAAGTCACTCTGACACTTAGGATTTTTTCAGGTGAGCGAGCTCCGACCTAAAATCTTGTAACCGCTCTAACTTTCGAACGAAGACAGATAGGAACAAGCCGATTCTTTCACTGAATTTGTCTCACTCTTAGCTTTCAAACGAGCTATCGCACGACAAAATCCGTCCACTGGAAGCCAAAATCGAAGCAAGCTGTCCAGAGGGGGGGGAGTCAGCGAAATTTTTCTCGCCGATTGCCTTGAAACTCACCATACAGATAGAGAATTTCACGCTGATTCCAAATCTGAAATCCGTTTTCTCATCCGATGCTTCGTTTTGAAGCTAGAGCCCAAAACGTCCCAAATTCTAACTCTGTCGTTTTTCGCCAATGTCCCAAAATCTTAAATGGCTTCTCACATCTAAACGAAGACAGATAGGAACAAGCCGATTCTTTCACTGAATTTGTCTCACTCTTAGCTTTCAAACGAGCTATGGCACGACTAAATCCGTTCACTGGAAGCCAAAATCGAAGCGAGCTGTCCAGAGGGGGGGGACGTCAGTGAAAATTTTTTCTCTCCGATTGAGCTGGAAATACACCAATTCCATGTAGAATTTGACGCTGAATCCGAATCTGGCCTCCGTTTTCCCATCCGATGCTTCGTTTTGGCTCTACAGTAGGCAGCCATCGCAAAAATTCTAACTCTGTCGTTTTTTCGAAAAATGTTGAAAATTTTTCTCGCCGATTGACTTGAAACCCTGCGATTGACATGAAACTCATCATACAGATAAAGAATTTCACGCTGATTCCAAATCTGAAATCTTTTTTCCAATCCGATGCTTCGTTTTGAAGCTAGAGCCCAAAACGGCCCAAATTCTAACTCTGTCGTTTTTCACCAATGTCCCAAAATCTTAAATGGCGTCTCACATCTAAACGAAGACAGATAGGAACAAGCCGATCTTTCAGTGAATTTGTCTCACTCTTAGCTTTCAAACGAGCTATGGCACGACAAAATCCGTCCACTGGAAGCCAAAATCGAAGCAAGCTGTCCAGAGGGGGGGGGGAGTCAGCGAAATTTTTCTCGCCGATTGCCTTGAAACTCACCATACAGATAGAGAATTTCACGCTGATTCCAAATCTGAAATCCGTTTTCTCATCCGATGGTTCGTTTTGAAGCTAGAGCCCAAAACGTCCCAAATTCTAACTCTGTCGTTTTTCGCCAATGTTCCAAAATCTTAAATGGCGTCTCACATCTAAACGAAGACAGATAGGAACAAGCCGATTCTTTCACTGAATTTGTCTCACTCTTAGCTTTCAAACGAGCTATGGCACGACAAAATCCGTCCACTGGAAGCCAAAAATCGAAGCGAGCTGTCCAGAGGGGGGGGACGTCAGCGAAAATTTTTTCTCTCCGATTGAGCTGGAAATACACCAATTCCATGTAGAATTTGACGCTGAATCCGAATCTGGCCTCCGTTTTCCCATCCGATGCTTCGTTTTGGCTCTACAGTAGGCAGCCATCGCAAAAATTCTAACTCTGTCGTTTTTTCGAAAAATGTTGAAAATTTTTTCTCGCCGATTGCCTTGAAACTCACCATACAGATAGAGAATTTCACGCTGATTCCAAATCTGAAATCCGTTTTCCAATCCGATGCTTCGTTTTGGCGCTACATACCAAAACGTCCCAAATTCTAACTCTGTCGTTTTTCGCCAATGTCCCAAAATCTTAAATGGCGTCTCACATCTAAACGAAGACAGATAGGAACAAGCCGATTCTTTCACTGAATTTGTCTCACTCTTAGCTTTCAAACGAGCTATCGCACGACAAAATCCGTCCACTGGAAGCCAAAATCGAAGCGACCTGTCCAGAGGGGGGGGACGTCAGTGAAATTTGATGAAAAATGTTTTGGTGACGGTCCCAGGTCGAAATTCCACACTTTGGAAAATTTTCAAAAATTTTACCCATACAAAGTCACTCTGACACTTAGGATTTTTTCAGGTGAGCGAGCTCCGACCTAAATTCTTGTAACCGCTCTAACTTTTGAACGAAGACAGATAGGAACAAGCCGATTCTTTCACTGAATTTGTCTCACTCTTAGCTTTCAAACGAGCTATTGCACGACAAAATCCGTCCACTAGAAGCCAAGATCGAAGCTAGCTGTCCAGAGGGGGGGGGGAGGTCAGTGAAATTTGATGAAAAATGTTTTGGTGACGGTCCCAGGTCGAAATTCCACACGTTGGAAAATTTTCAAAATTTTACCCATACAAAGTCACTCTGACACTTAGGATTTTTTCAGGTGAGCGAGCTCCGACCTAAAATCTTGTAACCGCTCTAACTTTTGAACGAAGACAGATAGGGACAAGCCGATTCTTTCAGTGAATTTGTCTCACTCTTAGCTTTCAAACGAGCTATCGCACGACAAAATCCGTCCACTGGAAGCCAAAATCGAAGCAAGCTGTCCAGGGGGGGACGTCAGCCGAAAATTTTTTCTCTCCGATTGACTTGAAACTCACCATACCGATGCAGAATTTCACGCTGAATCCGAATCTGGCCTCCGTTTTCCCATCCGATGCTTCGTTTGGGCGCTACACACCAAAACGTCCCAAATTCTAACTCTGTCGTTTTTTCGAAAAATGTTGAAAATTTTTCTCGCCGATTGACTTGAAACTCTCCGATTGACATGAAACTCATCATACAGATAAAGAATTTCACGCTGATTCCAAATCTGAAATCCGTTTTCCAATCCGATGCTTCGTTTTGAAGCTAGAGCCCAAAACGTCCCAAATTCTAACTCTGTCGTTTTTCACCAATGTCCCAAAATCTTAAATGGCGTCTCACATCTAAACGAAGACAGATAGGAACAAGCCGATCCTTTCAGTGAATTTGTCTCACTCTTAGCTTTCAAACGAGCTATGGCACGACAAAATCCGTCCACTGGAAGCCAAAATCGAAGCGAGCTGTCCAGAGGGGGGGGACGTCAGTGAAAATTTTTTCTCTCCGATTGAGCTGGAAATACACCATTTCCATGTAGAATTTGACGCTGAATCCGAATCTGGCCTCCGTTTTCCCATCCGATGCTTCGTTTTGGCTCTACAGTAGGCAGCTATCGCAAAAATTCTAACTCTGTCGTTTTTTCGAAAAATGTTGAAAATTTTTTCTCTCCGATTGACTTGAAACTCACCATACAGATAGAGAATTTCACGCTGATTCCAAATCTGAAATCCGTTTTCTCATCCGATGGTTCGTTTTGGCGCTACATACCAAAACGTCCCAAATTCTAACTCTGTCGTTTTTCACCAATGTCCCAAAATCTTAAATGGCGTCTCACATCTAAACGAAGACAGATAGGAACAAGCCGATTCTTTCACTGAATTTGTCTCACTCTTAGCTTTCAAACGAGCTATGGCACGACTAAATCCGTCCACTGGAAGCCAAAATCGAAGCGAGCTGTCCAGAGGGGGGGGGAGGTCAGTGAAATTTGATGAAAAATGTTTTGGTGACGGTCCCAGGTCGAAATTCCACACTTTGGAAAATTTTCAAAATTTTACCCATACAAAGTCACTCTGACACTTAGGATTTTTTCAGGTAAGCGAGCTCCGACCTAAAATCTTGTAACCGCTCTAACTTTTGAGCGAAGACAGATAGGAACAAGCCGATTCTTTCACTGAATTTGTCTCACTCTTAGCTTTCAAACGAGCTATCGCACGACAAAATCCGTCCACTGGAAGCCAAAATCGAAGCAAGCTGTCCAGGGGGGGGACGTCAGCCGAAAATTTTTTCTCTCCGATTGACTTGAAACTCACCATACCGATGCAGAATTTCACGCTGAATCCGAATCTGACCTCCGTTTTCTCATCCGATGCTTCGTTTGGGCGCTACACACCAAAACGTCCCAAATTCTAACTCTGTCGTTTTTTCGAAAAATGTTGAAAACTTTTTCTCGCCGATTGACTTGAAACTCACCATACAGATAGAGAATTTCACGCTGATTCCAAATCTGAAATCCGTTTAACAATCCGATGCTTCGTTTTGAAGCTACAGCCCAAAACGTCCCAAATTCTAACTCTGTCGTTTTTCGCCAATGTCCCAAAATCTTAAATGGCGTCTCACATCTAAACGAAGACAGATAGGAACAAGCCGATTCTTTCAGTGAATTTGTCTCACTCTTAGCTTTCAAACGAGCTATGGCTCGACAAAATCCGTCCACTGGAAGCCAAAATCGAAGCGAGCTGTCCAGAGGGGGGGGACGTCAGCGAAACTTTTTCTCTCCGATTGACTTGAAACTCACCATACAGATAGAGAATTTCACGCTGATTCCAAATCTGAAATCCGTTTTCTCATCCGATGCTTCGTTTTGAAGCTACAGCCCAAAACGTCCCAAATTCTAACTCTGTCGTTTTTCGCCAATGTTCCAAAATCTTAAATGGCGTCTCACATCTAAACGAAGACAGATAGGAACAAGCCGATTCTTTCACTGAATTTGTCTCACTCTTAGCTTTCAAACGAGCTATGGCACGACTAAATCCGTTCACTGGAGGCCAAAGTCGAAGCGAGCTGTCCAGAGGGGGGGACGTCAGTGAAAATTTTTTCTCTCCGATTGAGCTGGAAATACACCAATTCCATGTAGAATTTGACGCTGAATCCGAATCTGGCCTCCGTTTTCCCATCCGATGCTTCGTTTTGGCTCTACAGTAGGCAGCCATCGCAAAAATTCTAACTCTGTCGTTTTTTCGAAAAATGTTGAAAATTTTTTCTCGCCGATTGCCTTGAAACTCACCATACAGATAGAGAATTTCACGCTGATTCCAAATCTGAAATCCGTTTTCTCATCCGATGGTTCGTTTTGGCGCTACATACCAAAACGTCCCAAATTCTAACTCTGTCGTTTTTCACCAATGTTCCAAAATCTTAAATGGCGTCTCACATCTAAACGAAGACAGATAGGAACAAGCCGATTCTTTCAGTGAATTTGTCTCACTCTTAGCTTTCAAACGAGCTATGGCACGACAAAATCCGTCCACTGGAAGCCAAAATCGAAGCGAGCTGTCCAAGGGGGGGGAGGTCAGTGAAATTTGATGAAAAATGTTTTGGTGACGGTCCCAGGTCGAAATTCCACACTTTGGAAAATTTTCAAAATTTTACCCATTCAAAGTCACTCTGACACTTAGGATTTTTTCAGGTGAGCGAGCTCCGACCTAAAATCTTGTAACCGCTCTAACTTTTGAACGAAGACAGATAGGAACAAGCCGATTCTTTCACTGAATTTGTCTCACTCTTAGCTTTCAACGAGCTATCGCACGACAAAATCCGTCCACTAGAAGCCAAGATCGAAGCTAGCTGTCCAGAGGGGGGGGGGAGGTCAGTGAAATTTGATGAAAAATGTTTTGGTGACGGTCCCAGGTCGAAATTCCGCACTTTGGAAAATTTTCAAAATTTTACCCATACAAAGTCACTCTGACACTTAGGATTTTTTCAGGTGAGCGAGCTCCGACCTAAAATCTTGTAACCGCTCTAACTTTTGAGCGAAGACAGATAGGAACAAGCCGATTCTTTCACTGAATTTGTCTCACTCTTAGCTTTCAAACGAGCTATCGCACGACAAAATCCGTCCACTGGAAGCCAAAATCGAAGCAAGCTGTCCAGAGGGGGGGGACGTCAGCCGAAAATTTTTTCTCTCCGATTGACTTGAAACTCACCATACAGATAGAGAATTTCACGCTGAATCCGAATCTGACCTCCGTTTTCTCATCCGATGCTTCGTTTTGACGCTACACACCAAAACGTCCCAAATTCTAACTCTGTCGTTTTTCGAAAAATGTTGAAAATTTTTTCTCACCGATTGCCTTGAAACTCAACCTACCGATGCAGAATTTCACGCTGAATACGAATCCGACCTCCGTTTTCTCATCCGACCACTCCTTCCACTCGAAACAACCCATTTTACAACCCAACATTCAGCAGATTGCACGAAAAACATCACACACTATAGCCTCACGACTAATCCTGGCGGTCACCCAAGTCCACCACGACACTCTATCGTTCCAGAGGGGGGGACTCAGACCCGAAGCACCACGGCGGCCGACCACGACACTCTGCCGTTCCAGAGGGGGGGGGACGTCAGCGAAAATTTTTTCTCTCCGATTGACTTGAAACTCACCATACCGATGCAGAATTTCACGCTGAATCCGAATCTGGCCTCCGTTTTCTCATCCGATGGTTTGTTTTGGCGCTACACACCAAAACGTCCCAAATTCTAACTCTGTTAAAATTGTGAAGAAAAATTTTTTCTCGCCGATTGCCTTGAAACTCACCCTACCGATGCAGAATTTTACGCTGAATCCGAATCTGGCAGCCATTTCACCATCCACGACAACCTAGACGGTCGCCCACGTCAACCTAGACGGTCGCCCACGTCAACCTAGACGGTCGCCCACGTTAACCTGGACGGTCGCCCACGTCAACCAGGCGGTCGGACCAACTCACCCGAGTCTCACACTCTGTCGTTGCAGAGGGGGGGGGAGTCAGACCCGAAGCACCACGGCGGCCGACCACGACACTCTGTCGTTCCAGAGGGGGGGGAGGGCGCGCTGTGTTTATTATGGACCTTTTATTACTACTGACGTACATCCTCAACACGGATTTTTACCGTCTCGCATGCACCGTGTAGTGGCCATTTATGTCTATCAGCTCAGAAAAAATGGCAACTCAGCGCACAGACTGCGTTCTTTTCCCTCATGTCTCGCTTATCTTATGATTAACAATATTTCGTGTACTTGAATTTTTGCTTTCAGTCGCTGCTGTATATCTTTAAATGTTACATTTTTCTTTCTCTGTGATATCACTGTCAATATTGGAGTGTCCTGATTATCATTGGTACAAATATACGCTTATTTACCGCACTGCCAAATTCTGTCCAGTTGCTGTCCAAATTCAAACATGCTCACAGTTGCATTGTAATAGAATTCAATGGTAGAATTATTGTGGTCAGGATTTCATGATGCGTAGGGAGTATACAACACACAGATATCATATTACAACAACTTTCTTCTTTTTATGCTCTGGTTCACCTTGATAAAGTATCACACGAAAATATTTCACAATTGACTTTGTCTTCTTACATAAATTCATTAATAATACGTCTGAAGATCATAGAGACTGGACTTAGAAATGCAGAATATGCATAATTCGTCAATATTTCCTTTCAATTTGTGATAATGATAATTTATTTGCCGAAAGACATGACATTTAAAATACATGCACGACATCACGAGAAATCAAGGCAAATAGAAGCCCGAAGATGGGCAGAACAAATCTGACAAAGGGTTGGTACTAGGGTTTACAATCTCGAGCCGTTTTCTCAATCCCGGGATTTTCGAGACTGGCTAATCGAAATCCCGGGATCTCGATCGAGATTTATATATACTGTATATGTTTTTAATCATCAAGTTTCAAGAAATATTTCAAAAGACGATACGTGCTTGTAAAATGTATATCTTTCAACGTGAACTAAACAACTACAGTAGGTAAAACTAGTCAACTCGTAAAAAATATTGGCGAAGTAAGGTAAGACACTGAATTGTATTATCACTCATTCTCGACCGTAATTTCATCAAGAACAAACCGGCCGCCGAGAATGCCCTTTCGGATTCTACCGATGTTGGAGGTATCGATTCCAGGACTTGTTTCACCCGCTTGAGGATCATTCCTGTGTCTCGAGATAGACTGAATTGTTGCAGTTCCATCCTAACCAACGATTCGAGAGAATCATTCCTTGCAGGAGGAGACTTTTCCAATACTAGCAGACTTCTCGCAAGTATCTCACAAAACGTTTCTTGAGCTGCGGTCGCCGGACACTGAAAAACAGAATATGATTATTGAGAAACATAAGAAAAGAAATAGGAGGATTTTATTTATTCTAAAATTTATTTAAGAAGTCGCCTCTGTATCATTGGAGAACATTTTAGTTGCATGTTATGGACTACCAACTTATTAATCATGTTGGTTGACAGAAAATCATATTTCTAATATTTAGCATGGTTTAAATTGTTAAACATAAAGAAAAAATGAAGAAACAAATTGCACATGAACGTGATACATCAAACCTAAAGAACTACAGTTATCGTATTTACATTTATCCGGCTTTACTGAACAGAAAACGAGATTCATCTTACCTGTTCTACGCTGCTATCAACAGTATATAATTTTAATCTTTCCGCCAATGAAATAATGGTGTATTTGACGGCATTCATGGTTGAGCCATATTGATCATCCTCCGGAACATTTCCGGTCGTCAGATACGCTAGAGTATTGACGAGGTCTTTCCTCTCTCGTTGAGCAGCTCGCTCCTGTTAACGAAGAAACACGATTCATCATATAATGATAGGAATGGATCAACTTATGAAATATTATAGTATGTGCAAATTCATAAAATATAATTTGTCGGAATAACTATATACCACATTCAATAGAAAAAAAGATGTTCATTTAAGTTGAAACTAGTATTGTAAATAAAATATATCATACTTGAATTGCAGTCAATACCACATTTTACAATGATTTAGGATTTTGCAACTCAGGCGTAAAATCAGTTTTTTTTAATTTCTGTCAAGATAAATTTCTTAAAAGCTAAATTTTGCATGAAATAATATAATAGAAAGCACTATGCACAATTCAAGATGCATCCTAAAAATACACACTCGTCATTATGTATGCATGCAACATACGACAGTATCTATGTAGGACCTATTGTCTTGTATCAGAAGTATTAAATGGATTTATCCCTAATTATATACATGTACATTATGATAAACCATAAATTGAATTCAACTTACATTAGAGCATCAGCAAGTTCTCCAGCAAATGGATTTCCTTCTTGTTCAGATAGTCTTCGTAATTCTCCAGTGGTCAATTTAATCGATATATGAGCAGTCAAAATAGTTGCCGTTCTTGAGCACAGTACCTTCACAATATGCTCCACTGGAGAAAGGGAGGCTATCAGGTAGCGAATGATTTCCAAATCTGCTTTGTAGATGTGTACATCGTCCATATTTATGTCAATCAATGCCTTTTTAATGGAGTTTGCAAGATCAAGAAACCGTTTCAGCATCGAAAGTAAAGAATTCCAGCGCGTCCTAACATCGAGAATTGGAATCAGCTCTTTGCCGTTATTTTCAAGTCGAACATACTTCTGCAAAATGTCGTTTCGCTTCGGACTTCTTTTGAACGACCCAACAATTTTTCGCACTTTCGTTATGACACTATGCACTGATTCATTGAGTACGACACTCTCAATTGGTGTATCATCAATTAGCATTGAGTGCGAATCTGTGCATTCTGTTTCATCAAAAAGGTAGTCGTCTGAATCTGTCATCTCTTTCATAGCATGATGCGATGCCGTAGCATTTTCAGCATTTCGCGCGTACAATACATCAGACACTGCTAAATGTATAGCATGTGCATAGCACAATTGGTGCTCAGCAGAAATTTCGCGGCCGAATTTCTCCATCATGCTGCATCCATCTGTTGTTACGCCGACAATATTATCAGATACCGACAAGTCAAATTCGCTCAATCTTCGGCTTACTATTTCGAGACAATCAGATGCAGAGAATGATCCGATTATTCTGGAAAGTCCTAGATTGTAGACTTCTCCATCAAAAGTGAGAACATTGATGTTAATGAATCTCTTATTGGCAGAACAAGTCCATTCATCTATCGAACACGAAAACCGCTCATAGAGAGACCTTTTCTTAGCGAAAGTCTTCTTCATTTCTTCGGTAACTTTATCCCCAAATTTAAGAACAATGTCACGAATGGTAACTACGGAGTCGGGCACCACAAACCCTCTCGCTTTCAAACCGAGCCGAAGATCTTTGGATGAGACAAACGTATGAAAGGGGATGAGATCTTTCGCTATCATTCTAGAGAGGACACTGTCCATGGTTGGGATAGAATCACTCACACCGAAGTATGAAGGAATGGTTCCTACACAACGGGTGTCTCTCGAGTTAGCTTTGGTTGAACAGGCTTCATCATCTGGATTACAACTTGAAACTTTTCTTTTCAACAAATCTATGCTATGCCGGCTTTTAAGATGCGTATGCATGCCTTTTGTATTTCCACCTTTTACTGATATGCATTTCCCACAGTCATTGCACAAGGCACCATCTTTATTTTTTGTAAAGTACGTCCACGCCAGACTCATTTTATTTCGTCGATTGAAGCTCAGTACACTAATCAAAAACTAACACGCGGCTGCTGAATTAGTCGAGGTACTCCCGCAATAATCCTACGTTCACAAATCACAGTTCGATCTGTGACTCACACTAACGCAGAACAAATCAGGTCATGTTCATTACCTCTTTTGTTGTTTCAGTTTTGAAAATTTGATTTCAGTGCCAGGATAGAGGGAGAGAGTGCGTGGGTGATGATCTGCAGGTGGCTGAGACGAGAACAATGACTTCAAATAGTGTGAGGAATCAACCGAATACTACCAATCACTATTCCAACCATATTGCAACGTTTGCTAAAATCTATCAGTGCAATATCAACTGATGTGATAATGAGTATTGGCAAAAGATTTTCTATATCTGTGTAAGCAACTGTCTGCACCATCTTCACAATCATGAAATTACAAGTAAAATGAAGTCTATTTTGTTAAATTTGATGTAATATTAGCTGAGCTATCGCCAATTTTGTGTTTCGAAGACTTTCTGTCAACGGTACTCACTTATCAGTTGAGCATACATTCACTTAGAGAACGAATGCATTTTTTGACATAACTTCTGAACCACTGGGTCGATTTTGATGAACGAAACGTTGTCTTCATCACAACAACAAGATGAATACAACTGCAATGTCATTATGTCGATAACTGATGATTTTTTTTCAAATTGTCTTTCACCGTCAATTAATCACCGAGACAAAATTCGTTGTCGATGTGCGAAAACCAACACAGCGCAGCTGCAGTAGCAGTGCGGTGACCTGTCAATAGAGCGAATTCGGGAGACTCACTGGGTTGAATGACGGTTTCTTCGACGGTTTTTCCCTCAAAGACCGCAAACCGCAAACCTAGCTCTGTCTGAACGAGCCTTGAACGGGCCTTTAGTCGTTATTTAAATCGTTGTGATTTGTCTTTCAGCTATCAATTTACGAAGTATTTTCAGTTTACAGAAGCAATACTAGTAGCAGTGTCACAACACTGTTTATTAAGCGTCTGAACGGTTTGTGTCAGAGCAATGATTTAGCCCAGATTTCGCTCTGCTCCTCGGCACTAATGTCACGACACTAGTGTCATCGTGTGAACGAGGTTTACCAGCTGGCTCGGCAAATACAGCACATTGGCAATTTATCAAGCTTGGAACATAAAAAATTTAGATGCATTTTCAAAAAAGCCATTGACTCTCTTAACTATGTCACTTAGAAGGAACTCAGGGCCAATCTTTCAAATATCTCGAAATACCTCGAGATCTCGAAGACGTAATCCCGGGATTTTTAATCTCGGAAATAGGGTCGAGATCCCGGGATTGTAAACCCTAGTTGGTACGCTAAATCTGCCAGTAAGGTCAGAAAGAATTTGGTCACCAAATGTCATTCCGCTGAAAGTACGATCTTATAGAACGCAATTCAGTTACTGTTCGTACATTAACTTCAATAGCTCAGAAGTTGTTCCAATGTCGAATGACGTCGATGGTGAAAAAGTAAGCGCGATATGAATGATGCGATGTTGGGATAATCAGTCTTGTAGGATTGCCTCGAGAGGTTCGGTGGGAGATGGTGAAAAAATCTTTAGGAATTAGAATAGTCATGTCATTCAAAATTTTGAAGAGAAAGATCAATTCGTATCTGATTCTCCGAGCATACAATGAGAGGAGGCCAAGGTTGAAAAGACGACTTCTATAATTAATGTCACGAAAATGTGGTAAGAAGCGTGTGAAACGTTTTTGAACTCGCTCAATTTGTTGTATGACTCCTTATTGAAATGGACACCAAATGATGTCTCCGTATTCTAGAATACTGCGAACATAGGATTTATGCGCGTTCAATAGCAAAACAGTCTCACGCGAGATAAAGGTCTTCTTTATTATACCGAGCAACATATTAGCTTTGGATGCCATTTTAGAGATATGAGAAGAGAAATCATGCGGTCTACTGACAAAAATACCAAGATCTTTAAAATCTGCAGTTTGATCAATCGTCGCATTGTTCAAGACACATTGATGTTCCTGATTAGGTCCCCCAAAACTCATAAGTCTGGTCTTAGATGCATTGATTTGAAGACCATTATTGTTGGACCATGTTTCCACATTTTGCAGATCTTTTTGAAGATTGTGCTTACCCACAGTCTGTGCATCGAAGTTGGTTTTGAAGGCGATGTATAATTTGATGTCATCGGCATACTTTAGTGTCATGGAATGCTCTATGTAGTCATCAATGTGATTTAAGTAAATTGAGAGCAATTTGTGCTCGCTATTCTGTCATGATTTTGAAAGAATGCAAAAGTGAATTTAATTCATCTCAAGCACAGAAGAAAAAACCGGGGAGCAAACTGCAGTTTAGAATTCAGCTAAATCAACTGACGGCTACATAATTGTCACTTGTCAATAAAGTCCAACTGCGATTGATATGTCCTAATGCAGATTCCGCAGGACCTGGACTTCTCGCACAGATGAATGGACGGACAAAGTTCAGTGATACTCAAATATCTATCATTTTTGCCGACGGCCTTTCATGCTATACAATATAAATAATTAGCGAATGTCATGAATGCCACTCTCCATTTTTCTCTACTCTGATTCGCTCCACGAGTCTTATCTGGAGCTGCTACATCTGAGACTTTCACTTCCTCCGCTCCGAGATAAGAATCAGTTCCACTCCACTCCATTTGCAACAAGTTCTCGTAACAATTCGTTCTCACACGCTTATATACAGACCATAAGCGTATATGTGCACGGATAGTTGAGATAGCTATCAAAATGATGCATATTGTAGGTCACCATTGTAGTCATTACATTAGCAAAGTTGGCAAACTTTAGGCATCTATACTTGTATAGATCTACTAACATGAACCTTTTGGGCTATAGCTGTAGGCCTATGCGTTGTGTAATTGGTAGCCATGCGTTTACAATGGTGCCATTGGTTACATGTTCCTTACCAAAAAGTCATTTACACAATTCGCTTATTTATGTATTTTTATCATCTTATCAATGAATTATGTGAACTTGATTCTATTTATAGGTCTTGATGACATTAAGCTGAACTGACGTCATCTTTGGTCGTGACGCCTTTCCAACTTCCAGTCTGTGCGCTATATCCAAGTTACATCCAGCAATAAAGTGAGTTCTGAAAATTCAGAATTGACCTGAGATTAGTGAAGCTGGAAATATTAATTTGGTCTTTCTGTTTCCATCAAACAGTTCAGCCTTCATGCGACACTTGGCAATCCATTACTTAATCAGCGGAATGATACTTGTTCCGACCGTGCAGTTCAAAGTCGGTCCGCTCAGCTCCAAAACCTTTACCACTCTGCTGCAGCTCCGCTCTCAGTGCTCAGACCGGCTCTGCAACAGATCCATAAATGCCGCAATCTAATAAGTTAAGCAAAGTCTTTGATGTGTTGAAATGGACACATCCGCTCTCATGTAAACAGAAGTATAGATAACATTGATAGTGCTAGTCTATCAAGTATGTAGTTCTACGGAGAATTCACCCTCAAATTACGATCGCTTTACTTAGAAAAGCAATAAAAATCACAACCTGGGACGTGTTTTCATATCGTTAACGGTAAGGCATGCGGGTTGAAGGCGTTGATGTGCGAGTGTGTCAATGAATTGAAAAATATATCTCAAAATAGACATTTTCAGTGCAATATGAGCAATTTATTTGTTAACTAAAGATCTAGCACTAAATGAAATTCAAAGCTATGATTACTGCTATTTTCTTTTTTTACTAACATTAGAAGCGGATTCAAAAACAGAATTCGCCTTCCCTTCAACTGGAAATCATTGCTGCGAAATAATAGAATCAACAAAATTGCTGCTTTGTCATTCCTGTTGGCTTCAATCACATTTCGTTGTTCTTTGGTGTGAGACATTTGTTTTAGAGACTGGCCTAGGTCATGAAATTCAAACACTCCAACATTTCATCAGGAATAGCCAGACTAAAAGTTTATTAAATGAATGGTGGCGCACGGAAGGTTCTTCATGTCAACTATTTAGTATATACGCAAAATGTCAAAATAGTACTCATTTTCTTCTTTTAGCCGAAACTCTATTTGTCACTATAATTAAACACATGGGTCGACCGGCTTCAGCACATCAGTTCTTTTATCAAGAATCTTGATACTTTTGGTTGGATCTTAATAAGAGCACTGAGTGCTGAAAGAAGAAAGGAGTGATATTTTAATATTTTGTACATATGAAGCACTTGGCATAAAATCTTATTACTAATTTCTCATCCTCTTGCACTGTAAAGAGTCCAAAAAGTGTCTCTTGCATGACCTCTAATCTATATGAATATAACGTAATCCATTAACTGGTAGGTGAGATAAGTCTTCGATTCTCTTATTGATATACCATTAAATAGGCATAGGCCTACTAAGTAAGAGATTTTAATAAGCCTGACCCGATCGCTTGACTCATATGTTACAAATTGAACCCTATGTTTGGTGTGCCTAACATACTTCGAACTCCTCTACTATAAGCACTACTAATATGAAATTTCATGAATGCTGTTTCGACTTTGCTCATTGAGAAGATGTGAAATATTATCAGTGATGATGTCATCCACATAACGAGTACTAACAACTCATTTTGAGCACGGTGGCGTTTCCCCGCATAGTAGTAAATCTAACATTCATTGCTTATGCCATAATCGCTCAAGTTGTCATCATGACACGCGCAGCTGATAACAGGCTTGTGTATGAAAATAACTACATTGTCATCCGACCACACAGAATATAGTGCAGTAGGTACGGTATTTATGACCGTAGAAATCGCAGCAGCCAATCACATTGAGAGGGTTTCCGATTCGTCATCCTCCTCCCTAGCTGTGAATTAAAAGAAGAGATGCAGTAATCACAATCGTACTCTCAATCATGATCCGCCTGTTGCCTCTGCTAACCATCGTTTGTTTACTTTCAAAGACATCAGTAGTCAACTCGGAAGCATGCTCTAACTTTATTACACCATCGGTCAGAGGTCCGAAGCGTACAGTGCGATGCAATCACGGAAATCTCACGCGAGTGCCCCAACGGGACTCAAAACTGAACTTCGTCTTCGAACTTCTTCTTGATGACAATCGTATAACTCGTCTTGATGAGCATTCGTTTTATTCGTGGACATCTCTTGAAAAACTATCGCTGCGAAATAATAGAATCAACAAAATTGCTACTTTGTCATTTGCTCCTCTACGAAAATTAAAGCATCTCAGCCTTAGTGGAAATCAAATTGCACTTCCAACATCACTCCCACCAATGGCACTAGCTCATGTAACCGAACTTCGTGAACTTGATCTTTCGTTTAACCCTTTAAAAGTTGTGCCATCGCATCATTTCCAAGTGTTGGGGAATTTACGCACCCTTCTTCTTCGTGGGACTTCATCATTGAAACTTGAAGATAACGCATTTGCTGGATTGAGAAGAGTTCATGTGATGGACTTAACATCCAATTTTCTCACTTCACTTCCAAGATCTGCATTTACAGACACAGAAAATTTGATTTCCCTTCTCCTTGGAGGCGCAAATCATTGGAATTGTGACTGTCATTTACGATGGCTGAAAATGTGGTATCAATATCAGAGAATAAACTCTAGAAATATAATTGATGAGGATGAAAATTTATCTGTCCATCCGATATGTTCTAGTCCAAGTCGACTAAAAGGTAGAAAACTATTTGATTCTCGAATTCAGCCTAATGATTTTCAGTGCGCTCCAAGGATTCGACGCAAGCCAATTAGTCGCGTAGTCTGGTCTTACGCTGGGCATAATGTCAGTCTTTCATGTCATGTAGAAGCAAATCCTCTGACTGGAGTTGATTGGTTCAAGAATGGACAGGTGGTGTCTCTGTCCAATTTGAATAGACCTTTCGTTAAGAGCCGCTCACCTGTAGGACCGAAAGCTGAGTTGAAGGCCCAACTTCATTTGCCAAGTGTACGTCAACGTGATACGGGCACGTGGGTATGCATGGCTTGGAATAAAGAAGGACAAGCAGTTCAAACATATGAATTACGTTTAATTCCCAAATGTTCTGCAACTGCCCTGACAAGTGGTCTTCTTGGTGTCGGTGCGCTAATAGCATGGTCCCTCTTACTTTTGGCGATTGGCCTTTTCTGCTTCTACAATCTGCGAAGACGAAAGAGAAGACGACTGTCAGTTAGAAGAGCAAAAGAAGGTGAAGCAGCCTGTAATTTGTATCACGAAGAAAAACTGTGACATTATGTTGATTTACCCAGTCATTCAAAAAATGTTCAGAGGTATTATGATCTTCGATGATTAGGCAAACTTCAGCATTCCTGGGTCTTTTAGGCGGTTTATCTACGGATAATGAATAGGATTCAACTTTCAGATGAAGGCAGAATGAATTCGATTCCTCCGCCATTGGCACCAAGCATATATAAAATATGTATGTTCAATGTTCATCCATGATTGAAGAAATATGTGCGCAACTTGGAAGTGTGTGAGAAGTAACTAACTGATAATGAAGAAACTGAGCTTGACTGGCCACAAACAGGTCTCCTTCTTATATTTTATAGCAATCCATACTGAAGTATTGAAGCAAACATAATATCAAATCGTTGTCTAATGATCACATTATGAAGCAGTTTCTATCACTATTGTCTAGATGTACACGCACATACAAGTATAGATTCCGTGGTCCATTTTGCATTTGTTTGCTTGTTTATTGCATATTATTGTTACACGATCCGGTGTTATTCGAAGAAAGAACGTTTTATATAAAATACAAATTTTTGCTATAACTTTCAAAGCTAAAGCAATAAATGGTTTATTTTTTAGCAATTATCATATTATATTTCAGGCATATATTCACATCTATTTATTCATATATACTTCAGAATGTTAAACATATATTAGATACACCAATAAAACCTAGTATTTTTATACATAAAGTACGGCATATATTTCTATTTATTTGCAAATTGCAATTTACCAAAATATTGTTGCATGTTTTCAAAAGATCAGAAACATCAGACGAATAATGAAAAATAGTATCATATCACCGGGTGCAATCAATGCGATCATTCGCCTATCACCAAATCAAATTTCTGCTCGCACGTTAAATTTAGGATGTCAAGAAACAAGATATATGTAAGTCAGAAAATATCAGTTAAATTACAATAAGTAAGTTGTGGCTTTTGATATGTAATATAATGAGATAGCAAAGGGCAGCTATCCGCATACAAAATATACGGATAAATCTTACTCAATCTACTCGTACTTCAACTTTTAAATGGAAAATCACCCTCGACAAGGTTGGACCTTGGGTGATAGCCTACAAATCTTGGGTTTTCTATCAATGCTGCGTACACACAAATCAAGTTGTAAAAATTAATATTTTGATTTGAATCTAAGGAAAACAACATGATAAGGGCATGAAGCTCTGATTTTTTATCAAAATTCCACTCAATATACATAACATTTCAAATAATAAATATTTGATGTGATTAGAATACACCGCGAATTGAACGTTCGTACATATTGTATTTGCTGTATTCAGTCAAAGGCCTTTTGGCCTAAACTTTCTCGCCCAAGTTTCTTCTAAAAAGCATCACAATTTTGCAACTAATTGTAGCACAATTTGCAAATGCTATTAATAAATCAATATCAAAACTAAATTTCTGATTTGTGAATTTAGACTTGAAATTATCACTCAACATCGATTCTTGATTCAAGTCACATTGAAGTGTTCAAGCATTATTGAATTCTTTTTAGCGTTTTTTACCTGCATTCCTATTGCAAAAGTAAAATTAAATTATTTTTGCATGAGTGCGAAAATGGTTCGATTTAAGGATTTTAGTATATTTAAAACATTTTTGGTCGATTTTATTCTTATGACTGCTGCAAACGATTTCAATCTGATTTTGGATGAAACATTATTGCCTGTTGCATTCCCCATGTCGAAAAGTGAAAACGATGCTATTCGAAGGATAAAAGCAAGCGATGACTGCAAATTGCTGTCAGTAACCTAGAAAGTGAATACATGTATTTGTGTTTGTATTTGTTTTTAAAATACGCTTGAATTCATTGAAGCAGTCTTTAATTGGCGTGAATAGATGCGCAAAGAATAGACGAGCATTTCAAGTACTTGGGTTCAATGGTGCAAGAAGATGGATGAGCAGAGAGAGAGGTAGTAAAGAGAATGTCGGCGATATGGAGCAGCTGGAGGAAAGTGACGGGAGTGCTCTAAGATCGCAGAGTACTGTGGAGGGAAAGCTCCACGAAGTTTTTGTAAGACCGGCGATGCTTTACGGCATGGAGACGGTAGCGCTTACGAAAAGATTGAAAAAGAAGCTAGAGGTGGCGGAGATAAAGAAGTTGAGGTTTTCTAGCGGTTTGACTTTGCTTGATAAGGTTAGTAGAAAGGAAGTTATCAGGTAGAGGGTGAGGATTGGTGAGCTGGACGCGAAGCTGAAAGATGGAATACTGTGATGGTTTGGTCACGTACAGAGACGGAGTGAGAGTTACATAGGGAAGAGAGTGATGGATATGAAGGTCGGGAGGAGGAAGGGAGGAAGGCCAAGGAGATGATTGCGTGGAGGACGAGGAGGATGCCCAAGACCGAAACAAGTGGAGGAGAAGAATCCGCAACGGGGACCCCATATGAGTGGGATAAAAACCAGGTGAAAAAGAAGAAGACATACAGAGAAAGGGCCATTTTCATACTGTGATGCAAAGACAAAAGTTCAGTTTCATTATGTAAAAAACAAAATGGTGAATGGACTCATCCTTTTTCAAACAGAATCACACTAGAGTCGTAAAGATTGTATAAACCCGCGGGTCCTTTTTGAGAAAACATACTGTAAGTGATATTTATTTCCCAGAAATCTAGCTTTGACAATGAATAATGGAAAATGAGATGAACTTGCCTTACTAAATAAGAGAATCTAATCCGCAATGGAATTTTTGCTTCAAGTATTAAGTAGAATGTTGAAAATGAGAAGGGCAAGTGTCAGATTTAAGCTGCAACCTTTTGACCCTCTACTGAGATAATATACATATACTTAGTTGTACTGAGGTTGGCGATTTTTAAACACACACACATAGAAATACAAAATTACCCTATAAAAGCATATTTATCAACAAATTAGTCTTACAATTTTAAAAAATTTATTGAATTTATTAAATTATTGCAAATTTAATTGTCAAATCTGCGCGTGTCATTGAGAATTGCTGTTATCTAACATATGTGTTCAACAGAAGGATGTCCTCAGACTTGAAAAATTTGAGCACAAAATTTCCTTTGCAGCTGTTGACGCTGCGGGCCCTACAATACATGTGCTTTAAAGAGCATCAAACATTGATAACCGATAAAATTAAATTCTGAATACATCAAACTAGTTGAAAATAGGTTTGGAAAACAGTCAAGTTATTTATTGCCATGGAAAGTGTACAAAAAGTTAATTATTTCGGCTATTTTCACCATAGGCATTATCAAGTAAAGACTTAGATAAGCAAAGTTCATGGCGTATACAAAAGCACTAAAATTCCTTGCATCAAAATTTTAAGTTTTTTTTAACTTAGCCATGAACTTAGCTAATCTAATTATGCACAACAGTCAAGGCACATTTCCTAAACAAGCTAAATTAATAAAGCCATGACTGTGACTCATTAACAATGAAAAATACATCAAAACACTGCATTAGCAACAAGATTGCAAGGAATAACCCATGCAGACGTTAAATTGCAAAGATTACGATTTCTTAGTCTTACACTCCAATGTCGATTAAGATGCTTAAGAAACTTAATCCACTACAAACATTATTTTTTGAGACGTGTCTAGCCAAACAAGGTGTCAAGTGTATTTTGTCACTATCTAATCAACCTAATTGGCTTGTCTCGACCGTCAGCACACAAACCCGGCCACGGTCATTTGTTGGCCATTTTGAACAATTCAACTTTTGTTAGAATAATGGTTTTTTGGTATTTAGCTCAAGGAACATGTGTACAGGCCTTTTATTAGTAATCGCTCACAATTCCTTCCTTTTTAATAATGTGCGGTAGAAATAGAACACATCTTTGATTTTCATAAAATCATTTCAATTGATTTTGCACTGTGAAGTTAATTGAAAATAACTTGGCTGATTGTACCGGTTAAAAGAGTGATTTGCACTTTGATAGCTACATCCGTGCTTCATTGGGATCGTTTAGATGATGAAAATGCATCAAGAATTCCTATTATTCCATTCTCATTATGCTTCGCAGAAGTAATTTACTTAAGACACTGTACTCGAAGAATACGAAGACTAAAAACCACATATTATCATCCTTTTAGAGATACGTTGCGCTTAATGCCAAAATTAGTTCCGACGAACATTATAGATTCACATTTCAGATTTCGATAATCTTGTCTTATACACGTTGCGGCTTCGTCGCCACTTGCCATAAATAATGACAGTTATTGTGACGAAATGATCGATCATCTAATAAATTTTCTACGACAGTCGATAATTGAGTGAGCATGAGACTTATTCTACTTCCGTAGCTACACTTCGCGACTCACATTCGAGCACATGTAGTGCAGAAATTAGTTTAGATAATCCAGGTGGTAGAGTTTTCTTGCTACATCGTAGTGTTTTCTTTATCCAATTACTTATGAATCTCTGATGTATTAACGCTAGAAATATCGTTGGGTCAGATGATTATATGCTTCTGTAGATTATTTGCGTTGCTGTTATCTTCCTTGACTTTTCGTACTTTTTGATTGACAAGGAGTGATTAAAAAGAAAAGTGTAATTACTGGTTGAGTCTGGAACCTGGCAGAAAATACGTTAACCTGCGTTAACCATTGCAGGTGAAAGGTTTCTAGGTCAATTGATCTGAAAATCAATTGTCAAGTCGGTACCTGAAACATATATAGCACCTCATGGTGGATGTTATACGATCATACATTGTGATATTTCTAATATACTTCATTACCTAGCGTAGACTATCATTGAATGCTGACACGTGTATGAAGTTGACGGAACCATCATTTAATTATTACGGCGTGATTATATTCGAAAAAACTTCTACTTTATCAAATTCAACCAACTGATAACGAATCTGGGCTCAGATTCCACAAATTCGCAGTCGTATTTAAGAAATTTAAGTTTACAGATAAAAGTGGTTCCGTTGTGAAGGTAGCGGAACCAACTTCTGAGTTTCGCTGATGCACATTAAATCAGTTTTATTTTGTCACTACCTGATGAAATTTGTTGCGCTAATCACAAATATATAATTTATTTTGCACAGCAATGCAGTTAAAAGAGGTAATATACGTGTGAAGTTAGCGGAGCTACCCAAACGGAACCACTTTTATTGAGGTGTGATTATATTCAAAACAACTTTTATTCTATCAATTTCAGGCTCCTGAATCTGGGCTCAGATTCCGCAAAGTCGCAGTCGCTTTGAGAAATTCAAGTTGAAATATAAAAGTGGTTCCGCTGGTTTGTTCCGCTAACTTCACACATGAAATGCTGACTTCCTTGTGAGACTCTTTTCTTACTATACTCACTTTACTACTATGAAACTTGCAATTGGAGTAACATGCATTGACTACATAATTTCACCGAAAACTTTCACTTTAAATTATTCTCTTAATAAAGACTTCGTGAGCAAAGAGTGGAAAGGGCAGTTTTTAGGCTCGGGCCTGGCCGGCAGTGGACGTTTGACCCAAGGTGACTTAGAGACAGTTCACAAACTTACACGGCCGTCTGCTTCTATAATTCAATAATATAGGAATGTTGTCATAGTTTAGAGGACAATAATGTAGCATTTTATCATGGATTTTTAGGGCAGTAATATCAGACGTAGACGAGGCTGCGTTAGCAGCCGAGACTGTGTGATATTTCTGCCCGCTTGTATGTAACTCTTGACAAGTCTTTGAATATTGCAATTAATGATCACTGTTAGTAGCAGATAATGGAGAGATGAAGAAATCTTTGATTGACTTTTATTGAAATCTATGAAAGTTTGCTCTCTCAATAGATTTTAATTCATGAAAAGTTTGAAAGTCTACGATTGTCTGCAAATGAGAATAGATTTGAAATTCAGATTTTTATCTAAAAATGATCTGAAATATCAGTTTGCCAATTCATTCATTAATGGATACTGAAGCTGTAGTGACGGACGACGGTTCATGGCTATCTGGTACGGTGAGAATTCTACGTGAAATTGGCGGGCAAATAATGGTGCATTATATACCCTCCAATGCCGAGCAATAATGCATTTCAAACTCATTTCAATCATCTCTATGACCTCCAAAGCCATCGAGAGTGAAATTCAATGCAGATTATCCGAGGACGCGTTAGCGTCTGAGGATATCTGCATTATTAGTCCGATGAAATTATGACAATATTCCTATTATAATTCATCCACGGTAATGGATCAGACTATTTTAAAGATGACGACATGTTTATTACCGCATAGCTTGCAGTGCATCCACCATAATTGAACGAACAGTCTATGTTGTTTGAAACACGAGACGCGAAGTGTGAAGACTGTGAGTTCAATAACAGTTCAATATCAATGGAAGCACGATAAGCCATATGGCATTATATTTCCTGCATGATATTGAGTTCTAGCACTAGTGCGAGGAACTGCAATGAGTTCAGTATCTCAGTCCGTGCAAGAACCACTTTTTAAAAGCACTGAAAAAACTCCACAAATTGAGTAAATTTCATGTTTTGACTTAATTTTGGCGATTTTACTCATCTTGTAGAGGCTCTCAAACATTAAATACTGAACTTCAAGTTTTGCGTCGAAGTGGATGTTCTAAACTCGATCATGTTTGAAAATTTCACGGCATTCTGATAAACAGTTTATTTTCTGCAAAAGAAAATGTACGAAAATTGCCAAGTGTTTCACAATCCATAGATATTTCTTGAATTTTGCCATTGTTCTCCAATGGGAATCCTTTAACCTTACCTATAACCAAAAGCGACTGGCTTGACACTCAAGAATTTGATTTTTGTATTCAGCGTTTTAACATCTACAAATTCATGCTATTAAGCCCTCTGTGCGCGAATTTTGGAAGAAAGTGTCAGTAGCTCCCGTCCTATAACCCAACATACTACTTCTTAGCCAAAAATCTCTTGAAGAGTGCAAGACTCTTCAATGGAGACCACCCGGCATAAGATACACAGTAATATATGAAATCCAAAATGTAGCAAATATATATCAACCAATCAATAATTTTCCGGTACAGAGACCAAATGCCTGTGGGAAATGGATGCAGACTAATCATTTTTGACAACCAATAACAGTTCTCAAGGAATATTCAAATCAGTGATGAAGAATACGGTATCTTGCGGTCTTTTTCTCAATCCTTTGGATACTTACCCTACATGTACTGTCACGGGGGTCTGAATTATTGGATAATTTCCAAAGAAGTGAGTTAGCAACAGTGAACAATAACTGACTGAATGATGTTGCACAATGGGATGCTGAAACATGTGAAGGTACCGTTTATAAGTAGGTACCCATTATCTCTTTCAAGTTCAAGAAAACACACAATTAGAAGAACGGATCAGATATAGAATCTGTAAGTCCAACAGGAGCTTTTACCCATTTTTCAGCAAATGACCAGCTGTGACACGCTTGCATTTCATCGCCGTAATAGATGGTCTTCGAATGAGTGTGTTCTGAAAGTCAGGAACTTCCGCAAAATTTCATGTGACCTGATATTTGGATTTGGATCAGCATGTCCTGAAAACGCTGTTCATAGCATGTTTTTTGTTTCAAAATTCTATTTAAGCATCCCTTTATCCAAAGCATAAGAATGATAATTAGACTCAATAAATTGATGCAACAGACATCTGCAGCAATTTGAATTGCAGCAATCAGTAGCATAATTACAGTATATTACTATATGATAATCAATCACGCATTTACATGCTTCGTAGTATCGAGGTCTACGTTCGCGACATGAACACGATCGTGTTTCAATTAAATGATATCAACGAGGCCTTTCCAAGAAAGCAACTTCAATATCCCTTTTTTATCTTGATGTACTTACATCGAAAATTGACACAGTTCATTGACATTATTAACAAAAATGTGTGAAAGTGCTTTCCAGATGCTTCCCTAAGAGGGTCAAATCCAATGATTTTCAGGTTGAAATTTGAAAACAAAAGTTGCAGTAAGGGTGACAAAAAAGTATTTGACGCTGTTTTGATTTGAAGAACCACAGCAAAAAATGTGACAGGGGCTGACCACAAGCGGGCGCACAATTCAAATTCACCAAAAGCTGCTTCAATCATTGATTACATGGTGAAAAAAGTCTTTCTAGTGTTGAAATTAGTCGAAAGTACTAATACTACATAAGCCAATTAACATTTCAAAGAAATTGCAAAATTTATTCTACCTGCATGTAAATAATTGAAATATGCGACATTCGTGAGCACACATATTCCTACAGACTTGGCGTTGCATCGTGCGCAGACCTATGTGAAACGAGTCATGTAGCCTACAAGCTGTATATTAGAATTGAATCTATAAAATAATGTGTCAAGTAGATTCAATGAAATTTCGATAGCTTTTGACTACCGGAAAATATTGGAAAGAACAAAAGAAAGCTATCTACAGGCAATTATCTGCTAACAGATATCAAAATTACGTGGCAAAGTTCGAATGGGAAATGCTTCCAATTTAGTGTCAAAAGCGAGGTCCAAAAATGTCCGGATATTTTTTTAACACTACATTGCGAAAGAAGTCATAACAACAACGAATGGGATTGAAAATTAATTGAAACTAATTTTCTCTTCACATTTTCAATCTTTCATAGCTCAAAAGAAACTTATTGTTCATCTATCTGTCTGTAAAATATTGAGGACCCAATTTAATGAAAGTCAAGATTAAATCCATTGTTGAAAAGATGAAATTATGATGCCACATTACTGTTCTCTACAACAACATGTGGTCACAGCGAATAATGGCCATCAATAAGGTGCATTCATGATCAGACAATACATCGGAAATCCTAATGTCAATATGTAAAGGCAATTTGCATGTTAATGTAAAATTTCTCTTTAATTTATTTATCTTTTTTACTAATATATTTCTCTTTAAAATTTCTCTGTAAATGTTCTTGTATTTACATTAATACGTATAATTTGCTGTTGCATAAGTATCCAAATATATAGGCCTTAGGCACAACATTTATCGTATGATGGTTTGTAAATTGCTTAGATATCTCTTATCTTCGCATATATTCCGTTACTGTTGCAGACAAGATAAGGAGTAACAAGATTAAAGGATAATTGTGGCAGTAAGGGAGGAACTGATTCATCTGTCTTAGAGATATTGTGATACCCATTTCTTCTGAACCAAGTGAACTTTGTTGTCATTGAAGCTTTCCTCAGTTTTGCACTTGTTCCCATCGTTGCCATCAGTTTATTTTAGGAGCATATTGATATAATTTCTTATTTTATCAAAAATTACCGATTTTGTTCAAATTTTCGACGAGTTTGATAAAGAAAATTTAGTTTAACGAGCAGAATTCAAACTTAATTCATTTTGAAGAAGACAAGCAGTTTGAGTTCAAGTTTTGTTTCAGATTAAAATAATGAAAGTCAATAGTTCACAAAGACATGTTTGCTTGTCATTCGAAAAAGTCTCTAAACATTAGACACGCAGGCCTGCTGTATGCGAAAGCTAAGTTGTATATACCAATTAAATCATAATTTATGCATTTTGTGCATACATTGACATTCGCCGCTTTATAGACTACTATTTGTTATCATATTATCCAAGTTTATGCCACTATTTTGCGAAATGAAAAGTTAGGCAATTCTGTTTCATGTTCCTGAAAAGGGAAGGGGTGGTCAATCTGCAAGAAATAAATTAAGGTTTACATGAAATTAACAAGTTGTAACCATCTGTAGTGAGATTTTCAATTGATTTATCACTTTTCAATGGAACTAGTTTGTCTCATATGAGGGCATCGCACTTCAAAAATGACGCCAGCATGAACTCTGGTAGCCGATGAAGGGTCATATTCTAACATGCCTCTTATGAATTTAACATTTAAGTAACATTTTAAGTAATTTTTTTACTTTAAGTATAAATTTTTTATCTTAACTTACTGAGATTTGAATGACTTAAATTTCCTGATAGGTATGTAAATACAGCCACAAATGACACGCATGCGAAGAGCAGACTTTTTCAGATGATAATAACAAAATGTTTTTGACTCTACTCATGCCATGTTCAAGTATATCAGTAAGTTATTTATAGGCGTTATCTACAAGTACATTTTTTGAATTTGTCCAAATGTTTTGATCCTCTTCCCGTCTGACGAGTTCTAACAAGGGAACCTCAGAAATTATATTATATTACATTATAATCATGTGATGTTCATAATCATTGCAGATTCATTATAAATCGATTTTGATTAGAAATCCATCCGATGAGCGAAAGTTGAAATATGTTAATCACTTGGATTGTTTGTAATATTGTTTAGATAGCTACAGTCAAGATTAGATTGCATAAGATATATTTTGCTTATTTTTGTGAAAACTTAAAAGCAAATTCAGACAGACTTTAGCGATATGACATCGATGTTATAATAAACATGTTCAAAATATCCCGAAATTTTTAAGGCTAAAATTAGTTTATTGACCCTTGAAGTTGTTTGTCTCATATATATTTGCAGAATACGACTGCAAATTGAAAAGACGATAACTTATTGTCTTCGGCATCTTTTCAGTAAAGAGCTGGAATTTGAGTTTCATGTAGAAAAATAGTGACAGATAAATCTTCATAAATATGTATTGACAAACTGGCTTGGAAATTCGATAACGATGAAAAATTGTGGTTTTGAATGAAGCTTTGAGGCTCATTCTGCTAGCAATCGCCACTTCTCTGGTATAAGCCTTTCATCCCGTGCCCAATTCCACTTTCTGTAGAAATCCATGGGCCAGCCATCTTTGCTCTCTTCGCTGGCTTTTATGTCTGCACTCGTTGACATTAACATTTTCGATCTTGTAGATGCAAAACTCATTGCGCTGCATAATGTGATTAGATTCTTGTACTATTGCACAGCGAAAAACTGATAGAGATCGGAACTTGACACTGCCTTCAAGTGATGTGAATTTGTAAAAGTGCAAGACATTCGGAGAATTAGAGTGTGACTTTGGATCTAAAGAAACTGATAGCTTTAAGCAGTCACATTTTCGTCTGCATTTATGACATTCAAGGCCTCTCCATTCATCCTACGATTTTGAGTTAAGCAAATGTGTGCTGTGGTCTCCGTGGCACAGTGGTTCAGTGCTTGGCCTAGCGATCTTCCGGTACAGAGATCGAGCCCCGAAAGTGTCATTGGAAGACGTCAAGGAGGGCATCCGGACTAGAAGATCACAACGTTCCAGATTAATGTCTGACTGTGTCAGCACCGTCCAAGCCCCTCAGTAAGGAGGTGATGTTAAACCATCAGTTTTTAGATATATGTTGTATTTAATTCTTAGACATAGAGGTCAGCCCTGAGTATCGGCGAAATTCAGAACCAAGTTTACTGAAGGCGATACTTTTCGGCAACGTCGCTGTCATGTTCACGCAAAATGGGACCCGAAGTGCATCGCATTCCGTACAGCTTGGATCTGAATTTCGACGATGCGCAGGATTGACCTCTATCCCATTAAATGCAACATGAATACTGGAGGCTTTTCGACAATTTACATGCACTATGCAGTATTGAGAGTCAGTTACTTATTCGTCATTAATTCTGATTCGACTCAAATTTGATATGCCTCCATAGCTTTCTTCCGTCTTTTGCCGATTACGGTCACTCAGTGTACAAAACTTTCAATTTATATTCAGATATGAAAAAACCGAAATTAATGATTCATTTAGAAACACTGTTTTAATTATAATTTTTAATCAATCTATCAATTGAAAATTTCAACCGAGTAACTAATGACGTTCAGATAGAGATCCATTTAAGTATGTTTTGGCTGCTTTTTTTTGGATCGCGAGGGTGTTGTATTGGAACGAAGTCGAGCGATGAATATTAGTTGATGCAAAACTGGCATGGAAAATTCTAAACAAGCACAAATTTTGAGGTAAGGTACTATTTTTGAATCCACTGAGGTTACAAACAGACAACATTTAGTACAATGACGATATAGCTTTACTGAATCAATGAGTCAAGTTACAGTTAGCTAGTATTTATGAAAAGGGTGGGCAATTGTGGTATTTCCAGGGGAAAATGTCACGTTCAGGTGGTGGGATAAGTCCATGGGCTACGGCACTCTCAGTTCTATGTATAGTAAACTAGTTCTACATTATTTGTAGTGCAATGAGTGTGCGTATATCAAAGTAACCGAGCGTATACCAAGATATGTAACTGCGAGCATACCAAAAATATGCACTTGCTTATTGCATCACACAGTTCTTCGAGAGTGCTACGACTGTGCATTATAACTCGAATAATTCTATGCATGAGTTATACGCACGAGGCGCATAGTCTGGCAGCCAAAATGTGTTTCTGTAGGGAACGAGGCCGAAAATGAGACTTTGATAGAATGAAGCACACCCTATGCCTACTACGAATCTGCGTGTCTGCCGAGTTCTGGTTAGTTCTTCTTCTTGTCAGAAAGGATCAAAGAAGATCACATGTTAACCCAATGGGACGCAGATTGCATTTTTATGCAAAAATGGAATTTTCAATATTTTTCTCATAAAAACTGAAAAGTACTAAGTCAAGAGCCATAATTTCCTCAAATTATTTCTTGTCATGTTCATGAACATTTATCTATGAAGCAACACACTCAGATTTGGCAAACCTCCTACCGTCGGTCGGCAAACACCAACAAGTCGGCCCACTTCATCCACATTGAACCACATTCTTGCATATATCGCCGATCAGAAGCTTGATAAAATCATATACACATGACAGAAATTGACTTAAAGACATATCTTGCCGAAAATTGTGGCTCGAGACTTAATATTTGGGAACAAACTGTGGGACTCAATGCTTTAACATTGTTGTCAAGGCAGACCAGCGAGTGGAGGGAAAGTATGAGTGAGCGCTACTGTTGTCGCTCATCAAGGTTGAAATGTCAGTCAGTCTCGGCTGCTAACACAGACTCGTCTAGGTATGTCTGACATTTCTACCCTTGAAATTCATGACTAGCTTACTAAGCGAAATTTTTCTCTACATTTTTTTTGAATACCCATCCAAGCAGTGTTAGTTACTATGCGAATACTAATGGGTCGTTCATGGAAATTCAATGATTAGGGAAGCATTTATAGTAGTTCTTTTAAAGAGATTGTATTTTGTTGAGGGAATTTATTTATTAAGACTGACGATGGACTTTTGAGTATTGGAAATATCTTGAACGAATGCTTTTTGATTTTCAGCAACTCTGCATAATTTGTAATACATAATTTTACATATGTTGTGAAAATTTATATTCGTTGACCTGCCTACAGAATTTTTGGCTGCCCGTCCAATTTCCAAGTATTGCCGTCTAAACATCTCTTTATGAAGCTCTTGATTTACTTGACATCTATTAGATTTTGCGCTGCCGTATTGAGTCAAATTGATTATTTATGCTGCTTAATACTCCTTTGTCGAATGTCTGCGCCACGACATATGATTTTTAAAGAAATAAAACCATCAATTAATAGCTACAGTATTGAAGAGTTTCTTATTACTATAAACAGAAGCAGTCAGTACATCATCAATGGAACTTATAGTGAAATTTCTAAGGAGTCTTCCGTGGACTCCTGGATATATTAAGAAGTCCATTAAGCACTAATGACTTGAAATTTCTATTCACCATGGATAGACAAGAATTTTCTATGATAACCGATAGCATAGATTCATCAGCTCTCTACTCGCTCGGGCTTTAATGCCAAAACAAAGGAAATACATGGCACTAGAGCTGGGTGTACACAGCTATTCATTGTGGTTATGATACGAATAATTACCAACCAGAGTTGCACTAGCGTGCCCTCAGACTGTCTTCATTAAAGCCCTCTTCAGATGGGCATTGTTACTTTATTAAATCCATCATAGTTCAGACATGAATTAAAGCTATAGCTATTTTTCGTCGGATATTAATTTAAAGATATCCTCCTGTGCTGCGAGCGCTCGAATATCTTCCAATTTATGCCCTCGCCAGATGACCATTCCTATATTTAACAATCTAATTTTAACAAATATTTGCATCTACTTTCAAATTATCTGTATGAAGTACTGGATTTTTTAGAGGAATATGGTATAATTTCGAAAAGAAGGGAAATATTTATAGGAAAATCATGATCTCAATTAAAAAAGTTCCAGAAGCACGTTGCCATAAAAATAATCAAATTGCATGGTATTTCATTTAACGGTATATTCCTAAATGCGCCTATGCGTCGGCTAACATAGAACATTAGCTCTCCACCCCCCTAAAGGAATTAAGTTCGCAAAACATTTTGCCTTTGGTCGAGAAAAAACGTTCGCCTCTGATCTCGCCTAACCGGCTTTTCTGTCATCGGTCCTTCGAATCGGTCCCTCGTCGATGTCATCCTCCAGGCCGAATAAATTGATCAGTCGCGTCCTTCGATGGAAGCTGGGGATGTCCTGCGCAAGTGGAGTCAATTGGGATTTTCAACTCCTTCGAATCTTCAAGTCCAGAGAAGCCGCGATCGCGCCGCGTGTCAAGCACGAGTCGCTGCATTGAGACCATCCTTGAACCAGTATCGTCTGGCGTGTCTCAACTCAGCGACTCAACAAAACAGTGGCGCCTGGCTCAATGCTCCTCCGTCGGCGGCGGAGACGTCGAATATGGGCCCACTGGCCTTGATTGTGGAGATGGCCGGAGGGCGGATGGCGTCACTGTCTTCCTCTTCCGGAACGGGAAGGCCCTAACTTGGGACGCTACTTGTGCGGATTCTTTCGCTCCGTCCATTTTAAACACATCCGCCGTGGAACCAGGTCACACAGTGAGAGTTGCTTGAGAGAAGAAGCACCGGAAATACGAGTCCCTATTCGACCGTCACATCTTTGTTCCGGTGGCCGTAGAAACTAGCGCTGTCATCGGTCCAGACGCAACGTCGCTCATCAATGAGATCAGTCGCCGCATCTTTATTGCGACTGACGAACCGAAAGCGCCGCAGAATCTGTGTCTCCGGTTGTCTGTGGCAATAGTGCGTGGAAATACTTTCGCCATTTCTTCGGCAGCCAAGTCCGCGTGTCGGCTCCCCTCTTTATGGACGTGTTAGAAGTTGTAACCATAGAGTAAGCATATTAGGTAGAGTGGTAGCTCCGCATTTATTTAATCCCCAATGTGCATACATTTTCGATTTTATTAAATGAACTCGAGGGGATATAATTGGTAATTGTTACCAAACGTGAGATATGCAAATTTTTGCAGTTTTGAAGAAATTGCTACGGAATTGAGTGATCATAATAGTAATGCAGATGGAATGATGGTATTTTACAGATTCTCAGTGTCATGACAGCCTTGGAGAGGCAATGTTTGTTAAATCAGCAATTCGATGGTTTCCTATCACTTTCATGCTCAAGTATTTTCTGAAGCATGATCGTATCACAGGCAACCTGCCACTGGCAGAGCAAAATCACAGAATCAGAGACAATGATTTCAATTAACTTTGAAAGATGTAAATGGGTCCACATCATTATTCAGATTTAAGAAATGAAACATAAATTTAGTGAATCATAAAATCATGACGGTGAAAATTGAATCATAAAAGCACGAATAATATCGCGACTTTTTCATGAGGACTTCCATTATAACGGTTCATGAATTTCCCCTAATAATCAGCTTAATTTCCGCTTAGTTAGGATGCTTGTTAGCAAATATTCATTCCTTTTGATAACCACTTTGTTTCATACTACTTATATAGGAGCGTCATCTCGGTAGTATATAAATTTGTAAAATTTTGACTTTTGTAGAACTTCTCAAATAATTTTTTGGACAACGGGAACGTAATCTCCGCAAAAAGCTGAATCTTTTGATATAGGTAAGAATTTTCACTGTATGCAGATACTTATCTGAGTCGACACTCTACCTACTCTATGGTTGTAACTGTTTTTTGTATTCAATATAATTACATGTAGTTCGCCAATGAACATCGAACATTCTTTCAAAGCAATTCATTGCAAGTTGTCGTTTTCTCTGTTCTACCTTTCTTTCTTTTGAACTATTTGTCGGTGTTATGAAAAGTTATTCAATCCTTATCGATATTGTTACCGGCAGTTCATTTCTAGCTCTCGCAATTATACAAGAATGTTGTAAGTCTCCGTTGGTTGGGTGATGCCTTATCTGACATAAAAACGCGGCCCACAAAGTAGAAGTTAAGCTTCTTGTTATTCTTGAAAGCACGAATCACAGAAATTTCACTGTCGGTACTACTCAAAGAAATGCACTTTCTACGGGCAAGCTCAAATAGGTGCACACCGATTGTAGTTTAGGATGAATCCAATGAGGCGTAGGAGCATGCATTTCTCAATCTCACACAGTCAAATTTGTACACGATGAAGAACAAATTTGCATTTGTTGCCAAAAGAATTACATTTGCGAAACTGAAGGCAGTAAAACAATCAACAATTGAGATTGAAGAAACTGAATTTTTCTTTAGTGCATTTTACTTCTTTATAACACAGGAAAATGGTTGAACTACTAAATTGAGGTCGGTTGTAACTTATAGGGCTTTAATATGAAAAAAATAATTAAATTAAAATTGATTTATAAGCCAGAAGCCTTTTCTAGCTCTAATTTCAGTTTTTGTTATTTTTGATACCGCCCTGCTAAAAGAGTAATTTTGATACTTTATCCTCAATTTATCTTAAAAAGCATCAAATTTCTACATAGTTGTCGGAGTAATTGATATACATGTATTCTTTTCGGAATGATTTGCCTTTTCATTTGTTACTAAACTCCTTATACTAAGCAAGATATTGAATTCAAGAAGGCTGAAGAGAGGAAAGGAAAATTGAAGTATCAAAAGTTTGCATTAATCAGAGGAGGAATGCGGTCAGTTTGTGCAATGTTAAAGGTGTTTGTAAGGTGTTTGAGATTCTAACTAATGACGCGCATCAATTAAAAATCAAAATTTGCATGTTTTCTACACTTCTTGTTGGGAAGTGTTTTCAATGACTATGTTGCATAAGGATACATTTTTCTTAAATATTTATTGGACGTTTTACACGCTAAATCAAATCACATTAATTGAATAACACATTGTTTTCACATCACATCATCACATCACACGAACAAGCTCAACGTCGATGGTACATCTAGGTTGACGCGATCTTCAAGTAGTGGGATAACGTGGAGCAGATCCTAGGGCAACCAGATGGACCGAGATCCTCCATAACCTGATATGGATGGGATGAGTAGTCATTGTGTCTACCGTTATTAATCCGCCATAAGATCGGTTTTGACAGCGACCAATGATCGACCAACCGAAGAACCATGTACCGCTTTGTCTGACCGTGTGGATGAAATACTAGCTTAGCTTTCTAGCTGACTTGTGTTCGAATCTTGGTTAGACAAGTTGCGATTGGGAATTTGATTGTCTAAATTTTGATCTCTACTTACACAATTTCAATGACCACAAAGTTACATTAAATTAACTTTCTCTTAGATTTTACAGTGATAAGCTCATAATTGTTTCAAAGAAGACCTCTTCATCTCAAGAATTCATATTTGATTTAGAAATTTATGAATTCATTGGTGATTATCGCAGAGGATTTGAAATTAAATCATTAACAGCTTGAAAAGCTTAAAGTTCAACGAGGCCCTAATTCTGTTGGTTGCACAAAGTCACATGCTGACTCAATCAGTCATTCATAATTGTCGACTCTGGATTTTATGGCCTAATTGTTAAAACTTATGGCATCTGCAAGAGCGATGCAGTAAATGGCTGTAACCATGTTTAATGACTACGTATATTGTTTTATGGACTAACATATTTGCTCGTATTAAAGACACCTTCTATTGTTGGCCTGCTTGTACCATAAAATCACGCATCCTACGTTTTATGTGTACTTTTTAAATGGCATCTTCGATAATGATTTTATGTTTCTACGGATTCTACTGAGAGTTGGGTTTGTCTGAGGGATGGCAAAAGCTGGCACACTCCCAATCAGTGTACTTGGTCGGTTGATGTGAGTGGCACACGCGATTTTTACAGGTTATGAGCATAGTGGATATGCACGGCTGCACTATGCACTTGCATGTAAATCCACACTTCTGCGGATGTTACGGAGGGTTGGTCGCACAAGCTCGCACACTCTCAAATCATGTGTTAATGTTTTTTTCGAGAGTGGCACATTCGATTTTTGTGGTGCGGTTATTGGTACGGCCAACTTTGCACGTCGCTCAAGAATGTGTTTCGCATCAACGTGCAGGCCCTATATATGTATATTGAAAATATGATTAAATGCCTTCATACTCGTCGAGACGTTTTTCGCATGTACTGTAGGTTATATTATGGATGCTTTGCATGGATAGTTTATTATAAGCTTACATGGTGGATCAATAAGCGTGTTACAAAAACTGAAAACACAATACGTGCCGATAGTCTCACGGAGAGCATCCTTTATTCATTTACTTCCTCAATTTCAATTGTTTCTAATACAGTTGAATTCGCAGGTGGGTTCTCAATTTGACCTGAATGATTAAAGAACTGTTCATTTCTGAATCAAGTGAGCACTAGAAACGTCGGCTAGCAGACGTCGGCTAGGCAGCTCTCATTTCACTGGAAAACTTAGGCCTATAGAATAATAATGACTTGACTTACTGAAATCCCGTCTGAAGGTATATCAGGTTGGGTCCTGCATGACCATCTGGTAGGATTTCTACTTTTGACGATCTTTGGCCAGATGTACCATCTGTTGTTGGGAGTAAATTGTTGGCTAATCTTAGCTGCTGCCAATACGTGATTCGAGGGCGACCTCGAGGACGAGTTCCGTGCATCCTCCCGGGCAGTAGCTTTTTCAGCCAACGACTCTCGTCCATTCTTTCTACATGCCCAAATCATCTTCTTTGCTGATCTTCTACCCCATTCACTATGCTTCTCCAGTCAATTGCCATATTTCTCATAGTCTCGTTGGTGATCCTCTTGTACCATCTGATGTTCATTATCTCTCTCAGGCAGTTCATCTCAAAGCACGGAACTTGTCCATCACCGCTTGTTTGAGGATGCAGCTCTCCAACCCATAAAGGGCCGTGGGGATTGCGATGATATTTAGGAGCCTGACCTTAAATCGTTTGGAGATGTGTCGGTCTTTCAAGAGTTTACGCAACTTCCCCAGGGCTGCGTATCTCATGACTATTTTCTTTCCTTGATGGTTTTCATGGAGTCTCTGCTTCTGGAGAAGAGAACACCAAGATTCCAGAAATCTTCAACTTGATGAACTTCCACCTCTCCCAGTTTGATTTCTACTGATTGTTCTCCTCTGCTCACAACCATCGACTTAACTTTTCGTGTTTTGATTCTTAATTTGAACTGTGAGCAAGTTCGGTAAACACTATCTGTCATCGATTGGAATTACTGCTGTGTTTCGGCTACCAATACTACGTCGTCAGCGTACCTCAGATTGTTGATTATCTGTCCGCCGATCTGTATCCTTCGTCGGTATGGTTCACTAGACTTTCCTTCATAACGAATTCGAGAAAGACGTTGAAAAGATGGGGGTATAGTTGGCAACCTTGTAGAACTCCTCGTCTAGTTGCAGCTTATCTGTTGTGACCGTGCCTTTGCGAACTGTTGCTCTCGTCACGCTATTCAGTTGTCGGATGAGTTCCACTATGTTGTTGTCAAAGCCATACCACTTCAGGACTGTTACCATGTCTGGTCTCCATACTGAGTCGAAAGCCTTCTCGAAGTGTACGAATAGGCAGCATAAATCTTTGCCTTTCTCCCACATTTTCTCTGTCAGCTGTAAAAAGGAGAAAATTTGGTCTGTGGTTCCTCTCCCTGAACGGAAACCGGCCTGCTCTTCGTTTAGTGTAGTATCTTCCTTGATAATAATAATAGAATAAGACCATATAAGATATAAGACGATATCAGGCTATATAGGATGAGAATAATAATAGAATAATAGCAATTTAATTAGAAAGGAAAAATAATATATAAAGGTGTATAGATATTGTGCTTTTATCACCCACCTGTTATTGCTATAGTATGATTAGATTGCGCACCCGATGAAAATATTATTACATTTCACTCAAAGAATCAATGTTGCATAAAAATACAATGAGAGATATTTTATGTAAAAATTTACATCAAAAGCCTTCTAACCATTCATCCATTAATCCATTATTAACAAGAAAATGTGACGCTTCGTAGGAATTCAGCAAAAATACCTTTACAAAAATTCCAAGCAACTAGCACATATCTTCTGTTTTTAAAGGTGGTTGAACTTCAGTTGTACGATTCATTATCTCACAATTACGAAAAATTGAATAAGTCTGAATTGCATCATTCACTTGTGTAGAAAGTCACTTGATAGTCTAGCGATCCATTTTACATGATTCAAGATTCTTGGCAAATCTATCGCACTGAGTAAACAAATGATAACTTCGGAATGAACGAGACATTCCATCACGCCTGAATCAAAGTCACCACTGTAGATGAACCGCTTAGTTAAGCGACCTGAAATGAATGAGGTGAGAAATATTTATGCTGAACGCATCAATCATCAAATGACGTGATGGTTTCCGACATCGATTCAAGTTTAAGGTTATTCAGAACTTTCTCTACATTTGACTATGTGCTAACCACAGAGATAAATTGCATTGTCTGCGTGTTTGAGTCTAGAGATGAATTTTCTCAATACGGATGGTCATGGCCAGAACTAGTCCCAAGGGGCAAGAAGATCAATTTTCCATTGAGAGTAATACAAATTCAGGCCTGAATTCTGACGAACTAGAAGTTTGACGCCTCATTTAACCGACACTGTCAGTAACTTAAGATCGTGAAGAGTCGAATAGTGTGAATAATATTTCCATTTGACGAATTCATCACGAAGAAAAATTGAGTTAAAGACATGTACTTTTCAAAAAGAAAGGCCTGCCTGCAATCCGACAGGTTAAGTCAGTGGGCTCTCTGATAAGAGTTGCTTCTGCAATCCACACGCTTAGCCAATCACATAAGCCATAGAGAGATAAATATCCATGTCAATTTCTATCGCTTGCTACCATTGCTTACAATGGCTGGGATAGTATCATGTCCTCTCTTGACTAACCCACACGCAAATGAATCTATCTCTGTGGTGCAGTCGCTTCCTCAGTTTGCTTAAAGTATCTGAGGTTTTGAAGGCAGCAAATATGAAAGTTTATACACGACGCGTGCATGTAAAATTAAAAAGGAGGAATCGTGTAAGTTATTAGGAGGGAATCATATCTCTCTATCGACGGATTATATAACAAAACAATTCTAATTCATAGCGCTTTCAATGAGCTAAGCACATCACTCGCAGAGAAAATGATCACAAACTTTATACAGCTAAGTGAGAGGGAGAAAATTCGGAAAAACAGCGAATATGCTAGAACATGTTTTATTGGTCAAAAGATGCTATTGCACAATCTTGTTTTGCATTTATGCAGGTATAAAAACCTGATGAATACATCAGTGTATATTTTCCGGATGCATTAATAGACAGCTTTTGTAAAGTTAAAAATCCTGAATTCCTCTTGAATGAATATCTTGGAATTTCTAAACATAAATTCTCTAGAGTTTCTCTTAAAAATCTTCTCAAACATTATTGAAGACTAAATGTGATGACTGACGACTACCTTTCTTCATTTTTAGATACACCTTTACTTCACGTAACTACAATATACAAAATGGTACCTATTGCGTGTGTGAAGTTGGCGGAACCAACCAACGGAATCATATTTTATTACAACGCGACTCTACCATCAGCGTGGCCTAGTGAAGAAGGTGCGAGCTCGTCTCCACCGCGGACTCCGGTTCGATTCCTGGGTCGGGCGAGTGCATTCGGGGAATAAAGGGTGTTGGTGTCTTTTAATGACTTATTATATGTCATTCTCTTTAGATATTCAACGTGATTCTATATGAAAATACTTCTTTCTGAAAAAAACCTCTTAATCACGAATCTGGGCTCAGATTCCTCAAATTCGCAGCCGCTTTTGAGGAATTCAAGTTTAAAGATAATAGTGGCTCTGCTAACTTCACACACGCGTGCATATTGAATCACTATATTTTCCATTGAAGAGATTTGCGGCTCCTTCAAAATGACTATTCAAAAAGTTACCGGGTGTCAACTTTACTCAGTGAATAACTTTCAGTTGTCACACCTGGCTGAATGCACTGATTCAGTAACGAGATAAATTATGTTGCTTTACAGATAAATCGCAAATAGTCTCTGTGGACTGAATACAAAAATGTTCGAAAATCATATGAATCTACTTCACAACATTGTATATAAAATTGCCCCGAGGATTTGCGTTTATGATCATAGAGGTGCTGTGAGGATGACTTGCAACAATTAGAGCATGTAAACATTCCTTGAAAATCCGTTTATCTCAAAGCACGGGACTCTGACATTGTCTAACGTTTTATCCCTATAGATTCGAAATTTAAAGATTTTGAAATTCCGCGAAAGATTTGAAGCGAAGATTGAGGTCACGCAATATTCGACGACCATGACGAAAACCAGAAGCATTGGGAAAGGAAAGGCAATAATTCTTATAAATCATCTTAACGATGACACTGAATTATTTATTTATGCTTTTATCTGTGGAAGATCAATCTGAAGAGATTTGACAACCAATAAAGAATGTAAATTCATGTATGCAATCATATTACGGTCAAATAGATATATTTAATATATTAGAAGCATAATAATATTTGATCAGTAGACGCATAGAGTGACGAATTTGACTAATTCATTGTTGGAAATGAATCTATTTTCGAATAACTGATTATAAGTTAGTACGAAAAATATTCCTAAATTTGAGCTACATGTATTAAGTATGTAAACAGTAAGTAGAGAGTGCATGTGATAACTGATTAAAAGTTATTACGAAAAATGTTCTTAAATTTGAGCTACATGTATTAAGTAGCAAGGTACGTGGCTGCCAAAGAAACTGTGTTTTTCCTGCAATGGTAATGTCCATAAGGACTATGTTCGCTCATTTTTTGCACTTTTATGCGCATTGTTGAGCGATTATTGAAGGATTCAATATCACATTTGTTGCATCATTCATGATTATTTTCAAAGATTAAATACCTCTTTTAATTCAAAATATCGTCTGTTTTTTCATCTTATAATTGTGCATCATTTGAAAACAGCACAAGTTTTTATAGTAAATTTTAAAATGTATATTCCTTTTGGTTGGACACTCCCCATATCATCAATTGCTAATTCTTTGTTAATGTTTCTTTATAATGTGATTTTTGTAAGTTTTCTAAATTCTCAATCTTTTTAATTTTGATATTTCTCTCATTTTGTGACTTACCGATACTTTGCAATTCGCATTTGCTTATTAGTGAATACTTTCTTATTCACTCTACTAATGTCATTTTACTAACTTCATCTCACTTTTACTTTATTTCCTAGTAATTTAAATAGATAGTAACATGATTATCTACTATTTATTTACAACTATTTTCCTATCAAGATTCAACCAGCACAGACAAAGATCGAAGAGTCATAATCAGATACCCAGCTTGTATGAGCATCTGAGCGTAATTTCAAGTATCACAGAAATGCGAATGCATGATGTTTTGTACTTTAAATGATTCATAACCTGACAAATAATAGTGGCATGCAACTTATATTTACAAGTGTAGTATTCTGTGTGTTGATCTGTAACCTAGGATTCGTTGGCCTAACTGACTGACTGACTGATTGGACTGACTGACTCACTCCACGATTTAACGTCCAATTTTCCTCAAGTTTCGAGTGTTCTCTAAGTTTTCAAAAGCAACAAAATATTATGTCCTTCTCGATAAACTTTTTAGCAGCAAATCAAAGATACTGTGATTGAAAAGATAGAGCCTTCTACTTCTAGAGTTTTCTATCGGTTGGTAAGAGATTTTCAATTTTCACTGTACACCGACTGTTAGAAGGGAGATAGTGACTGTACAAGTAGACAGAAATACACTCATCTACTAGCATCCTAAGTTTCGTGACTAATGATGAAGTTTTTCAGGTTGACGACATTGGGAGATTGCCTACAAGTACCGATGGTGGCCAGTGAAATCTTCACAAAAACAAATAATAAATCATAAATGCCCAAAAAATGAGTTTTTTCGTCAATATGTAAGAATAATACATTCACTACAAACGCATACGCAACTTATTTTCAACTTGTTCAACTTATTTGAACTGCAAAGCTATCACCACAACTTTATTTATTCTACATGTACATATCAGATTTATATATCATTAAATGAAACTAATTTTATAATTCTATCAAGTAATATATACATCATATTAATATATTATATGTCATATTAAAATGTAGATGTATTATATAAAGATCTTGGCAGACGCTCGCATTCGCAGCAGTCATAGATCGGGTATACATCATTCTCACGGTATTTTCCCGCTTTTTCCTTTACAGACGACTAGGTAGCTATCTAATTATGAAAAGTATTTGCGCTTTATGATATGAGTAAATGTGAATATAAATGTTAATATATTTTAAACGCTTTTCAAAAGTGGCGATGCTTTTTGCGAGATCCAAGTAATTGATGAGTCTGACATGGATCTGTTGATAGGCGACTTGCTTTATGCTGACGGTGAAGATTATTTGAATTAGTAATCCTCCCTTTCAATCCATGGTTTACTGAAGCCTGTTTAACCAGCCTGTTTTATGTGCTATCATTTCGGATATTCGGCGTGAGGGTCTTTATAGATGCAACATATCTTAACATATTTACATAAATGGGTTAATGGATTTTTAAATGAGTTAAATCCACACTTGAAAACAATATTCTGAAACAATATGCAAACCATGGTAGTAAAACCATGAATATACTCGCAAACCTTTTTAAAAGGAGCCTTAAATATTTTTTTAAATAAGACATTGCGCCAGAGCTATTAGTTTTTCGCTTTGACAATATGGATATTCAATTGATATTAGAAAACTTTATCTTACTAAAATGTGAAATGACTATGAGAATCATGTCTGCGGAAATGCGCACGAGCAATGTGACAATTAAACATCTAAGCACCGAAAAGACATTTATGAACGCGGAAAACGTGTCATTAACGCAATGCTTGTTAGTTTGCATTAGTGTTTGCATTAGTCTATATCTCATGCCAAAATTTCCAAAAAAAACCGAAAAACAATTTCAAAACACACTCAATTTATGAAAATGAAGGAGATTTCATCCTTTCCAGGATCTTATCCCAAACGTCCAGAAAGCATGATATTTTTATTGCTTGGCGCTGCTGAAGATATTGAGAGGAACAGACTGCGAATTCCACGTCATGTAATGAAGTGAACAAAATCCAACTTGTGGTGTATGAGACACAATTATATAATTCAATAAAGTGGATTCTAGTATTACTTTTCTACATAGAATTCACTCAATACCTGTCACAATTCACAGTTATGTCTTTGCAGCTATTGACTTGATGCATTTTGTCTATTATTACAGTAATTCATATTTTGCTAAGGAAGCGATGTCGGTAGACCCATCGCATATTGAATATATTTACGTTTTACGGTTTCCGCATCACTCATCAAATCACAGACACTATTCACTGCTACAAATATGCTTTGGCTGTTAGTTATACCTAATTAAAAAATTTGAAAAGGTCAAGTAAGATCAAGTAATTGAATTCCCTAACGTTGATATAAAAGTATTTTTCTACTTGCTTTTTGAACTTCATTTGAAAATGGCTATGAATTTTGTCTTTTCAATCAATCTTTCGCTCCTGCAATTTAATTCCAATGGAATCTGCTTGCCAGTGGCGAGCCTATAGGATTATTCAAATTTCTTTCGATGAGAATTACTAACATAATCTAGAACTGTTATAAATCAATGTTTGCTTCATTTTCTGTGTGACTCCTCTAATTTCATTTTGCTATAGTAACATCAGCAGTTCTGCTACCTTAATAGAAACAGTTGTATTTAAGCATGATAGACTCTGCATTTGGGAATGTCTTCCACTATTACAAGAAACAGACATAAAATAAATGTTGTCTTGACAAAGAGCAATATTGGAATTTGAATAGACTGTGCTTCCTTTTGTTATTCTTATAGGGAGACAACAATGCTACTATGCAAAAGTTGGAAAGTCAATCAATACATTTGATGATTCCCAGCGCGTATCCATACATTAGAGTAAAAAGTACATTGACTATTAAGCCGTATTTCTATTGTTGGAACAAGGTGCTGGCGTAATATTTTTTTATTATCATTTTCTCTCTTTGCTACTAATCCCTGTGATTGGAGGTCGTCGCATAAAAGGAATTAGGTATACTGCACATTACATTTGCAATGTCTTTATATACAATATTAACTCCAATTTAAATCAGTGAAATACAAAATAATGGAAATGTGGAAACTCAATTTATCGCTGCAATCATCGTAATTGAGAATTTGTCATCTTAAAAATACGAAGTTAGAAGAGAAAAATCACGTGTATGAATACCAGAGTAAATGAGAGCCTGACGTCCATTAGTCGATGTTTGGCGGATTCATCTTGACAACTTTCTGAACATCACAACCTAAACGACTGATAAACATGCACATGTCATAAATATACGATGAAACTTGGGAACTTATCTATATGTAGCGAAGCTCTCATAACACTTGATTGAACGCTGTCATTCCAAGATATTGTAATTAATGAAGTGTGCTGATCTGATTACAAAGCACATGAGAGAATTTGTTACAAATTTATTCAATGGACAAATTCATTCATTAAATGACAAGTCAAACAATTGACTCTTGCGTATTTCCGACACTTCTGACGATTGCAGATAATTTGATGTGTATTTTGAAAAATTCCAATAGATAACAATGTTTTAAAAATAGAGATAGACCGGAAAAAAGATTTTACCAACATGACTGCCGACTGGTAACTAAACGAATTAAAACAATTCTAGATCCAAACATTTTAGAAAAGTAGTCTGCTGAACTACATGTAATAAAGCAATATTCTCAATGTAATCAGAGCTTTTAGAATCATGGTCAAAATCAAATGAGCGCGATCAACCGATAAATCAATTTTTTTTAAAAGTCGTGTGACTAATTGCACGATCAAAAATAGTGACCGTATACGTAATGAATTCAAATCTAAGTTATGAGTAAATTTCAAAATGTTGTATTATATTGCCAAATGATCGATTGCGTTGTGACAAACAAAGATCGGCAATGATAACTGATGTCATCAAAAACTTTTGTTTCATTATATTTTCTTATTATAGATTCTTCACATTTTGTATTGAAGCAAATTTAGTCTCTTTCGTCTGTTCTACCCATGTCCTTCCGCACTGGTTGATTCATGTAGAGAAAAGCAACAGGATATTGTCTGTCAGTCTGTCGATCACATAAATTGTCAAACAACTCATTAATAACACTTTTGATGTTTTTGAAGTCTTGACTGTAATCTAAATATTTTGGACTTTTTTTCGTACTTTAGATACTGTTACCCTAACCAACTGCATTGCAGGCGCATTTGTAATTTGAGTGTATAAAGCTTAAATCAAGACTTGCGATGTCTAGTATATAGGCCATAGGCCCTACCTGACATTTTATATACAAGAAGCTTTGTATGACTAAACTGCTTTCTTCGGTCTTCCGTTATTTGGAATATATGGATGCTGCATGTAATCCAATTCTATTTAATTGCTAAGAGCAGTAAAAGTAGCATGATAGCAGTGTAAATCGAAATATTCGTATGACTAGATCCATATACGGTGTAGGCCTACGCATATTTCACTAAAAAATGGTATATTTTCATAATAAAAAATAAAATAATATCATTTTGCATCATTTCATAAAATTCATTTTATATCATTTAAAAAATAAAATGAAATCATTGCCGATCAGAGGTGACAAACTCAGCGCATCGTTCTGTTGAACAGAGAAGAAGAGAAGAGCTGATTGCACACGTACCTATTCACTCATAACATTATTTAAACTTAGTTGTATTCATTTGTCATTTGTAATTTGTTGTCAGTATGCGGCTACACTTCTAATCGACATTAATCTTGGTGGAATTCTTGTAAACGCCCAGTGCGTGTAAATGATGTAAATGAATACCGCAGCTGTTTTCAAATAAATTGTTATTTCTGTTTTGATAATATCGACGACTAAGAAGCACCTCGTTGTTAAATCCACTAATTTACATATTATTTGATTAATTCCAAGGTCCACAGTTTTCTTTTTCTGAATCTCAGTCGTCAAATAAAGGCACATACATTATTCGACACTCAAGCAATCTCTACATGTATATATATATATTAATATTTTCCGAAGCTTCTGAGAATCGAAGCAATAGTATCCATTCTGTCTTCACTCAAATTATGGATCAAGAAATACTATTTCTTAAGATTAACAGTTATTACTAATCGCTCGTTCACCGCTTATGGTGCAGCCGACGTGCACGTCATTTGGAAGAGTATTAAATGCTTCTAAAGAATTCAGAAAACTTAGTGGCACCCAGATCAGGCAAGTCACATATGATTATAGTCGTGAAAATTACTCAATTCATTTTGAATAAATGTGTGGACGATCGGCGAGACTTTTTACCATGCACTGTGGGGGTTTGCCGGGCGTTCTACAGAAGTTAGTCATGGCATCTTGGTATAAGACTATTTATGTAGGCAGTAGAGATGCGTTCACATAAGATCGATGACGACAATAATCGCCTCGAAATTTGATCTCTACAGATCAACGTTTTATCGTTGAGAAAGTCGGGCTAATTTGAACAGCAGCTACTTTTTAAACATTGAACAGAGCAATTTTGTATCAATTTTTCGTGACAGCCATAATTATTGTGCCAGCACAGAATTATATTGTTAAAGCGCATCACTTTGCTAGAAGTGCAAACTGACTTAAAACGATGGCACATGCAGGAACTTACTAAGTTGGCAAAAGGAAATTTTTAATACCTTGCAGAGATAGGAAAAACAGTCGTGCGCCGGCGGATTGCCGTGAATTCCTTCAAAATGCTCCGATCGCCTCGATTCCTTCAGATTCAATTAATTCAAATCATTGCGCAAAAGTTTTCTCGATAATGTTGGGTCCTCCGATCATTATTAAAGAAAAATAGCAGGCGCACGAAAAAAAACGTTTACAAACTTCTCTGTAAAACTTGACATCGACTGTGTCTCTTTGCTGTGTGATCCGTTTGATAACAGTCACTGAAACTTCGCACAATTTGGTGTTTTTAATGTTGACCTGGCAGTTCATTACTCGATTGCTATGGTATTATGTCAGCAGATTGTGCCATTTCATTAACGCTACATGTTCCAATGTTTAATTCAGTGTCTAGTCCAATGTCTAGTGGTGAACACCCTTGAGTCCCGAACGCCTATTGTCCACTGTTCGACCGATTCAACCACGAGACAATTCTACTTCGTGTTCAGCAGTGCCATCGGAGATCTTCAAAAACGATAGCAGAAATGCTTGTAGGTCATCGGAGACTAATCATTTCAAGCAATTTTTACCAATGTAGACAGCGGACCTAGACAAATATCCAGCTTTAGCAGAACACATCACGCATCCATATTTGGATAGTTTATCTTGGCCTTCATTATACAGTGTATAAACGATATTGCAGAGTACCAATTTGCCATGGCATATAGAATTACCAAAATTCCTTACCGAGACCTGTTAAGATCAAGAACGCAGTTCATAGACACGAACTGGTCTCTGCCTATCGCCTTTTGGCGACATGCCATATGATGAGAGCCATAGAAATGATGTGATCGCTTCTGAAGACCGTTTCTTCTTGCCTTGCTATTATATGTTTTTCGAAGTCCTCGCTTCTTCTTATTATTTTAGAATAATTGTATAAAGTCGTATAAAGTTAACGACCACCCCTTACAGCGACCGAGTACTGATGAGATATTTTGAATTTTTCTTCCTCTCCAGCGACCACATGTAGAGCGACAGCTTTATGAAAATCGCCAAATGACTGAAAAGATTTTAATCGCGCACTTTTCTGATCTCACTTTCTAAACCCACAGCTTCATCAATATTTTCGCTTGTTCGCATGTAACATGAGAATTGAGATAAAGAAGCAAAGGAAACTGACTAGCCGCTAAATGAATGAATTAATGCCTGTCGCTTTCAAAAGAGTGACTAGCAAACGAAAATTACATTTTTCCACTCACTGTTGTTAGAAAGCGCCACGAAGAACTTGTGGCCTGGTTCATCTTTTGATTTACTTTAAAAATCTACAACAAACATCAATATCCAGCATTGTATAACTATAGTTATTTGATATGATGTTAGAAAGAATCACGAATGTTTTGTGGTCACAACATTATTTGCTCCTGTATCACTTTCAAATTGTCGCACACACACATAGAAGTAATTTCATGTTGATTGGAGAAGAAAAAAATTGTTGACTGTCATGCTTAAACGATTATAATTGATATCGTAAAGAAAAAAAATCGATCAGCATCCACATACCATCATCAGGTAAAAAAGAAATTCATCAAAGGCATAGTAGTGCTATTAAATCAGGGCCTTTTCACTTTTAACTACAGCTATGTTTACCTTACATATTACAGTAGACATAATTTTAAAAAGTGCAGGCCTAGGGTGACCAACATCCCCCCTGCAAGACCACTTTCCAATACTCCCTTCAGTGGTCGTTTTAAGGGGGGCGCTGTATTTCATTATAGTCTAGAACTGTGTATTCTAAATTTCTTCTTAGTGTCATACAATTATCAAATTTTCAAGTTGTTATACTATGCTAACTTTTAGCTGATAGCCACCGTTGCTCATAGCACAATCAATTGCTTTAATGCCATTGATTAGTCATGCGTCATGCACGCCCACACAATTTCAATGAAATTTCGGTATCTCTAGAACCGCTATCAATTAATCAAGCTTACATTGGTAGACATGAACCTTTGAAGTTGGGTATAAGGAGGACATATAGGTCATACATGGAATTCCAACGTTTAGCATAAAGGTAATCTTATTAAGTTTCGTCTTCAAAGCCGCCGAAGTTTGTGATCGATCACATGAAAAAAAAGCGCAAGACTCAATGGTGGATGAAATTGTCGAGAGGAACTTTATTTGAATATCTAGAGAATGACAATTATAAAGGTCAAACCCGCAAAACTGTCGTTAGACAGCAATAAAAATGATGTACAAATAAAGTTCCTGACAACAAAGGAAAGGTCTGTCGCAGTACATTGAATATCTAAGGAGAATGACATCTATTAAGTCAATACAAGACACGCAAGACACCAACACCCTTGATTCCACGACCGCACTCGCCCGACCTAGGAATCGAATCGAAGTCCGCGGTAGAGACGAGCGCCCACCTTCTTCACTAGGCCACGCTGACGGCTCAAAAGGAATGCGAGTGAAGGCAGAAGTCATCTCCAACTCCAAGTGATATCGACAGCTTTTTATCCTATTATTATTGACAGATTACTACCAACATTCATGTTGTACCGAGACAGCATATCAGCATGTCATTCGACTACGTCAAACAGTAGATTGACATCAAAGGTCTGTCGCAGTACATTAAATATCTAAAGAGGATGACCTATTGACCCTATTGAATATCATTGGGAGAATCAAGGGTGCTTGTGTCTTGTATTGACATAATAGTTGTCATTCTCTTTAGATATTCAAAGTTGATGTTTGAAAATATTTTACCAAAAATCAACCCGGCTTTCATTCAAACTATCGGAACCCTCTACTTAGTTACCGAATAGGACTGAATATTAAATTGCAATTCTCAAATATGCTGGAAACAACTCCGTAGAATGTGCAAATGGGTATTTTGTATGCTTACAAAGCATACGAGCGTGAAACTAAGAAATCTATTCAATGCCAGTCTTCATGTCGTTGAACAAGTTAGGAACGTCCATCTTGATTCGATATGATTACACAGGCACCGGGAACCACATGGAGCGGCATGTTGCTAAGTGATTACAGCATCTCAACAATATGAAGGCTCACAATGTGATTTCTACACCAAAAATCGCTCAATACCAATCACATACGAAGGATGCATACCAAAATATTTTTTGGTATATTTCTGTATTCTCTTGGTATATATTTGTATACTTTTCGTATGTTATTTCAAATGTGTTATGCTTTACATGCTAAAGCCATACCAGCACAATGTTAAAAGAAACCATAAATAATGTCCAAAGTATGTTGATTTAAGGCCTTTTGTCAATAAAGATCACGCTAATGCTACTACTGTTCTGTAAGTAGTGAGATCATGACATTCAAGAGTCATACTTTCAATACTGAATTCGATTTTAATACAAGTTAAGTCTGAGGCATTTCATGAATAATCAATAAGTATTCAACCATCAACAATTATGCATTATGTAATTTTGAAATTAAGCATATTATCAATCCGAAATAAAAACACATTATAATTCATGAACGCAAAAGAAGTTATGTTTGAGATATATAAGTCAACATGATTGCGCAAAAGATATCGTTTCAATGAATTGATGTTAATCAACTTAGTTGATAAAGAAGAGCTAATCAAACAGCCTGTAAATGTTACTAAGCAAGTGGCAACGACGACAATCTCGTGGAGCATAAAATTCACAATAAATCTAATCTAGCTAAATATCACACTATCAAAAAATATATATTCACGACTGGTATTACCGAAAAAGTTATTTGACAGTAGTATGTAAGATATATATTTTTTTTGCTATGTGAAGCTGCACATACAAATGCATGCCAGAAGCATACGAATAAGGATGAATTTGCATCGGGTCTCGTATATAAAGTACCGTATACCAACAGCTCGTATTTCATCGTAAAACAGCCAATCACAGATAGAATAGTTCGTATCGCTGCATATCAATCACATACGAAAGTAAGTGAGATGTGATATGAAAAACATACCAGATCTCTGTAAACATGCGAGAATCTCGTATCAGATGTTAGTTTCAAATTGTATGTGTTTTTGGTATATGTTTGTATGTAACTTTCGTATCCAGCGATTTACAGTGTAGAAGTTGATTTTTGCCAATGTTTGAGAAAGCTATTGGAAATCTCTTGTTAATTACAGAATCATACATTGCAATTCTCAAATATACCGGATACAGCTCTATGAACTGTGGTAAATGGGATATATAGCAATGCCTTCAGCAAGGAGTGGTTGAGATTCATAATTTTGAACATGTATCTTTGCTGTCAGATACGCATAGAAATATAAGGCACGAAAGTTGCGAATCCTTTGTCAAGTTGAACATGTACATGTACTTTGGCAACAGGAAGCAATCAATTAATTACAATTATTTCATGACAGCGAATCAATTAATTTGTGTCATCAATCAATTAATTGCAAGTATATATCATCACCATCTGAATAGATTAATTCTTCATTTTGAATTTTTCATTTCTATTTAACGAATTATTATTTAATATTAATTATTTAATAATAATATAATAATAATAATTATTATTATTATTTAACGAATTATGCTACATGGGCCTACATATTCTACAATTCTCATAATAGTTTATATTTATCAATTTGGACAGTGACTTGAGTGGACCCATTACATGCAACACAAGTAACTGTATTCTTAATTGGATGTGAATGTTGATCAATTTTAGCACAAACTTAACCGTCGCCCCACTGGTTGGGGCACTGCTCATCTCCCAAACTATTGCACCAATTTTGCCAAACCACATCAATCGAAAGGGCATTGAAAGGGGATTCAGAAAAACAGCATTGTTTTATTTTTGAGGTCAAGGCAAAAGGTAAAGAAACGCCAATTTTTAACAAATTTCCATTAGATCACCTTTTGAAATGGAAAATGACAACAAAAACTAATAAACCATACACTAATCGAAATATCTGGTCAAGGTGGTTAATAAAATGATGATTATTAATTGCTATGAGATTGCATCATTGTATTAGATGAGGTCAAAGGTCAAATAATTCAAACTTTTGATTCAGCTCAAATCTCACTAAAATCACATATTTTTCAGGTGAAGAAACAACCCAATTCGGTGAACTTTTATCGAGACACTGAGGCTAAAAGCAACATGATTCTGACAGGGGCTTGTTATCAATTTGGATAGTGACTTGAGGAGACCCTATATGAAATACATAAAATTATATTTATAATTTGATGTGAACATTGATAAATTTAATTGCAAGCCTAGATGTTCAAGTATAATTACCACCTAATTGAGTCTTAAAAGTCATCGTAGTTGTGTTGCAATATGCCAGTAGAGATACCATGTACGTTATGCACCAAATAGTTCCAGATTAGAATCATAAAGACGATCACTTGTCGATAATAAGTGAAAACAAGTTTAGCGAGCAGAGTATCTAAATATAGATCCCCACGATTGCTTCTATGTGACGGCGTTGCAAGTAAATCAGACAAAATGCTTTCCTCATTACAACGCAAATCAATTAATTAATTAATTGCAATAATTGGCTGACACCATTCATTGTTAATTGCAATTATTTGATGGCACCAATCAATCAATTGTCATTACAATTATTTTATTATATCAAAGTATTGAATGTAATACTTTGATAGAAGCCATCAATAAAATTTCGACTAGATGCTTGTAGTTAATTAATTTTTGATACCCCCGACTGCCATAGATCAAAATTTATGTAGGCTACAAATATATCAACATCATTTGAACATTGTTCGGTCATGCGCCACACATCTTCATTAAAGTGCTTATATCTCATTCTTGTTCCTCAAAACTTGTCCTGAAATGTCTTTGTCACATGATAACAAAAAGTCATAATTTATCACCCATACTCATTTCTGATACGTTGCTTTGAACATTACCGACAAAATTTGATATAATGCGGTGCATCATGTATGTATATATATAAATATATATATATATATATATATATATATATATATATATATATATAATATTATATATATATATATATATATATATATATATATATATATATATATATTATATATAATATATATTATATATATATAGCGGTTAATCTCGACCTCGAATTTGTGTCATATTTTGATGTACAATAAAAGTCTGATGCAGTCTTTTGTGCGTCTCTCTGCTTTGTGATAGAAATACTCAATGATTCTGGAAATACTGCTACAATGAAAGCATTTACATATCTTAGTACACTACGCAACATCAAAACGCTTCCACTATAGGAATCTAGTTTTCACTCTTAATTCACTGACAGACAGCGCCGCACATGGCACCGCAAGCCGTATGATGATCGCTCATGCTGTGTCCATTGTTGTCTCTTCACACATCAGATTGATAGTCTGTCATGCTTTAAGCTATAATTTGATGGATGACCCCAGAGAGCCGATGAGCAAAATGAAAAATTGAAGACAATATATTTGTAAATTTCTGTAATCTTCAGATATTATCTATGCGGATAAAAACAGACAGCGGAGAGACTAAGTATAGAAAATCTCTCAATGAGCTGTGAATTGTAAACGGACAACCCATTCATATCCATCCCAGTTTGCAAGTTGATATTTGATTGCAATGTTTTAGTCAATTTCATTGGATACGATCAAGATGAAAAGGGACAACGAGCACGAAAGGCGTCATTGGTCTGTGTTTCGCTTTTCACAGTTAACTCGAGCTTGCTGCCGCGTTTACTGGACTTTTATGGAATAAGCATGGTGTTATCGATTTTCGACGCGCGCATTAAGGGCCCTACTAAAAATCGAATGAGAAAGGCAATGAGCAGTAAGCGGTATCTGTCAACAGTAGCTGGATGGTGATTCCTTCAAAATGGCCACTGCTTTGACTTGGTAGATAATAAATTTAGTAAGTTTAATTGTTGTAGCTAGCATCACTTTTCACAGTTTACAGTATTCTCTAGAATTAGATCTTAAAAGTATTCAGGATAGTCAATTTAGAGAGTTAAGAAATTTATCATTGAAGAATTATTTTTTTCAGTCGTTGAATCAGTTTGCGTTCATGTGTTGTCTTGAATATTCTTGGGATATTGATTAATAGAAGTTTTAGGAGATATTTTCTTTGATACTTTCTTTCTTTTCGCGTAATAATGACTTCATGAAGACATTCATCTTTGAGACATTATGGCGGAATTTTAAACTTAACCTCTCGGCTGTCTGTTTTTCTCCGACATTCTGTGCATGGATATTATCTGAAGATTACAGAAATTTAAAATTCATGTGAAATATCTATGCAACGTCTGCAAATATCTGTGCGGCCTTGAGTCAATTTCCATTCTAGTAAACTTCAGATAAACAATCTATTTTTATGATGGCCACATTCATAACGTTCAAACAGCGATTCCATCAAGTACATTTCATTGAAAATGTCTCTAACAAAAAGTTAACATAACTATGTCCGTTTTGCAGGCAAGTAAGAGAAGGGAAAATTGTTTTCGTACGTAAGTTATGCAACCAATTTCGGCTGCATGAAGACCAGGTCACAATCAAATTCGCATTGGTTAGAGTAACTGACTGGTTAGAGCGCAAAGGAAATCATCTTTGTTGCATCTTTGTTGCACATACCCAGCTGACATTTTGTGAGCGAAGGTGACCCTGGCTCTCACATTGATAATTCTCATGTTATTTGGAAGTTAGATGAGGATTTCAACGAAAATCTATTTTGAGAGACTTAAATTGTTTAAGTGCCAAAGTATATTCTGCAAAGTATTCTGCATTTGCCAAAATGAACCTTCGCCTCTATGCCTTAAATGCCAGGCTTTCATAGATTGGACATCAGTTTCATTCCAAGCAGCAGAATAGGAAATTATGCACATGACAGTAAAAATATGGAAACATGCTGTATGTAAAATTTCAACCTGTAAACCTGTTTTCCCATGGGTACGTTACGCAATGATTGTTAATATTAGAATTTTGACACCCAACTTCCATTTTTCATCGATAATTGCGCATTACTGCTGAGTGTCATGATGCAAAGAGCTTTTAGCGAGGTGAGCAATTTAAGCAAAAGTTTAAGAGCAATATCTGATCGTCAGTGACAGAAAAAAGATGCATCAACTACGAAAAACATTTTAAGTCGTGAAAATTCGCTCAAAAGGGGTTGCAGGATTTCAATATTCATTAAAAGGTTTTCAAGCTTGGCTAACAAATGTATCTTAATGTTTGAGAAGAGTGAATGGTAAGTTTTGGCGTCAGCAGCAGAAATCTCGAGCTTATAATGTACTATGTATTATTTTGCTGTTATGTGATTTTATAATTGTACGTTATACCTACATTGATATTTCTAAAAGAATATTGTCTTCAAAACTGAAACATGAAGATGTTTATAATTATTTATGATACATAAATTGAAATTGTAACTAGGAATCAGCTAACTGCGCATGCTAAGGTTTAAATTTTTCTCTGGTTTATTCAAAGTTTTGCTTTTTAAAGAATGTCATCCACACCATAGATGTAAAGTAGCAACTCAGCATTTATTTAATCCCCAATGTGGTATACAGTTTCGGTTTTATTAAATGAACTCGAGGTGAACACAGTGGGTATTGTTACCAAATGTGAGATATACAAAATTTTGCTGTTTTGAAGAAAATTACAACGGAATTGACAACTGACTGATCATGATAGAAGTGATGCAGATAGAATGATGGTATTTTGCAGATCCTCCCGTGTAACGACAGCCTTGGAGAGGTAATGTTTGCTAAATTAGCAATTCGATGTTGCTACTACTTTCATGCTCAACCTCAAGAGTTTATTCTCAAGCGTGATCATATCACAAGCAACCTGCATGCCTCTGGTAGATCAAAATAACATAATCAAAGACAATGATTTCAATTAACTTTAAGATGTAAATGGGTCCACATCGCTATTCAGATTCAAGAAATGAAACATGAATTTAGTAAATCATAAAATCATGCCGATGAAAATTGAATTAAGAGCATGACATCTCAGCCAAGAAAGCACAATAAGATCTCGACTTTTTCATGAACTTTTTCATGGTCCATGAACTTCCTTTGATAATTAGCTTAATTTCCGCTTTATTATGATGCTTGTTAGCAGATATTCATTCCTTTTGATATCCAACATGTTTCATGACACTTATAAAGTGACATCATGTCGGTAGTATATATTAATTACAAAAATTTAGCTTTTTAAAAACTGCTCAAATAATTTGTTGGACCGCAGGATCCTAATCTCCGCAAAAAACTGAATCTCTCGATATAAAATTTTTCACTATATACTGACACTTTTTTTAGTCGACACTACCTATATATACTTACTCTATGATCCACACATTTAAGACACACTTCCCACGTTCTCGACTGTACTATAATATGCGGGTGTTGTCAACAAGAAATGATATATATTGCTGGATTTCAGATTTATTTTCAATTTTTCACAGACTTTTCAATTTTTCTGCAAAGAATCTTTCATGGAATCTTTGATGCAATTACTTCACATCACAGACGCCTTGGATAAAAGTGGATTTTTGATTTTACATATATTCCCCTATATATTTTGAATTTCAGTGTCCCTTGTTTCGAATCATTATCGTGAAATTGACATTCGCTAAAGGAAGTTGGTAAGCGACAGACAGCGTAGTTCTAGGGTGCTGTGAGTCTGGCTGACTGACGAGGTTGACATTTTAACCCTTCTCAGTCCACGATGTAGAATAGGAATCATCCACGCAGTACAGTTTTATGAGGGTTGAGGATGTAAGTGTATATATAGTGACCTTGTGGTTGAGGTTTAGTCTGCGTCCGATAGACTTGAGCTAAAACTTAAGTCGGGTCAGACCTATGACCTCATCATTACCAGTAGTATATCTACATACTGTGGCGCTAGTTACTTCAATGGCTGCAGCAACAGATTAGCGCTGTTGCACTTTGCTGTTACTGAAAAGTAAGTGAAAGACTTGATTTCTTTATTTGATCTTACTTAAGAATTAGCAGGGATACCAGTAGGCCTACCTGCTACAACAATAACCACTCAAAATTTTCAGCGCAAAGTTGATTAATGATATCAGTGAGAATGCCCTCCAAACTAAATTGAATTTTTGATGTCGTGTATGGCAAACATCCGAAATTTCACACATAGGGGTAAACTTATAGCGATATGAGTTTGAACTCTTGTCTTCAGTAGCAAAAGATGCAGTGTAGCAATTGTTATGATGAAGCAATTCAATACTGAAACTTTCCTGCTCTGTCAAACAGACTGTGCATTCACTTAATGGAAAATGCACTATACAACGAACGGCAGAATGCTATATTAATTAGTTTGTATAGTCAGATTGCAAGCATTAGAGTGTGACTAAAATCCAATCCAAACTGCAGTTTGAGAAATATATAAATATTTGTCAATGCAAAAGAGGTTTCAATGGAGAATTTTTGCTATGAGTTCACACGCATATTGTTTCAAACCAATTCAACCTGAGTATACTATCTGCTAATAAACTGTAACTTGATGTCCTTCCTATAGAATGATTTCACAATTCGTAACTCGAAATTTTCCATCGTCGCAAAAATATGTGATGCTTAAACAGTGTGCTATCGAGGTAATAACTAAATCCGGCTTCTCGAAGTGCCGTGAAAAGCCAACAACACAAAAAATAAACAAGCAAAAAGTCATAGGCAAGAATAGAAACACAATCCACGAAATAATTGGCTAGAATTGTGCTGTCAGTTACCAAAACTGTTGAAAATTCTCTCTGGCTATGGAAGAGATGGAAGTTAGTCAGCAAAATGACAAAATGGTCACTTGATTGACAATTAAGCAATATTTTTACCTCAATTACTGACAACATAGTGTTTCTTAGCATACGTCAAAATTTCACCCGAAATTTAATTTTGAAATTTTTGAACCCATCTTCTCCTAATTTCTTTTTTAACTTCTAGAATTTCTTCTTTTTTGATTGAAAAGATGCTGACGGAAAAAGCGTTCACAAGTTGCAGTGCAGCCATAGATACAATAGTGGCTTCTTTGAGCGCAGCAGTTTCCTTAGTCTGATTGTCACACACGTGCTTTCACGAGACATGTCGCATTTTCGCAATTTGAAAAAGGTCTGCTTTACTGCAAAGTGTTTCGTCATTAAAACAAGAGCATTCTTCGGAACTATCGCAGTTACGAATAACATTTTAACTGAAATCAAGGTTGTGGTATGTAAGGGTGTCATTATGATTGTATAAAATATTTTTTGGTCGCAGCGATGCGTACTTAATAGTATTCCCCACATCTCCGTGAAATTGACATCTAACCGGAAATCAAGAAACAAGTAAAAGATCATTTCTATCGACCTTCTTTCTTTCAACCTCTATATGTTTTCTCTCTGATGTCTCTTTTTTCCTATCTGTGCAAACTATGCAAAGTGGTCTTGAATTATTGTAAAGAAACGCCACTTAGATAAAATTGAAGTCAATGAATCATGGATATGATTGCTAGGGAAAATCCTGATGTAAATTATGGTTATGACGTTAATGTGATGAAAATTTTCTCATCCTATAGATACATCTCTTATACAGACTTATGATAGAAAAATAAGAAAAAGTTTATATGCCAAAATAAAATTGATAAAGGCTCGTTTAAATGAATTCACATAAATTTTGATTCAAATACCTTGTGAATACTATTGAAAGCATAAATTGCAGTCTTGTCTTTACTGAACAAATACCTGTGATTTACTATATTTATTGCGTAATTTTACGGATTGGTCGCACGAAACTTGCATTACATTAACACAATTGGATTTTTGCAGAATTTTCCAATTTTAAATAATTATGTTCCATCCTTTACTATTATTTTTACAGTGTGTGTCTATTTGAAGAGAAAAGTATACAAACAAGTGAAAGTGTCATTTTCAAACGATGAAACAGACGATGGAGATTTAGAACAATGCACGTGAGAATCAAGGAGTCAAACATGCATCAAGTAAGAAAGTAATACATCTCTGATAATGTGGAGAATTGCTGACAGGGTTTCTTTCGTTGGAAGTCAGCATGACACATATGAAAACGAACCGCGGTTAAGGAACTTGATGGGGACCTTCCCATAAGAGCACCGATGTCCCTTGGTGGCTTAATGGAGTGCCCCTGTATGCATGCAGCCATTGTAACATATAAGGGCCTGCAAGAGTGGTGCAGGACTGTTGTTTAGATTGGTGGTGGGTGGATTGGGTTATATTGTTGCTATTGTGGGTCCCACTCCGCGATTTCGTGTGTATCTTTTACCGACATCAAGTAAGAAAGTAATGCTCGGCCACAGGAGTTGGCAGGGATGATAAATTTGGACAATAATCACCTTTGCTGTAATCATACATAATATTATCCTTTTAATTTGATATTGGTTCATGTAGCTTGTGGTTTGTGAATCTATGAGTATGTAGCCTTTTTTTGTATCCTAGCCCCTACGAGATTACTTTCCTTAAAACTCATCGCTTATCTAATGCTCGTAAAAATAATTCATCAATATCAGTGCTGCACTTAGTTATGAACGTTTATGCGTGTGCTTCGTTATATCAAATGTACATGCATATATTAAAAGAATTCATGACAGCTAGCTATAAAGTATTTACCAATTTCCTATCCACTTTCATAAATTGATCCTTCTTTGCATTAATATTTCAGGTGCATTAAAACTGATGCTTAAAGAGAAAGAAAAGCAACCAAAAATAGATTCTCACATTACAAGTTAGTAAAGACAACAAGAAAATCCCTTCTAGAACTTTTTTCTCTAATTAAGCTTTGAGTGTAAATTATATGTGCGTCGTACGATTCAATTTGATGATTATTTTCCTGAACTCAAAATTGCGACAGCTCTATTCAATTCATGTACTCACTTGATTTAACTTATTTGATACGTTTCTGATCAAGTGCATCACTACTGAGTGTATTAAATTGTACTCGTTTATGGTTTAGTCAACCACAGGTGTAACTAACTATATCTTCACAGAGTTGTCATCAACAGATGCTCAAGCGAATATCTCGATTTGCTTCACCCGGAGAAACTCATGCTCATAATTCTCTTTTCTGCAGATGTTTACTAAGAAATCTCTAATGAGAATTTCAGGTAAATAACCATCAATCATAACTACTAACTGAATCATGCACATGCACCATGGCAGGTTTAAATCTGTTGAGTCAGAATGAGAAGTGAACTATTAAAAAGTTTTCCAATGTGCTTCATGGAACAATTTTCAATAATTGAATTATTAGCAATTATTGATTGTACATACCGATATATCTTTAGAACTACGGACCGTTTCATAAATAATTGCACAAAAAGTTAATCCATTTTCAAATGTAATTTTCGTTTGCAAATCATGATTTAATTTCAATAAACGATATGCCACATGAAGCCTTATGTTCTATAAATTATTTTGGCATACATTCTACTTTCTGCAGTGGTCAGTTTTGGTCAGTAGGCCCTTCGAAAGAAGCGTTTTCGAATTAAGCGTTTTCTTTGATGCAGGATTTCAATATGAAGACGATAAATTTTTTAATGAAAATTTACATATAGTGTGAGCTATCATTCAGCTTCATCATGATGTAAAGATTTTAAAGATTCGCTGAACGTACAAAAAGAAGCAGTATCAATTAGTTTTGCCAAAACATTGCTACTTTAAGAAGATCTGACGCGGTTTTTCAATGATGAAGATGCTCAATTTCAACTTTATATCATGTGAAAGGTTGTGTGTAATACTTTAAATTGTCCGAGTATTTAGGTTGTGCCTGGTCAGTTGTGGTCAGCAGACTTAAAAGTAGGAAGTTTTGGTCAATTCATTCACTGATGCCTACAGACAAAACTACGGAATGCATAAAATTAGGATTATCACCATTGAATCAGGCTTGTGTTTTGTGTTAAGCTCTCAGATGATATATTGTTTTTCAAATTTTAACCATGAGAATAGATGATTATTGGCAGCTTTATTATCCAAGGCCTTCAGGGTTCACTTTATCGGCATTTTAGATACTATGTAAGCTTGATTTTGAGAAAATATTGATGAGGAGAAAAGAAATATTTTGATGAAATACATGTATATGATTTTGATTCCCGGATGGAAGCAGAATTTCTTAAGATATAACTTTGAAAGCGTGATAGCTTTGCGCTTCCGGTTCGGCTAAGTTCATGATCCCATGTGATGATTAAACAGTGTATAGCTATTTATCTCAGGATTTAAATTTACTAAAAGCTTTCTAAACATGCAAATAAAGTGGAAAATTATGAGCAATTCCACAAACAAATTCAATCGGCTCTAAATTTTTTCCCGTGTCGAATTTTTGCTGTAGTTCTCTTAAAACCAATCCTGTGACCAACCCATCCTGTGACTTTCAATTATGTCGTATTTTCAATTACAGACAATTGGATTTGACCCACTGTAAGTTCAATTTTATGACGCATTCTGAAAAGTACGGTTTCGAAGGGTTGAAAATCGCCACTTTCAGCAGATAGTGACAGCTTTTAACGAAACCCATCGATTTTCATTATACATGTAAGTACACTATTTTTTTTGAATTCGAGTCCGTAAACCAAGTCATGATCATCCATCACACCATGGACATCGAATTTAGTATTGGAAATCCAAAAGCTATAGAAACCAATAATTTTTATATAATAATGATTCATGAAAGGAATCAGCTCTGGGTCGTTCTTCTTTAAAAGAATACATGAAATTTCTTTGAGCCATAGAATATCATTTCTTAGATGCACTGGAATGGCTATTTTTGAAGGAAATCTTCCACATTTCAAAAACGCATGTTTAGTTGCATTCCATGCGCAGATAAATCTTACAAATACAGTATTTTTGTGTTCATTAGCAACTTCTTCGTACATGACATCGTAAATAACAATTATCAAGGAGATTTGTGGACAGAATTTAGTGAATACGATTTTGAATTTTGAAATGCTATTTATGATAAGAAGATAACTTAGATAGAGCAAATGAGTTCCACATTACAAAGTTCAGAGTTTAAAATCCTAAATATAAATGTTCTATGTGATTCAGAGCAGTACTTTGGAAGTTGAGGAGAGTGAATCAACCCCCCCTCGGGATATCGATGCGCCTCAGAACCTGGTGTGGATAGTTTTAAGAAGAGATGCACTTGCACATTTTGTATAAGAATACAACGATGAAATTTCCTTCACACATTTGTTTGCAGGAGAATTTTCATAAAAAAGATTGGAGAAATAGATTTTTTAAAACAAACATCACAGGGATCATATATTATCATCGATGTCATTCCATTGCACTGCTTGTATATACGTATCTATGAAACAATTCCATTAATGCTTCAATACTTACTTTTTTGATAAAATTGCAAACAGCCTTTGATACCACTGTTTTATTCTCTGTATAATATTTGGAAAATGTCAACGTCTGCAAAAAAATGCAGTTTTCTCTAGTCAATCGGGAGAAGAACTTTCTCCATTAAAGTTGGAGTCAAAAATTTTCACTCAACTTACTGCTGAATTGGTTGTTGCATAGCAATTTATTACCAGTTAGGCAACAGAATAGTGGTTGCCCGATGCAGTGGTTTATTAATGGGGATGTGGGTACCAGACTTGCGAATGGGGCCAAACTTTCCGCCTCGACATTGGCCGGTTCGAGAAAATCCCCGGCCCTGTCGCACATTTCGTTCTGCTCGACTTTTTCGATAGGTAGGATACCGTATGTGATTTCTATACATTTATGCCTTCATTGTTGATTTATTTTCTGAATATCTAAAATCTACATGCAATTTGTGATTTAATCAATTTGGGTTACATTTTTCACAAGCTTAATGGGCCATATATATAAGTCAACTGACATGTTCTCGCAAATTAACCGATAGGCCATCGTCATGGAAGTCAAAGCGAGTTTTCTCCTGAAAGCGTTCATCAGATTCCATGGCTCAGCTGTCATCTTCAGAGATGTAAGGGGCAACCTTGTTACCACACATTCTGGGTCAATCACCCAATGGAAGCACTGATAATAACTCTCCATCTCCCTTCTCTCTCTCTCAAAAATGAAATCTCTCAAAAAAATTTCAAAAATTAATTTATATATTTTATGAAACTATCTGAAACTTCTCCAGATTCAAAAATGTAGCACAATTCCATAATCGCCTGAAACAATTTTGCATGGTGTAAAATGGAAGTGTTTGTGTCATTATAGACAGGAAACTGAAACCTAATGTAAAATTGAGAATTTAATAAGGAAATATTTGGTATGTTTTGCATTCCCGCCAAAAACATGATGATTTAGATAATATGCATTTAAGCCTATCTTATATATCTATCTTTGGGCAATCATGCAACTATCTGATGGAATACGCCAACACAAAGATTTCTATTTCGAGATATCAATTTACACTTCAAAAGCTTGCATGGCTGAACAAGCTAAAGGACTGAACAACAGGCTGTTCTGCATTTGTTTATCCTGGCTTTTCCATGCTGCTGATAATCATATAGAAATGCAGAGTGCCAGTTCGAGTGGGTATTGAATAGAAAGATGTCCTCAGACTTGAAAGGCCTTTGCAAACGTAGACGCTGCATTTCGCCCAACAAGGGCTCGTTAAATTGTAGTTTAATAATCAGTTAATTGTAACTAAATTGTAATTTCTGCTTAAATTGATCAAGTCTGAGGAAATCTTTATATTCAATGCCCAGGAGAACTGGCACTAATGACTTTGTTAGTGCTTCCCACTTGAAATCTTCTTTATATGGCCTGTGTCGCAGAGGGAGCCATGAAATTTTCTATTTTCAGGGGACTGATCAAAGCTCTTAGCGACCGCTCATAGTTTTTAAGATTTCATTCTTCCAGAGTGAGGCATTATTAATTATAGAGTATTTCAGTCAGACAAATCGAACACGGCCATAGTGAAAGGGTTATCAAAATCGGCAATCTACATCCACTTGGATTTACATGTGTATTTTTTATCCTGTCGGGAAGACGCACAAGTTCGTAGCAGCCATGGATATGGTGTAATGTATTCTCTGAAAGTCAAATTTTCACCCTCGTTTCCTGTAGAAACTCGTGCTGCTGGTCAGACGAGATGATTCAACCACCTAGCTGTCAATCAACTAATATCAATCAAGTGAAACAACTGGATATTTCCAAATTGAACCAAAATCCTGTTTATATTACAAGCACTTCTTCAGCAATTTATTAGTACTTATCAGTATTTTATTGAAAATGAGGCACTTTTAAAATGACCATACATTTCTCAGGGAAGAATTATTAAGAGACAATATTGTGTCTGAATAATAAATACACTAAATTTGAGCCGAAAATGCATGTGCTTGTAGTTCGCCAAGAGCTTTTCGCCCGACAGTTGCGCTTTCGGCTGAAAAGCAATCTTAAGGAAGTCCGAAATCTCTTTTAAAATCCAAATATATGATTCGAAGTAGGTCATCTATTGAGAGGAGATGAAGGCCAGTAGATTTCGGGAAGTTTATGACGATGACGCAGTTGCATTCGTTTGAGCTATACTATCAAATATCACTTTTTCTCGCAAAGTGACTGAATTCAAATACATATAAAGCTTAAAGCCGGATACGTGGTATTTTCTGTTGGCTCCGGTTCCGAATCCCTGCTGGAAGGAGGGGACGAAAATACAAATAATCATGTTTTTCAAAATTTTTCAAAATTTCCTTCAGATAATTCCTGTAACTTATAAAATAGAACAAACATCAGAAATAATGACATAAACAGATGAACGCGATGATCTATATGCTTATCAGTTTCTATAAACATGTAATGGAGATGCACTTAGAAAATTCTTAAAAACTACACCTAATTAATGAATGCATAAACAAAAGGATCAAAATATCTTGCCTGTAATAAGATTGAATTGATGGAGACTGTTGATTAACTGCATAATATTGCCCCGGTGTTATGAGATACATTTTCCTTAGGTCTTAGTTTCCAGTCGGAAAAAGATGAAAGCGTATCATTTTCCTATAAGAAATCAAAATCAATCAGATTTTAGTTTCCTGCCAAGAAACTGAGAGCCGCAACATATACACGGAACTCAGTTTCCGTATGTCCGAGTGTCCTATTGATGATTGATTTGCCTAGTAATTGGTGCTGATTGCTCTGTCGTCTAGAAGAGGTATGATCTAGGATTGCTAATCAAGACAGCTGTATAAATGAACACATTTCATGACTGCGAACATTTACATCGAAATGGCAGAGATCACTGATTTTATGATCTTCGAATACGGCGCAAAACCTACCCTTCTGAAATAGAGGATATCAAGGACGGGAAAAGAAGATTGAGATCCAAGACAAAGAATTTCACATTTGAAGATAACCAGGTGTTCTACACGACAAATCCGAAGAAAGTGGAAGGATTGAAGCAGCGTCACACCAGCAAAGAATCGTTATACATGTATTGTCAGAAGACGAGAAGAAAAGACCATTGAATAATAAGCTCCTTGCCAGCATGATAGGAGGAGGACATCCTGCATGGTCTACACCTTTTTCCATTCTAATTAAAACTTGTTCCGTTAGAAAGACCCTGCATAAAGTGAGTGTAATTTGGCCTGAATTAACTTTGAGCTTTGAGTTGACTCCGCACGAATTCAATGATCTCCTGAGGGGGCGAGATGCTATGAGAGCAGAGATCTACTGCGTCATAGAGTCCAGTATAAAATCCTCACAAGAGATCAAAGATGTTCAGATGCCACAATATCCGCAATGCAAACTCGGGTAGCATGTTCAAGATGGGAGATCATGTATTTCTGCGAACCAAGACGAGAGACTACAGGAAGTGTAGAAAGATGGAAGCTACGTGGTCTTCAGATATTTTAGCAGTGGCTGAAGTGAGAGGTCGAAGTACTTTTAAACTGAAAAACCTGACATCCACCGTCTCCCCACAAAGAACAGTTTATGTCGTTCATTTAAAGAAATTCTATTTTAGTCAAAACACCTTGTTCTTGCTATGAATTATTTGTTGCTCATGAAAGTGAGAACTTGTAATCAAAGCAGGAAAGACAAGACAAGACAAGAAATGTATATTTGGGAAATGAAAATCATAAGTTACGCATTAAGTATAGGGATATGTCTGAAAATGTTTACAAAGTGCAGTCGCTATTCACCATTCAGAAGAGTTTTCATTTAATTTAGAGCACACCCATGGAACAAATGAATGCAGTCGTCTAGCAGATACAGCAATAGGCTGACGTAGTTGACCAGAATAAGTCATTCTATCCGGGATCAAATGATGCAAGGGGTGTAACGGAGAGGATTCACAACTCCGGAAAAATCACATTGCTCTTTCACATCTTTTTGAGGACAATGAGGGAAAATGAGTAATATTCACACAATCACTGCCACAGATTATCCTATGCCCTCGACGATGGAACTTTTCAATTTTCCTTTCAATGCACTTTGGAAGAAAATCAACAAGTGGAGCAGCATACAACAGGAGCGGAGCAACAAGAGCATTGTATACAATTATCAATTGATCAATTGACAAAAAAGATTTCAAAGTTCGAATGACATATAATCGCTGCGCAGCAAGCTTTAAAATTGTATTGAAATGAAAATTCCAATCCAACGAAATGCTCCAGTAGACACCCAGAATCTTTATATTTTTCACAGTAGGAATGTCACAGTGTTCTGAAGAATCGAAAAATCTGCCCTTTTGGAAAAAGATCTGACTCGATTTACACAAATTTAAGGACATTTTGTGTGAATCAATCCATTCACTCACAAGTGTGAATGTCATTTGGATTATGTCCATTTACAAAAGGCTCTATTAAAGTGACATCGTCAGCATACAATACAATTTTAGAGCAAGGCGAAACGTTTAGCGATCCCATGAAACATGCAAACAAAGTCGGACCAAGTATTGATACCTGTGGGACTCCTGAGTGTACATTAGATAATGGGCCAAAATTGCCTTTCAATTTTACTCGTTGTTAACGATTACACATATAACTTTGTAGCCATAAAATGAACCCTCGATTGACATTATGAGTGTACAAATGATTTAATAAGACATTGGGAAGAACTTTATCAAATGCCTTTGATAAATCTAAACACGTCATTTTCACAGCAGTTACTTCAGGATTATCAAGATAGGTTGTCACAGAGTCATGGATTTTCACAAGTGCACATTCGGTGGAACCACGAGGACGAAATGCATATTGATAAGGTCCATATAAAGATAACAACTGAGTTGATACTGATCTCAATACCAAACGTTCAAAAATTTTGCTGAGAACAGATGTCAAGGATATAGGCCGAAAGTCTTTTACAGATGGATTTCGCTTTTTGGCCACAGGGATTACATCAGCGATCTTCCACATTGAGGGAAATTTCCGATTTGTGACTGACAACGTGAAAATAAGACGTGTGACAGTCATGTTTAATATTTGATGCAAACATGTGAAATGAGTATAGAAAAATGATAAGAGTCACTTCTGTAAAATTGAGGAAGACTAAGCGCTATAATGAAATTTAACTCGGTCGGAAAACAAGACCGAGGGAAACTAAGATTCACATTCAAAATTCGCACTTTATTTTCCTATCGCAAAATCTCATCACGGCTACACTTTCCGATCGGAAAATGAAATACAGGGAGAGCAAGAGCTGTAACACCGGACCTTGTATTAATCTCGTGAAAATAAACACTTGACTGAAGGCCTTGTTGCCAAGTCTAGTTCATTATTGGAGATGAATATTGATCACTCAATCATTGGTCGCAAATACACAATAGATTGGTTCTAACATCATTTGTCAATTTCGTCAATGTCACAATTCATCATGTATCGTGATTCAACAGGGTTGATTGGCGTTTTATTAACTAAATTAATTGATTTGAAAAATCCAAAGCTGCAGATGCAAAATTTAGCTCTTCGATGAAGTGTGAATTCATTTACAACTGTCAGAGACTCTGTACACGAGAAATTTTGAAAGTAGCACGTCTAAATCTGCTTGTCTATTCCGTCTTTTATGTCTCTTCGATTCTGATTGTTGATGCAATAATAATGCTCTAACAACAACCTTCTTCATTAGTTTTCTTTATTTGTTCCATAACACGAGAATCATCTTCATAAGCTATAAATTCTGAATTTTCCTTCATGCCTATAGATTCTCCATAAATTCTTTCAAGATAAACAACTGCATATAAGACGAATAGTGGCGACCTAATGACCCTTAAAGATTAATTCCGGATTTTGGTTTTCATCGGGAATCTACAAGGGCGACCTGTAGAGTGTCTCACCTTTCACTTGATTAAATCTCAGCATGAATCAGCGTTCTAGTGGCATATTCTACGGTAATAGTGATATTGACTAACATTCATCGTGCTTGTGTTATTGACTGAAGAATGATATGAATAGGAAATGATAATGTTAGAGATAATAGAGATATCACTGCAGGACGATTCAATGCAATATCCGGATTTATGAGTTCTCTATAGATAACTATGAAAGTTATATTCAAATAATAATCAAAAGATTCTGACAGCTGAATGTCAGTATTACAAGATTGATATGCAGATTTCCATTATTGAATATTTTGTGCTGTGTTAGAAAAATGACAATTAAAAATATCACTTTCTTTTATAGAGTCGGAGACTTTTCGTCCGGTTCTCATCGGGCGATGACAGCGGAAACCATGACTGTGAGCGGAGCAGCACAAAGTTACATGTAATGATGACAATTCATTGTCACAACCAAACGCAAAGGATATAGAATATAGATATCGGAGACAGAGAAACAATAATTGACTACTTTACCACGGTATGGAGACAATGACAACACAATTTGTCAATTTGCACAATTTGCATTTTGTCATTGAAAACATGATCAGGCTTTTGAAAAGGCTCGCTTACTCGGACAACTCGCTTTCAAACGGCACATCTTTAATTAAATTGCGTTCACACTGAGATGCAGATCAAAAAGTGATTCAATCGAGGGCTTTGCATAAGACAGATGTACGAATCCCTGGTACGAATGAGAAGAAAATATGAGAAAAAAATTGACCGGATATTTTGATTCACTGAAATGTGGAACTCCTGCGACGAATCTTAATTTCGGATATTGGCGTCCTGGCGTGCATATGGTATACTATATAGTATATATCAATTATCTCAAATTTAAGAATATGTAGTCTGGCCAACTGTTGAACAACAGACTTATCACTGCTGAATGCTATCGTTAATACCCTAACAAAATCGTCGGATTTGTATGTTGTTGCAGTCCGATGGCAGTGGTTTTATATTAAACTTGTAAATCCTCTTTTGATCAATTTAGGTGCGGGCTGCATCTGAGGACAGGTTATAATTATTGCTATCTTCTCAATTCATGTGTAGGCTTTATTCGAAATAATGCGGTATTTGTTTCCAGAAGATGTTTTATTATTTTTACAAGCAAATCCATATTGCTATTTACATTAGGTTTTAATGATTACGGAAATGAATAGGCGTCTACCTGAAAAGTAAATAATTTCTTCAAAAATTCTTTGATATTGGACAATCAATTAAAATCTGGTAGTCATTATTCAAATTCACTCCATATAGATGTCACAAGAGCACAATTCAACAGCGAAAATTGTGTTGTTTGATAAATTACGATATATCATTATAATTTAGAATCAATCATTGCGAGTTCTGACGTCAAACATTTTCAGTTGCATGTAATGTCCTGTGATATGTATCTGTGTGGATGCTTCAATTACTTGACTTATCCTATCTGTCCATGACAGAAGCTATCAAATGAAATCTAGAGGGTAACTGACGGCGCCAAAAATTCAGTAAATTTGGCTTGAGAAATAATTATTGTAGCTACTTCATCCTAGACATTTTGTTTTCAAACTGATAGGTAGAAATATTGTATCACTTCTTTGAATTCCCTTTCATCTGTCCAAATAGCTTACTTGTGTCATGTGGTATTGAAAAGCCTGTTATTTTTTTGGTGCTTGTCATTTAGCATACATGAACATGGAATATGTAAGATAAAAGCTCTCTTTCACGACATTATCATAAAACGTTGTCTGTTGCATATGTCACTCTAATCGTAAAGTTTTATCTGAATCTTCAAGCACGCACAGTTCCAAATATTTTCTATCTACGAAGCAGACGTTTTGAATCTTAAATGAATTACCGAGAAATGCGCTTGCATTTCAACGTGTGTCTTATACGCAAATTCGCGTGTGTGCACTCCTAAAGAAATGCATAGATGACAATAATGCGATACTATAGTACCCAGAAGGTATAGTGCGCAAACCAAGTACAAATATACGTCAATATCCTCATCGTTTATCTTCCCAGCTATGCAACATGACAATTGAATGCAGTAACTCATATCAAAATTCACTTATTCATTTGTAAATCAATGCCAATTTAGCTTTCAGACATCGAGCTTGAATCGTTAGAATTCATAATTAATTGATTTAAATGCCTTATCAATGAAACCTTGCTCCGATTGCTCCCGTTTCTCCATGTACGAGTATTTTGATTGGAGCATTTTCAGCATTCTTGCAATATAATATAATAATATATTAATCACTTTATTTTGTTCACTTCTGCGTGCAAATGCAATTCCGTGAACCATACAAATAAATTAAACATCCGATGACAGTAAAATAAAGTAAAGAAGTGCAATGGTTATTTAGATCATGACACAAGATACGAAGTACGAGCATAGGAGGCAAATTAGATCATCTACAAAATTTTATAAAGGAATTGCTACAACGAATTTTTTGTGACAAGTGGCTCAAGTATGTCAGTCGATATCATTGACGTATTTTGAATAGGTCGCACATTGAACAACGCACTAAGTGGGTTAGCATCATATTTTTCAAATGAACGAAACAATTTCAAACATATTTTGTTTGCAGAATTCAAAGCAGATTCCTTCTCATCACGAGAAGAACCAAATATCTGGAAAACTCTTCTTTCAGTGCGAACAATATCATGCAGTAAGTAATCATGCATACAAAAACACGAGAATCCGTATGTCAATACACTACGGATAAATGCGGTATAGGCAAGAAACTAAACTGTGGTTGTCAAAAGGTGTAATTACGCCCTTTTGACAACCGCAGCGTCGAAGATTGACCATCATGAAAATTCTGCGAGATGCCTTCTTAACAGTATAATTCACATGTTTATTCCCCTTCATATCGGCGGAAAGAATAACACCAAGGAATTTGAAATGTTCAACATTAGACAAAAACATGAAATCAGACACGGAAACATCTGAAGTTATTAAATTCGACTTTACGTGTGTCTATACATATAAGCGCTATATATTTTCTTATGTAACTAGTGAATCTAATGTAACTATTTATTTATTAAATTGTCTACGGGTAAATAAAATTTGAAAATTCAGGATGAGTTGATTTTCATCTTCGTAATTATCCTACAGTATGCAAGATTCTCGATTCTTGTTTGTTGAAATTGTTCCCTTATCAGTGTTCCGATGCTTTGATATTGAAGTCACGAAGAATTTTTTGTGTGTTCTAGTTCAAGATGATGCACTAAAAAATGATTGTGACAGATGAAAGCTTCTGAGAAACAGCACCATCTTCAGCGTTATCAATCTCAGAATCACCTGTTAAAATAAAGCTAATGCTAAAGGCATTCGGTGTGGACCAAAGTAAGTTTGCAAGTTACACTTCTTTCGGACACTTTGGTGCGGAAATTGTGGAATGTGTCTGATGACAATAAGAAATTTATCGATTGTTTAATTTTGAATGCTCCTTGTAAGGTATGTTAATAAGCTGATAGTCAAGAATATTAATTCTATGTAGCTGTTCACATAGTGTGAGTAATTCAATGTCGCACATGCGAAATTGAGGCGAATACTTGCTTCTCTGATATCCCGATATCAGCAATTTCCCAGATACATATGCTGCATTACGAGCTTTAAAAAATGCTATTATGCGATTCCTGCGGACGAGTTTCAATGCGATTGGGAAAGTCACTTCATCAGTCAAATTTAATAACAACAGTCTAATCTAACAGTCTTCAACAATCAACACTCTAAATTAAAGTTGCACCCATTAGCAAGACTATCCAACTTTTGCTAATCATCACAAGTAGCAGAAAATTAGAAATGCCGGTATTAAAGTTCCGATTGTCTTACTTAACCAGGTCGTGCGATTATCTTTACATAGTTCTTATATTTATTCGTAAGACTCTGTGCCTGACAAGTTCAAAGGTATGCATTTACCTTATTGTATGAAGCATACAAAGTTGGTGCAAGTAATATAAAAGCACTTTCTTGGCTAAAACAAATGTCGTGATATTTGATAGGTCTGTCAGATAAATAATAAAGCGCATACTGGATAGTAAATGTTTTAATGTCACTTGTTCTGCTGGTATAAGAAGTATGTTCTGTAGAAGAGATGCGTGATCACGTGCTGCGTACTGAACAGTATTGCATGAGACGGACATGTCAGCTTTATGTGGTGAATACATATACTCGTATGTAGTCGCCGGTTTTTAAGCCACACTTTGTAATGGAACTGTCATTTAACGAAGAACTCCCCTTACGTATACTTGACAACTAGGGTTCAAAACCATGTTAAACCAGTCGAACTTGAAGTTTTCCCTTTTTTATTCCAGCATTTTGCATCGTCGAGTGCCTGTGAAGTCGATAAGACGTTATTCGTAGGCTTACTATGTGTTACATTTATGTAATACTATGCTTATATTTGTCGGCATCGACTGTATTCATTGGCAGCATTCCGATCTCCTTTGCAAGTCATGGATATACATTGGGATTATTGGCTCATGTATCCAAAACTGCTGTCGTTCTAAAAGTAAATAGCACCTGTTTTAGAGCAGTATGCTTGTATAAGGGGAAGTACAGCAGAAATAGCACAATGAGGTGATAAATTATTGAACGTCATAACTTCCATTTGGTTTTGCAATTTGTCTCTATTTTTAATATAATAGAGAATCTTGCTAATTACTATTTACTGTACTTATGGCCCTCTCAACATATTAAGGGTGTCGGTCAGATGATATCATGTGCATGGTATCGAAAAACCATTTTTTCTTAACCCCTTAGCTACGGTACAATATGTTTCCACCTGCTAGGAACGGTAAAAATATCGAATTTTTGATTTACTGTATTATACTGTACAACTCTTTGAAATCGCAAAACCACACAATGTGAGAATGTTTCATGCACATGCAAACATGTAAAAGATGTCCACAATCTATAAATTCAAGTTCACTCATGCCACTTACCCCAACAGGGTCAAACACAGAGAGTTGTTCCACCACAATCCTTGCACTCGTAGTAGGTATCCTTCCGAACGTTTTGTTTGGAACCTTGCATACATTTCCTTCGTGTTTTCTTGTCTTGAGAAATATAAGAAGGTACATGTATTTTGTTCATGCTGTCTGATAGTTGTTCATTTCGCAACCTCTTTTGTCTACCTTTGGTTAGACAAGATTCAATACCGGTAAGGTGTGTTCTGACCTGTTTCCTGAATTCCAGTAGACTCATGTTTCTATTTTTTTCATAGCGAAATCTCACGAAGGCGTTTAGTACTATAAGCGCTCCATATCATACTGATTCCAAACTTTTTGAACCATACAAATGACTTTCGGATGCAGGTAGATGATGCAAACAATTGGTCAGTCTTATCTACGCCGCCCATTGTTTGATTACACATTTCAATTGCAGTTGGTTTTTTGTACCGAATCCGCTGATTACCTGGAATAACTCTTTCTTTTTCAACATCTCCTGCTTTATCAACAAATTTTGCTACAAGAACGGGACCCTTTCGTACAAAGGATGATTCTAGTTTAATTTTTGTAAGCGCTTCTCTTTGAGAATGTTCGGAACTCCACGACAGGGCCGAACTTTTCCTCGTATACCTGTTTCGCGACTCCATAAATACATAGACAAACGAACACTCTCAAACCAATTGTCGACTGTTACTATATAACCTTTGTCCAATAATTCAGCTTTGACGAGAAGATGTGCTACAATAGCTTCGCTTTTGGACAAATGTTCAGCATTTCTCCAGCATATATACCCAGTCAGCGCCAGTCCTATAATATACAGCAAAACACAACTCGTATCTAGAAATGTCACAGAAAAAGTGAAATGCTTTATACCAAAACGAGCGCGGTTTGTTCGAATAAATATTTATACGCGTCTTTGTAGCTAAGGGGAGAAAACAACAATCAGTCATGTTGGCTTTCCATGCCTTCTTCATTCCTGTATGTTGCATTGTTTACTTTTAATAGAGCAATCTATTAAATGTGTCGCAGACCTCAAGAGTTGCTTTGATGTGTGAAATAAAGCACTTGTAATGTCGATAAGGTGCTATTCGTGAGTTTCCAAGCTGCATGCTCATATCAAAGGCCTACTACTTATATGACTAAATTTCTCAAAAGAATCGTTCGCAATCATCTCTATAATAGGTTATGGATAGACATTAGAATTTTTAGTTTGTTTTCTCTACTCTCACTTTGAATAAAGCACCAACAAATCTATATCATACTTATCAGTTGCTGGGATCTCAATAAGGAACATAAGATATTTTAAAAGTATTAGGTGCGCATTAACAAACTGAATGCTACAATCCACTGTGGATTAGTATGTCACGCTGCACTCTTCGCAACTCAGTTGAATCTATAGCGATGGACATTAGAAACAATTGATGAGTCCTTGTCCACGGTATTGATGTCGCGAAGGAATCATGTGTTTTTGCATGACCACTGATCACTTACTTTACTTTACTTTAAGCGGCATATTCATTGCTGAACTTCGGCCGACCCATTGGAGATGGCACGCCACAGTTTTCGCTCACGCGTTGCGCAGTTCAATTCGCAGACCACTGATCACAATAAGTACAATAAGGAGTACTATAGGGCATAGTATATTGGGTACTAGGCATTATTACACAAATATAAAATTAATTGTTATCAAATCCGTCTCAACACAAAAGTGACACTCATGAAAGGTAAGAACATGTTATTAAAGCCAATATTTATTCTTTGTATCAGTAAATCTGATATCAAACTTCATTATTTCAAAATTCCTAAAAGAATGCGTGCTTGTTGTGAACATGTGGTCTTGCACAATATCATGTTTTTGCTTTTTTACTTTACTCCCCTTAAATTTCCACAGAATGACATTCAACTTAGAGATTTACTTATGCAAATTAAAAGATACTGGCTTCAATATCATACTTCGATCTTTCATGTGTCCTTATGGCTTTCAAATGGATTTGATAGTCACTCATTACACTGAAGCAATAATTTTCATTCTGTGCTTAGTATTTGCATGATTACTGTTGTTGTAATTTGCTAAATAGGATCAGGTCTTTATTATCAATTGAATGCTAACAGTTTTGTCAAGCAGACAAAAACAAGTTTTAACGGAATGCCCTATCTAAATCAGGGTTTTGAACATGGTTTTAAAAATGTACTTTGTAAAATGTTTCATATCTTTGCTTTCAAAGATGAATTTACTACTACGCTGTATCTTTTATAAAAATGGTTGTAGAACCTTGCTTTTAATCCTGCTTTTAAACTGTGTTAATAACTACACAGTTTGCAACACGTTAAGCATCTTATTAAATATCTTATGCTTGTAACTAAGATCCCAGCAATTGATGGGCATGATATGAGAATGGTTGATAAGTATCTTGATAATATTTGTGATATAAATTTTGAGATTTGCGACATTTAATAGGTTGTTCAATTGAAAATAAACTGGAAGATGCTGGAAGAGAAGCCCCTAAAACACATAGTCTTTAACCCTAAAAATCAATGAGTCATCTATTATGCTATGATGAGTTACTTGGGCTCATTCGAATGCAGATGTCACAAAGATGTAAATATAATGCATGTGCAGTAGGGTTTTCAAAATCCCGACCATTTCTGATCCTGGGATTAATCCGTGAATTTTTTTTTTTGGTATCCGATGATTGATCCCGGGATTAGCAAGCAAACCTGATGCATCTACTGATAGTATGCTTAGGCTAGCGTAGGCTGAACAATACTAGGGGTTGTTTTGAATTCTTAGACGAGTATTTTAAACGATGCACTACAATACAACTTGTGATATCAGATAGACATGTGCCTAAGTGTTTATGACTTAATAATAAGTTTTCTTTTCACATGCACACATAAACTATGGCAATAAGTATATCTCGTTATCGTACACACAATAAAACCTGGCATGGGATTTTCAAATCGAAATGCAAGTCCCACGACTTTTGTGACGTCTGGTAAAAGCCTGATATTGCATAATAATCGCTTCAAAAATTCTTTAAATATTGGTACCCACGCTTGTATGTATAACACTCTCTCTTTCTTTCTCTCGATTGCCTGAAATAGTTTTATTTTTTGACAACATCAATGAAAGTAGATAATTTTTGGCATACTGCACTGGAAATGTAATAAAAATACATGAATAAATAATACACACTTACATTACACGTAATTATAAGACTATCGTGTCTGATATATTCTTGATAGTTTAGGTCCAATATTACTATTGATGACGAAAAAGGAAAAGTTTCAATTATAACAACATATTGCAATTGCAACAATAAATTGCGTTTATCTTTATTGCTACTTCCTTGTAATCCATCTTCATGCAGCATTAGTGCCTAAAACATAATTTAACGAATCCCGGGATTCTGAATCCCGTAAAAATACGATAATCCCGGGATACCGGTATTGAAAACCTTATTGTGCAGCATTAGAATTGCCACGACTTCACTGCGTCGTATTGCATGTGTGTGTGTGTGTGTGTGCGTGTTCATGTATCTGCTGTAACATGAAATTCGCTACATCCTCGATCATACAAAATGGGGCTCATTGCGGAAAGTGGCGCGCTCCATTCTATAAAGACAGAAATATCAATAAATGCACCTTGTGCGCAATCTTTCGATCAAAATGTATTATAGGGATCATGATATTGTCCTCAAGAATCGTTTTCAGTCTTCAGTGGAAGGAATTTCATGTTTTTCTACGAAAACAACTTGAACCTCACGTTGCAGGAATATTGCAAGCGTGCTGCTTGTTTAAGTATGCTTCCAGATACGGATTTAATAGTAGCCACAAATGACCTTGAGAATTCAACTACACAATTTCTCAGAAATCGTCACGGAAGGATCATGCGGCCTGCAAAGCTATCTGCGATTAAAACTCGTTCATTCAAACACCTGGATCCCACATTGCTGCAAGAACATGCTTCGCCCCATATTGCTGCATATACAAACTTATGTGTGTGTGGGAGAGAGAGAGACGTCATGGCATTTTCATGGGCATTTTTTCTCTTTGTTTGCAAAGCAGTGTCACTACGGTTGCGGACAAGTAGTGCATAATGCATTAAGTTGATATATTCTAAAATAACATAGTAAGTAAACTTCACGATGATAATGCAGCTCTACTGTTCACCGCAAAGTAATAAACTAATGAACTAATTGCGACAAGTGAATAAAAATTCTAGACTCATGCATTTGAATGATGATGTTATCAAATGTCCTCAAATTGCATAAAAGCGCTTTGGAGATTCTCATTGTAACAGGAAGATGAAAACAAATGAAACAGTAACTTTAAGAAGTAGTGCTCTACTTGTTTTCATCTTCTATCATGAGAACTTCCCTCGTGATTGCTTTCAATATTCTCTAATGTTCACACGCGAAGATAAGCATATTTATTAAACAATACGGTGAAATTCTTGAGACCATGCAGTATACGGTACCACCAGGCCAAGCCATGCACTAGAGTAGCCTTTCATGAATAGACGATGCGACTATGAGGCGACTCGACTATCCGGACAAGATCGAAAGCAGTGAGCAACGCTCAAACTGCCACATCCGCATTCATTGATAATTTATGTAGAACCCTAGATGACAGTGTAAGAAATACAATGATTGAGTGTATACAAAAAACGCGACTTTTCTGAGACCATTATTGAAAAGGAGACAAATCAGTTCAACGGATGCTTACGAAAACATCCGTTGAACTGATTTAAGATTAAGATGAAGATAATTGTATATTTCTTGAAATGAAAATCATATATAACATCATATAATCACAAAATGAGAATTTATCAACAATTGTCATTCATCAAGTTAACAGTAAATGGAAAGAGGGATCGCTTCCGCTTTAATGTTCTGCACAATGGAACAGCATTTTTTTTCTGAAAGTAAGTGTAAGAGGCACATGGTGAGCAAGGGAGTGATCTTTATTTGTAGCTATGCTCTTGAAAAGTTTTACGGGGTTGTCATCTTGGAAAATGATCCTGTGAGCTCTTCTATCAATTTTAGAAAGTGTCTTGGACAGTGTAATGTTCAATCCAACGAAACAAGGACATGCATACTCTATTACAGATCTAATAAAACCATTGTACAATTGATGGAGTTGGTGATGGTTAAAATACAGTCTCATTCTACGAAGTACATAAAATCGCTTATTTACAGTTGAGGTAATTTGTCTTACAGTTGGATTTGTCTCCTTTCCAATTTTGCATCCCCCATAGAAGGTGTAGGCCTACACCGAAAATTTGGGAATAAATTTTAAATAACGGTCTCAGAAAAGTCGCGTTTTTTATATACACTCAATCACCACAGACCGTTGGCATCTCTAAAACGTATTATTCAGTACAACGATTAGTATGATCACAGCAGCGACTCTAAAAGCGCTTTCTGTGTGGAGCGTCGTGAAATTATCTGGACGCATCGAAACTGCAGCTTTACTGCTTTACATTTACAACTATTTTCGTGACCATTCAACAGAAAACTTGTTGGACTATGGGAGATCTTCTCTCCTATTAACAGAATAAGAGAATTGAAGTATACGAGTAATTTTTTATATTCATGTTGCTTGTGTTTCACCGCTTTTGTCACTTGGTAATCTCTCTCCGCCGTAATTTGGTAGATTTGATGATTTAGTACCATTTATTCTGATGCTTTGACGTTTTAACTATCTTTTCTATATTTTCCACTAGCAAAGATTTCTAATGATTTCAAATCAGAGAGTTTCAGCATCAGTAATGGATTTTATTACTTTAATTATAATTGCAATGACATTTACAATCAGCATATGCCAGGTCACGACTATACATGGCAAATCATCGCAGAAAGGTAATTTGAAGTATTTGTTTTTCTAGGAACACAATTATATTCCGCCAACAGCACTGTTTCATTGCATCGTATAGAAAATTAACTGTCAACCACAGACCTGTTAATAAGACTTAGTAATAAAAATTCTAACAGACTTTTAGTAAATTTAAGCTGTCAACAGCCGTGTATCACATGGTTTAATTATCAACCTCCTGGGAAGACACATTCTATTTTAATCTCAAAATCTCTCGACGATTCGCAATATCAGCAGGGAAAATTATTCCAATAACATTGATTGATTCCATGGATAACCGATTGGTTTAAACATTACATGAATGCGGAGTCGAATTAACATGATTTTCAACCGCAGTCCATGTTCAAAAAAATGAGAGCTCCGTCTAACATAATCTTGATCTACTTCTAAGACATCTTCAGAACGCATTCACGAGTTTCTGAGTCAATCTTAAATTAATATCTTGACTTAGTAGCATTCTGTATCTCATAATTAAATTGTGACATTCCTGTAACAATAGAAACATTATCAAAATGAGACATATTAAGATAATGAGGGGATGTAGACGAAAATGAAGAGAGGAAAATGAAAATGTTCACCATATCATTAAAATTGAATACCCAATTTTCTGTATCTCTCGGTCAGTATCCAGTGGATGTAATTATGAATTCAACGACAAATTACCATTGATTCAATAACTTTTAGTCTCACATATTAAAAAATATGTTTCCCAAACTCTGGATGTTTTTCTCAAATTTGTGGAAAGATAAATTAGATATTAATTATAAAGATAAAGATTAGATATTAATGAGACGATGCAACCGCTTGGGCGAGAATGGTCCGACCATGTGATTACTAATACTCTGCTGAAATCACAACACTGTTCAGATGGGCGCATTTGCATTTCTACAAGAACAAGAAGGGATTTTATGATTACACTTCGTTTATACAACTATTTTCGATTTGAAGATCCTTCCCTTGTATAAATACATGCATATTGTATACCTGCATGCATACGAGCGTAGACTTTATCGATAGTGATTAGTGACTGATGTCAATTACTCGTAGAAGATAGGGTATATGATGAGATAAGATAAGTCTCTCAGCTCGTTCTCCCAAAAGTCTATTTCAAATTTGAAAACACACTGTTATATAACCTTGCTGCCGAATGATATATCTATTGAAACCGTTGTTGGTACAAAGGAAAGTTGTCCTACTCGTTCACTAAAACCATAGAAGGAGCCTTGTTTATTGAAATATTCTCTAAGATCTGTAAATAGCAGCAACGAATCGTGTTTGCTTGGATTATTTGATGCAAAAGAAGTTTATTTTGAAGGCTTCATTGTCTCGTTAAAAGAGAACACTGTCGTCCACCTCAGTACACCTAGTTGCCTTCCTGCGGCTAATGGCATTTAAGATGGTCGCATATTGGAAATCCCTTCGACTTCTGAAGTCGAACTTATCTGTGTCAGCAGCAAAGAGAATAAACTCAATCTTCAGTTCTTGCCACAGAATTAGACAGGTCGCCTCTTCTTCTGTTTGACTAGAAGGGAAACATTGGAACATGTAACGTAAATCAAATGGCACAATCTCCTGACATAATACCATAGCAATCGAACAATGAGCAGCCAGTTCAACATTAAACACGCCAAATTGTGCAAAGTTTCACTGACTGTTATCAACCGGATCACACAGCAAAGAGACACAGTCGATGTCAAGTTCTACAGAGAAGTTTGTGAACGTTTTTTCGTGCGCCTGCTAACTTTTTTTAAAGTGATCGGAGGACCCAACATTATCGAGAAAACTTTTGCGCAATGATCTGAATTCTTCAAATCTGAAGGAGGCGTGGCGATCGGAGCATTTTGAAGGAACTCAGAGCAATCCGCAAGCGACGCACGACTATTTTTCCTATCTCTGTAAGGTATTAGAAATTTCTTTTTGCCCATTTATTAAGTTCCTGCATGTGCCATCTGTTTGAATCAGTTTGCACTTCTAGCAAAGTGATACGATTAAACAATCTAATTCTGTGGTTCTTGCATTTCGTAACGGAATCGATCTCTTTTAAAAATCCTGATGAGAGCAAAACTTAAATTATGAAAAAGAAATAGCCATCTGTTGTATGATGAATTACATATCCTGTATAGATATGCACTGCGGTCAGGTTTTTGCTAGGCTTATTTGGCAACTGAACGATATAAGAAAGTTTTAATAGTTCATCAGTTGTAAATGATCTCTACCACCAATGATGGTGATTGCATATAATCTGTGCTATCTGGCGCTGTGCTATGAGTATCTTCATGATTCATTCAATCGCAGCCTGATTGATACTTATTGAATGTACCGAGAGTGAAGATGATACAACAAAAGTCAAAACTAAACATACAAAACTTCCTATGCCAAGTACAAAATGTAGAGAGCAACTTAAGTCTTGATGCAAAGCCGTTTGTGAGATTAATTTGTATTTGAATAAAGCTCCGGACAGAGTCAAAAATTACATAGAAACATGAATAAAGGTAAGAAAAGTCAAAAGTCATTCACGAAAGAATATAGTATCCATCGAATTTGGCGCTTGAATTCTTTCAACGAGGCTGTGTTAATTGCTGAAAGTGGTAGATAGTTCCAATGCAAAAAAAACACGTATTGTGAAAAAGTTCTGCCGTATCAGAAGGCGAGCAGGACCTGGTAACAGTTTTCGATTGTGCGAGCGAGTTCGTGTAAGCTTAGACTTGGTGAAAAATAGATCAGGGTCAACGTTGCAATAGCCACTTAATAGCTGAAAATCAAAAATCAAATCTGCACACAAACGTCTTTCGCAAAGTGAAGGTAGTCTTAGAGTATCTAGACGATCACGGCAACATAATTTTCGATGACCGCATAATCCTTTGGTAAACCGTTTTTGAACACTTTCGAGAAAATTTGGGTCTCTTCGGAAATAAGGAGCCCAAATTGAACACGAATATTCCAAATGAGGTGAGCTTTGTACAATACTAACATCGTCTGCCGATTAAATAATAATTTAAATTTTTTTAAATTGTAATTCAATTATTAAAAGCCAATCTAAAAGTACCTAGCAATCTTCTAGCACGATTGGCGACGCAATGACATTGCTTAGTGCAGTGGTTCTCAACTTTTCATGCTGCATACCCCAAAACAGAAAATCATAGGATTTTTCATTATTCCGCGTACCCTCACCTATACACATGAAAAATAGCAAGAATTCAATCATACTAAAATTTAATTCGTAATTTAATAACAAAACTTTAAGTAGGCGTAACTGATGCGAGCTTGTGTAACAACACTGCGCAGAGAAAATCATGCTCCAACATCAAACGAGCTCTTTGTTTGTTTTTAATCATCACTATGTTGGAGAATCCGTATTCGCATAAGTACACTGCATGTGGTTGAAGTCGAGTTGGTTGTCGTTAATTATCAGCGGTTGCTTTAAGGCCAGATGATGATAATCCAATGCGGAATGCGCACAACTGACCCATGAACAGGAAAGTCATCAAAAAATGAATTATAATAAATCTCCCACATTATGCGTACCCCTCAAAAGTCCTTCGCGTACCCCAGGTTGGGAACCCCTGGTTTAGTGGGATTAAGGGTATTACATATCAAAACACCAAGATCTAGAACTTCAACAACACCTTTTAGCATCAGACCATTAACCCGATATATGGAGCGGGGATTCTGGTGAACATAATCAATGCAACAACACTTTTCAAAATTTATCTTGATCAGCAATTTGTCCGACCAATCCTGCAAGTAATTGTTGGTTTGTGGAATCGCTGGTACATGATGTCATATACAACAGTGTTTTGGTCTACCTGTATTTTGGGTATCTTGCACACTTGAAAGCTATCATAATGACTCTTATTAATTGTGTAGATGTCATGATTTGAGCTCTACTTACAGAAAGTTTAATAGATATTGCTGAGAGACAGTAGATATTCGTCTGAAACTCGACGAATTGCTGGTATTCACTCGTGATGTACACACAGATGTCATTGTTATAACTAAAACATGGCTCAGTGATAATATCTCAAACGAAGAAATTCACCTCACGAACTTTAGTGCCCCTTTCCGCTGTGACAGATCCAACGGCAAAAAGGGTGGAGGTGTGTGCATCTATACTAGGAACTCTGTATCCTGTGCCAGCATTTTATTGTCGGACTGTCCCAGTGAAATAGAATGCATTTCTATTGCTATAAATCTTTCTAAGATATGCATCATTGCTGTGTACATCCCTCCCAATTTGTCTGCAGCTTCTTCTAATGACATTTCAGTGTTTCTTGTAAACAGCATCAATAAGATTTTAGAACTTTACCCCGCATATCACATCATGATTTTGGGTGACTTTAATACTTTTTGCTGTCATGATCTCGAGGGATTATTTGGTCTCGTACAAGTAGTGAACTCCCCTACTCGTGGAAATGCTAAATTGGACAAGATTTTTATGGACCCATTGCTTCGCACAAAGTACAGCCCGGCAGTTACCTGTCCTGAGTTTGGCCAATCTGACTACTTATCAGGCTATTTGAAGCCGTTGAATACTATGTGCCATGTAACTCGCATCAAGCAGGTGTTTGATTTTCTAAGAAGCCATATCAGTGAGTTTGTGCATGCCCTCCAGGAAGCCCCTTGGGATCACCTGTATGATGATGATTTGTCCCTGGACGAGAAGTGTTCAATGTTCTACATGATCATCGACATTGCATTCGAAGTTATTCATGTAAAGAACGTGGAAATGACCTCCAAGGATAAAGGATGGATTACATCTTTGATTAAATCGCTAATCAATTCCCGCTATGAGGCATTTCGTAACGGTGACATGCCCCTGTATCTATATCTGAAGGAAAAGATAAAGTTGATGATTGCGAAAGCTAAACGCACTTGGTTTGAGAAAGTCAATAAACAAAGTAACAGTATCTGGAACATAACTCACGAAATATGCGATTTAAAATCAAAGAGCACTTCGCAGCTTGAAGCCATGATTAAAGACCATCCGAGTCCATCTATTGCTGCGGAAGCTTTTCCCTCCTCATATATGACTCATTTCTCCCGTGAACCTGACTGGTCTTCCATGGATCTCTCTTGTCCAGTGGAAGAAGAAAATTGTACTTGGGTTCCCGACTTATCGCCTCGTGCAGTTTTCAACAAGATGTTGGCCCTAAAGAAAAAAGCCCCGGGTATAGATAACCTGCCTGCTGCTCTAATTCGTACAGGAGCTCATATTTTATGTTATCCCATTTCGCACATTTTCTGTGTGTCAATGATGCGGCATCAATTTCCGTCATCTTGGAAGGTTTCCAACGTCCTGCCGGTCCCTAACTCCAACAAATTTGACTGTCAAAATTTTAGACCAATTTCACTTCTGCCATTATTATCGAAGATATTCGAAGATTTGGTCTTGAGATCCGTGGGAGGCACATTGAGATCGATTTTCGGATCAAACCAATATGCATACAAGCCGAAGACGAGCACTTTGAATGCCCATATATCTGTCCATGGCTTTGTCGGAAGCATCCTGACAATGAAGCGTCGTGTGGAGTGGTCATATTATCCTTTGATATTCGCCGCGCCTTTGACTCCCTATGCTACGAATCCCTGATCCAAACTTTAATCCGTGCCCAACTTCCAAACAGCTTCGTTCTCTGGGTAGCCTCGTATCTCAGGAAACGCCTTTTCCGCATCTCCATGCAGGGCATAGAGTACAGCTCATATTACCAAGCAACATCTGGTGTTCCTCAGGGATCGGTCATCTCTCCCTTGCTATTCATCGCACACATGGGATCCTTGACACCCTGTCACAGTGAAGCTCTGATGAGCAAATACGCCGATGATGTCCTGATTACTATCCCTGTGAACAAATTTAATAGAACAGCCATCGATTGTTCAAATTCATCGGAAGTGGCAAACATGGAAAGCTGGTGTAGTTCACATGGGTTTCAATTGAACTCCATTAAAACAAAATGCATGTTCATTCGGAAGCGATTCTATTCTTCGGACTTTACATGTACTATTAGCCGTGACTTTAGTAATAACATTAAGTTTTTAGGCGCATTTTTTAATGAAGCTTTCAATTGGGATACGCACATTCATCATACCTGCAAAGCAGCTAGCCGCCGCATTTATGCATTGCGACGTTTAAAGTGGATTGGTGCTACGAAGACTGAGCTCGTCAGCATTTACTCTGCATTCATAAGAAGCCAACTTGAGTACAATTCGCTAGTGTTTGTTGGGGGTGAATAAGAAAAATGAAATCAAACTTCAAAAATTGAATAACTGGTGCCATCGCATCATTTGTGGCAGCGAATGTAAAGAAGATTGCCTCTAGGATTTGAAGTCTCGTCGTGAAAAGAAGGCCCTCAAAGTGTTTTCTGAGTATCTGACCAATGAAGGTCTCAGCTGCATGATGCCTCGACGACTTACGTATAGCAATGCACTCGAAGTTCCTTTCTCGCGTACAGTGCGTCGTTCTACCTCGTTCATCCCATACTGCACCTCTTTGTATAATAAGATTATACGATAATTTTCATATCAATTTCTCTTTACTTGTTCTACATGTCTTAATGCAATGCTCTTTCTTATCTCGTGATCTGACATTCCGTTTTGTAAAAACTGTGTAATTCATGCATGATTTCTGTAATGTTCGATTTTCATTGAATGAATAAAACATTTATCATCATATTGCTGTTGGCGCATAATGCTAAGTACACAATTTTCACATTTTTCTGGTAGTTTCAAGGGATGTTTTCGGAGTCGGAGTTGGAGACTCCACATCCCTGGCAATCAGTGGTGCTTTCATCTAAGGCGAAAAATCTATTTCGTAATAAATTATCAAAAAGTTTATACAGTTTTCATGATTACTCCACATTTGATGGCAGCTTCCGAAATATTTGCACAAATTGAATGGCTAAACATCGAGTGATGACTCTTGAAATAAAATTCATTGCATCATATCACAGAAGCCCGGCTCGACTCATGACGATAAATATGTTGAATTATACAGATGATAGGTTATACGGATCAACGGTCCTTGGATGGCATCAGTGCCACAATTATTCTTTGAAGCAAGTACCTCTGAGACAGGAGTTGACGTTTGCATCGATAGTTCCTGGGCTTTTTGGGAGTAGGCCTACACTTCTTTGGCCTCACTACCTCGGGAGTCGTAAACAGTTGTGATCATTTTGAAATGCAATTCCATCCTAATTCTTTGCATTTGGTATTGTTTTCGGAATGTTCTGCTCGTGCTTGCTCGGCCGCCTACAAATCAGACTCTGAGCTCTTGTCACACTCGCTCCAATTTCAGGGCTATTGTAGAGCGGATGTATACGGATGCAATTTTGTTCTATGTTTTCCATTTCTTGAGTGCTGGTATGCTTTCCATCATCGTATAATAGCTCATTGATCAATATGTCTCAGATGGCGCTGTGCAAGTGCTTGCCGTAATGTATTGCATTTTGTATGACTTAGTTAGATTTCACTTGTGCTACTCTCTCACTCTTTTATCTTCATTTTTCATTTTGACTTCATTCCTTTTCACGGTGATATATGGTCTCCGAATCAACAAGACATAATCGGCTTCAATTGCAGGAGGCTTTTCAATCTCTTCTTCACGTATAAGATGATTATAATACAAAATAGGAAAGTAATAATTCATCATCAGCTTCTTCCTTAATAAGAACATCAAATTTTCTCCGAGGCTGATTGCTGATCAGTATCGAACGAAACTTAAACAAAATCGCCTCAGAGAGGAAGGAAGTAGCCTTTTATTCAAAGCCAGACCGAAAAGAATGAGCAGACATGCTAGATGATATCGTCAGCCAGCCGATTTTAAGGCAAGTAGTTTCCTTCACAAGTAGCTTATTTGGCTTAGTTTTGTTTGCTGAACTCTTCTGTAAAGGCAGGGTGTCACTTTCCAAAAGGCGTAATGAATATCATCACGTATTTCCAGTCGATGTCGACAGTAAATTTTGAAATTTAATGATGAGCAAATATAATTCACTGTCTTGAGCGACTGCAAAGTTTTCAGTTTATTTGAAAAGTGATGATGCATCACAGAGTTAGAACAGGCTGTGGTTTGGCAGAGGTGCTGTCATAAATGGGCCGTGGAAGAGAGCTTCTCATTGGGTTGGAACCGCTAATGTTATCGAAAAGATAAATGACATGAAATGCAGAAGGATATCCATGGACGAGTATCTTATTCCCCGGCTATCCTTTTCCACGGGATTAATCGATTATTGATCCATGGGCATCCTTCGGGCCCATGCACTTCTAATAATCATCTTCAACAGATTTTCAGTCTGTAACAGGATGCATATTGATGCTCTAATTGTGAAAATGGCAATTCATTATGCAAAGAATCCGTAGTCCTGTTGTTATTAAGCTGATAAGAAAACACCGACATCTTAGGTGAATATTTTAATCGATTTAGGTATTTTTAACGTGAATGATTTTGCAGATTCAGGTTGTTAATTTAGGTGAATTAAAATCCCTTAGAATAACTAAATTTTATCTAGAGCAATTGCATGTTTTGTCCATTTCTTGTTTCTTTACTTTTTCGTTGTCTAATTTGCAAACGAATACATTGCAATGTACGAGTTGATAAAAGTTGATAAGATGATGACAAGAGATGGTCAGTTATCAATTGATCTGTGATTTGGAGCAATTTTATTTCAAACTAAATGACAACAGTGCAAATTAGACAACAACAACTGCGCTTATTTCGCGAACAGATCAGTTTACTTCAAATGCCATTGATTGGCTATACAAAATGCGTGTAGATTATTCTGTGTGACTCGCCCGCCATTCTTGCGGCTATAGTACTAATTCGTCACGACAATTTTCTCGTTCCTTAGTCTATATTTGCCGTATCAAGATGGTCCGATCGATTGTAAACGATCTCTCAACGTCTGCACCAATGAAGAGAATTTCAACGCAGCGGCATCAGAAGGCGTCAGAAAAAAATCTTTCGGGTGCATCCATCTTTGATGAAGTTCAGACAACACTGGGATTTTTGAAATTACATGGGCGCCACAATATCAAAATAGCAACGTTTAGTCGAAAAGAAAGCAATTTAGTTGCTTTGACAAAATTATTGGAATTTAGGTGGAAAATATATTTTAGGTGATTCACCTATATTGTCGATGTCTACTGATAAGAAACGCATGCCGGTATAGGAACTTCAGACCCTAGACCAAAGTAAGTATATAAAATTAAACACTTTGCCCTAGACCTAAAAACGACCCTGACAAAACTTGAGATACGGGCAAATTACAGACAAAACTGATTACGAACGGGTATTCTTCCCTCCATCATTATTCTATTTTGCATGGTCCATCATAGCCCATTCCATTCACTATAGTACATCAGCTTTAATTTAACATTTCAGCAACCAGAGTCATCCTCTCGACAGCATCCTCCGAGTTATATGTTTTAGTTTATTTCATTTGAAGATTGAATCACAATTTATCTGTATGTCAATTCTGTAAGCCGGAAGTCAGCAATAAAGCATTTTGATTTTTGACCTTTACAAATCTGTACCACACCACTAATATTGACAAACTATCTGAGGTAGCTATAAGTTCAACCCTGAAGTCTGTGAAATGTAGTTCGAAAATTTTCTCAAGCAATAAGGAACAACCGAATGGGCAGTTAGACTATTTCGTCTGTCATATCAATCTAGCTGAACTTAATCATCATTGCTTCATAACTGAAATTTATCAAGAAAGCAATTAACAGAAGATGCATCTTGATGGATTCGAACATGTATCCATTGAGACCAACCAAGTCGGCTACCACTTAGCCATCGTCTCAGCTGATGCTTTACTACTGATTTTATCATCTGATTTTAGTGTTTTGATGACCGATGTATGTCATTAAATTGAAATCCTGGGAGATAAGTCAACACATTATATTGTCTCATAGTCAAGGAAGACAGAGTTCTGTGTCAGCATGAGAGCACTGAAAGCTACTTGCGTCTGATATGTTATGGAAACACAAGAAAGTGTCGGAAGATTTAGCACAACATTTCTCATAAAGTGACCTATGATTGTACCTACCAAGAATTCATAATATTTCAAACAGCCGCCGGCTGTAGATCATTTTGGAAGACTGCGACCGATCCCCAAACTGGTCCTCTTGAACAGTCAACCCATAAATAGGCTGGTTCCAACTCGCGTCTGCCATTTATTGTGCAGCTTTTGAGTCCTGAGCCCATTATGAGCTGATCGTCACTCATCAACTTGCATTTCACTTAAACCAACATTTTTAGCAGTCACAAGACATGATAGCGCTTGCCTCTTTCAGACAGGTCAAGTAGCAAAAACCCTACCACTTGACTGCTTACTCTTCATAAATTAATATTTCATACATGTTTTGCCAGATAATAATAATGAATATATATAATGATAATATTGTCTTTATTCAGAATGAAAATCACACAGTAACACAGAAATGACAAGCACGCATTGATAACATAAGCACAACAGAGATAGAAAATTGCCAATTAGAAGACCGTTATACGCAATAGAAATTATAAAATAAAAGTAATGAAAAGAAAAATATTGATATAGTTTAAAAAGAGAGTATAAAATCAACATGCTTATGAATTATACAGCTTAATACAAAAAGGAATGAACGCTGTCGCACGCCGGTGAGTTCTGGTGACCGGAATCTCAAGATGACGTGAGAATGTCAATTTTCGAGGTGTGAGCTGTTGAAGATCGTTATGTGGATTGAGCACGTCGTGAAACACACTTAAAACTCTACAGATTCGACGATTTTCTAAATCACCGAGACAATCATTAGGGCAGTCATCACCACAGATGATGCGATGGCACAATCGTTGCAATTTCGAAAGCAAAGAACTGTTCTTCTTATTAATGCCGATAAACAGAGGAGAATTGAATTCGATCACGGAACGAATATAGGAATTATACATATATACACATTATACATATGCATAATTTATGAATATACACATTTAATTAAAATTGCATTAATTGTGCAATAAATACAGCAAGTTCGTGGCCATTTACAGGATGCTGATGGTGGGTCAAATCCAGAATATTTTGGAATTCTGAATATATGTTTCAGCATTTGAAGATGTTGCACACGGCATCCAATATACGAAATCAATGCAATACAATGCAAGTAATGCATCGATTGAATAATGCACAGTGCTAGTAAAACATTATTCGCATCTTTTCATGGGTGTTCTGGCATCGCGTTAAAATACTGATAAAAATTGTACATAGATATGAAGATGCAATGCACCATGGAGACAGTGAGACTTTATGCATTCTTCGATATCTTCATGATGTCTATGTTGCTTTTACATCTATGCTACATCCTCTGAAATACTACAGTATGATTATGTTCATTACTGTAGTTTGATACATGCATGCTGTTCAAAATTTGAATCGGAGCAACTACTGGTCAAGTCCACTTTTCGTGCAGCCCTTGTTGCAGTTAGTGATACATTGTCCGACCAATTTCTTGACCGGTAGCTAAGTGATTTGTTTTGCAAATATTCGCCATGATGCTATCGTGTCAATAAAGAGGACAACCCATTATCGTCGTTTTGAAATACATTGAAAATGGGGAACAAATATGATAAAACTCAATTCAGATATTGTGCTAAGTTATCATTAAGCCTACTTATCCAGAGGTATGCAGATGCTAGACAGGTCTCAGGTGATAATAATAATAATAATTACGTCTATTGAAGAAAATGGCCTTAATAATGTGAATCACAAGGCCAAACAAAATATTCCATTTCATTATGAGTCATTGAGAATCAAAACAAGGGAAAAGTCAAGGTTTTTCTGATACATGTGCAGCAAGGACGGCAAAAATTCAAAAGTAGTTGTGGATGAAGGATTCAGTCACTGATTTCACTGAGAAAAGTTTGCATTTGCACGTCTACTCATGGCTGTAGTCACCCATCAGTTTCGATTTGATTTGTGGAAGGCAAAATTTCTTGCTTCTAGGTAATTTTCGTGGTGCTAGATGGTGTAGATGATGTTCACTGTCTGTGACGAATCCTTGGAATAGCCGATAGCCGTGTATAGTACGGCGGTAGGGCAAGGGAACGAAAAGATTACATTTACAAGAAGAGCCACAAATTATTCGGTGTGCTCTTGTTTGAATAATTTCCAGTTGCCCTTCTTGTTGGACTTGGAGCGATGTAAACACTGAAGCGCAATATTCGAGAATGTTTCTTATCGACCCTGTGTAAATTTGAATGAGTGATGTTTTGTCCATGAACGGTTTCAGTAACCTCAAAGCTCCAAGTCTATATGAAGCTTTTTTGCATACCTTATTCACATGAGCTTTCCACCTTAATTCACGGTCTATTTGCACACCCAAAAGGTTCATTTCATGAACTATCGGAATGTTCAAAAGCTCGATTATTCAATACTTGACATTAAATTTTCTTTTAGCACTCATTATACGGGGTTGGGTAAAGACAGCGGAAGATGTAAAGACTAAACTCGTAGAAAATTTGGAAACTATGCATATCTGTGATGAGTAAAAAAATATCCATGGTAGCTCCTATCTGCTAATGTGTTAAAATTATCCGATATCTTCGTTGAGGACAAATAAGTTGTTGTTTCCAAAAGCTTAACATACAGAGATAGGAGAGTTTTTAGTCTTTGAATATTACATAGTCTTTGGGGTTGGGAGTTGTAGCAATAGAATCGACACCTCATTCTTCAATCTTGGAAAATCCAGCGCAGCGCTGTCAGTGTTGCTGAGTATTCTTGAGTTGAAGTTTCTCTTATAAAGGCATCGACGAATGAATTGACTAAAATTTTTTTCCTAGGTCTGCTAATCACAAACGACCAGACACAACATAAACGCTCTGCCAATTTAAAGTACTATACTGAAAAACGATTTCGTGTAAGTGTAAAGTTTGCTGAAACTGAGCATCCTGATTAATGAATTAAATGCGTAGAGCTACAATTTCTCAGGTGAATCTTATTCGAACTGTATCTGTTTTCAAATTTCCGTTAATAATAAAATCCATGCATCATGAAAAGACTGATGAATAGTCAATCTGTCAGTTACTTTTCATTGAAAATATCTGAAGTCTTCACTCTTCATATTGAAATCCAAAGAAAAACTTCAGATTCTTTTGCGATATCTGCTGATTACTTAAGAAATGATATTAGGCTAATTGTCAAAATAATGTTAGGCTCATAAGGTTTCATTTGGTATGAATTTTATTCATGAAACTTAATTTTCTTCTTTATTAACAAAGGAAGAGTTCTTATATTATCAGTAAAAGTCTCACTCGCTGATTATTCTCGTGGCTTTTAGCTATGCCTGCTCAAGTGATACAGAGTTCAATGACAACAAATGAGGGGTATGGCAATATGATGAATATTTGATTTATTGAAAAATATCGATTCTTGGGGATCGATTAAAGGAATGTGATGAAGGCGACTGTATTAATCAGATAAGGTGAAAAATGATACTGGACTAATGAGTAAGACGATGATAAATAAATGTGACGCTTGTTTAACTTTTCTTTTGTCCTCTCTTGCATACCTCTTACGTGCCGGATTAGTTGAATTGCGAATTTTGCTTTCATTTGTGTTTGTTGGCGGTCATATGGCCGATTACCCTGCCGCTCTTCAATTATCAAAGAAAGCAATTTGGAAGCCGATTATTCAAAATATTTTCTTTCTTTAGACGATCTCGCGATAATAGTAACACGTGGTACTCACTGCACTTACAATTTTAATCAGAATCTTTGTGGATATCAGTGGACAAAGCCCGTCAGAATTCCGGCAATACCATTCCATTTGAAGTCTCCAACTGAACTCTGACGCCTACATTTTCATTATTAATGAAATCTATTATATTCACTATTGATCGCAATTAATGAAGCACTATTTAGAAACTACTGTGATATGTTGTGATATGCCTGAATTCTGTTGTAAAATTCTGAATTATAAATTTCCTGATCAAGAAACAATGCACACGGAAATGAAGAATGATAAAGAATTTGCAAGCTGTTGTCTAGAAAGAAGAATTACATTGAGCCATTATTTTGTCAAACGAGACGCATGCATTATAAAACACAATTAATTCACTCATTTCGATATTAAAAAGTTTGATGTTGCCCTAAATTCTATCAGAAACAATAGGAGGTTGGTTCATTGCTATTACAATGAAGTTGTCAAGTACTGAGAGCGCATGGAAATATGTTATTATTCTCCATCAACTAACTTATGATTACTTATGAGAATTATGATTACTAGCAATAAACTCAAAAGTTTATGTATGAGACTATTGACTTTTGCCTCTGTTGTTTGATTTTAATTTTGTCGAAAGTATTTGGCGATTTTTTTGTGCTTATTTTCTTGGATATTTAGAGAACTTATTGCTTTCACATTCATTGCTTTTATATTGCACTGTTTTATATTGTGTTCGCATTTTATGCGAAAATGCGTTTAGCATCTGAATATGATATCATATTGATGCATTTTCACGGCATTAATGGTTAACATAAGACATTATGCTTTTGATATAAATGTGCACATTAGACACAACTATGTATGTCATACTCGTAACTTGCAAAGTGAACATCGAGGGTGTTATGCAGAATTCCAGTCAGTCAAAATTGCGATCACTCCAGCGTGATCCAATATCTTAATTAAAAAATGTTGACATGCTAATCATTAAGACAAAATGACCCATAAATCAACATTCTATTTCGAACTAAATAAAACATGGCAACATTATTACGAAAGAAAGGATGAAATGATTTTACAATTTTTCTTCACATTGACTTGGTTTTTTATGACGCCTAGATATGACTTGATGAGTGCTCATGAATGGAACATTCTACAATGACATCGTTCATCAAAGACTGCTGTAACTTATGATATTATACTTAATTATACATGGATGATTCAAAATTAGTTGGGCATACCGAAATATGAATGTAATACAGCTGGCTTTGCTGCACAACTCAAGATTTGCTGTATCCAGTTATAATGAGTAGGCATTCCTCGGCAAGAAATATAAAAAATGGAAATGAAAAAGCTCTTTTTAATAACCTTCTGGAAACAAAAGATGATGTTATCATGCTTTCAGTTTCATCTTTCAGCTTTTGTTGCAATATGCAAGAATTCAAAATTGATCGTTGATGTTAGGTAACGTCTTAGGCACAAAGTGCTAATTATTTTAAAACAGGACATAGCTAAAATCTGCGAAGATTCGGGAGCGGCTGAAATTTAATCTATATTTCAGAGTTGCACTAAATGGAAATGCCTAGAAGTCCACAAATCACAAGTAAAATGAATGACATTAGTTTTGAGATCCATACTCTGATATAGAGTAAGACGCATAATATATTATATGTACAAGCTGACCAACCTAAAATTCCAGGAGAGTACAATATTAAAACTAATATTTTCATATTCCGAAGACGAAAGTGCACAGTGCGTGCTTTTCCGGTGATTCGAATAAGAATTGTATTTTTTATACTATGTTTGATATTTGCCTGCATGTTTGACATTGAACGAAAATTGCTTATGTTCGATTTACGCGTCGAATCAATGTAAGACAAGCAAACAGACTCTTTGACATCACTGAAGATTAAACAGCTATTATATTGTTATATACCGGGTGTCCCACAGCGAACCCCCCCCCAAACGATTTCCATCATTATCTCAAATTATAATATAGCCTACATTGATACGTTGTGATCAAAAGGTCATTATTCCCTTATTAGAGTAATTTCTGCAGTTCATACAAAGCACGAAACGCGTCTTAATTAAACTTTTATAATTTATGTTCAATATGTTGACCATTTTCCTGCACATAGAATCGAATTCTATTTTGGACAGCTTCAGAACATACTTTTCTACATAAACGCTCGTCTATGTCAAACACAGTACGAATACAGTCTTCCAATTCATCCAAGGTTTGAGGATGACTCCTGTATACAATCTCTTTTACGTGTCCCCAAAGAAAAAAATCACACGGTGTTAAGTCTGGTGATCTTGGAGGCCATTCCAAAAGGTTACCACGGCGTCCAATCCAGCGGTTGGGAAAATTACTGTTTAAGTAATTTATGACGGAACGGTAATAATGCGCCGGTGCCCCATCCTGCATGAAAATGCTCCCAAGATCGGTGATTCGCGGCAGCACGCTTTGCAGCATACTAAGATAATTCTCTCCTTTGACAGTCTCTCGAAAGAAGAATGGCTCCGTCACACCTCGGGATGAAATGCCAGCCCACACTGTTACACCACGTTGGTCCATGGACTTGGTGCTTAGACGAAGCTCGTTGTGATCTGACCAATAAACTGAATTGTGGCGATTCACAGTTCCGTATAAAAAGAACTTCGCCTCGTCTGTCCAGACAACTTTATTGATCAATTGGTGATCTCGTCCAATAAACGTAGTAAGTCCTCACAAAAATTCAAACGTCGATCAGGATCGTCTTCATTAAGTTCTTGATGCAACGAGAAGTGATAGCTTTTCAATCCCAAGTCGACTTTCAGAATTCGATGAACAGTAGATTTTGAAATGTCAAGATCAGCGAATGCCTTGCGGATAGAGAAATTATCAACCATTTCAGTGATAGCACCGGCAACCGCGGCTACCTGTTCACTATGGCTTTCACTTGATGGTCTACCATGTCCCTCTCCATGTCAACCATGTCAACTGTTCCAGTGGACTCAAATCTCTTAATCAATGATGGAATCGATTTCCTATCAATTGGTCTTCCACACGTGTCTTCAAAGCGTCGAACTACTTCACGATAATTGCCAGTTTGATAATAGCTTTTCACAATGAACACGCGTTCCTCAATCGTGTGGCGACGTGGCATGACTAATTGTAAATGATTAAACAAGAAGCAGCATTTCAGTCAGAAATTTGAATTTGAATTTGCAATTATTGTTTGCGAAATGAAGACAAGCGCTATTCGATAACCTAATGATAGCATACACTGATATCTAACAACAACCAAAGCTGCTCTTATCAAGCCGAAGTCACCAAACTTCAAGTAAATAATCTTGATTTTGTGTTGGGGCGGGGGTTCGCTGTGGGACACCCGGTATAAATTATTGTAGGTCAAGCCGCTCATCTACACCGCGCTCTGAAGGGCATCAATATCCTGAGGTACTGATTCATCCTTCGCCTTTACTCCCACATATTGTTTAGATTAGAATTTCATGAAAACTCATTGAGCAATATGTTTGGCATGCGTACTTTCTAATAGTAGCATTCTCTGTCCCAACTTGTCCATCTTTCTACAGAGTTGATCATAAGAAACGTGCCATCTAAATCATGCCGAACTTCAATCGTTTCTTCTGCCCTTCAATCTCATTTTGCATTCACAAGCTATACACCATTCGAGAGCTTATATTCTCAGCTTTTCAATCAGCAATTATATATTTGTATCCATTACTATATTTGGTGGACAGAGGTCAAAATGAGAAAATCGCCTCTTTTAGAAGTCTCAAAATTGGCAAGACGGAGTTGCACAGTGCACAGCTATCATAAACGATAAAATGTGGAAGGATTTCCCTCAAAAGAAGCCGTACAAATGCCTCTGTAACACGAAATTCTGAAATTGCAATCTCCATAACTACAAAGATTATGAAGTCAAAAATGATTTGCAGATAGTCAAAGCCCTTACATATATGAAAGACACGAAGAATACTATTTAATTTCGTAACATAGCTTTTACGATGTATTTAATAAGCATGTTCGATTCATGCATACTTCAATTTATATATAAAATAGATACAGATATAGATTATATGATTTAAGTAAAAATATGAAAATTAAGATATTTCACAAGGTACTTAGTACTATTTAAATGTCAAAGCCATATTGGGTTCCATGGCACAATTGATAATTTTAGAGGATATTTGAAAATACGCTGTGAAGTTAAACTCTAAAGAGTTTAGGTCACGCGATTTAGATCTACAAGAACAACAGCAAAAATGTAGCAAAGGCATGGATCGGGGTTACAGTGAAATTGGTAAACGTTGGAACACATTGCCATGTAAAAATGGTGGGCTTAGGATTCGATCTCCCATGATGTTCATCCAAACCTCGCTAAGCTACAGGACATTTGTCTGAAGCTATGCTAAATCAAATCCCTTCATCTTTCTCCTGCAACAGACCAATCACACATCCAAAGAAAAGTCATAAAGAATTTTTTAGAAAGCAAAAAAGGTGTAGAAATGAAAACTGTCATACAATGAAAACAAAATTTGAGAGTTAGTCAAACTGATTATGCTGCAACCATAGATTGATCATTGAGTTACATAACAAATGCATTCGTGCAAGAAAACCAACTCATCCTGTGCAGCTCGGTTTGTTTACTGAAAATCAGATGAGCAAGCAACTTTCTCGGCGAAAAGAATGCATCAAAATCTGTTTGCAAACATTCACATTATCCACGCATCTTAGCAGCGTCCAAGAGTATTATCGCAACGAAAAATATGACGACAATTAAGAAAGCGCTGCATTTTGTATTCATTCTTCGTATATGCCGGTCAATCACAGTGTGAAGTCGAATGGCGAATAGATTGGATCTTGTTGACAGGGATCCCAACAACATCAATGACCATATTAAAGTAAGAAAACCTTTATTCATTCAAAAATTCATGGATATTAGATTATCCACTGTTTCTTGTCACTTCTGACCAATGTTGTTTAAGAGAGTTGCTTCATGCTCTGAATGTGAAAGAGGGCAACGTTGACACGGTGGAATGATTATTATCTTTATAATTAATTATCGTTGCATTATTTATGTGCATAATTTCATTATCATAGTAGTAGCTGTCATTCACAAAATCTGTACATCAGTTTGTATCTCCTTTTTCACCATATGCAAAGATAAACGTACAGCCTATACCCTTACGCCGATATACTTTTCTTCGGCGGCGGAGTCTGCTTCTGCCGACTACATCGGCGGCGGCGTCCACTGCGCCGACACAATTGGTAGCGGCGTTTATCGGCGTGCATGTGTTGAGTTCATTGGAATGGAAGCTGGATCTTTCCTTGCAGCAAGGTATAGATCTGTTCTTCGACTTCTCTCACTAGAAAAAATGTTTAGGTATGAGTGTAGGCCTATTTGGGGCGCCTTTCTTTACGATAACTTAGAAAATCAGAATATGCCTACGAATCAGACCTCGTATAAGCTAATTCACTGGACTAAGTGTATGTTAAATAACCGACTTGTGTATTAAGCTAAATATGGAACCATATGCCTACATGTGTGTGTGAAAATCATTCTAAGTTTAATTAATCCTGCGCTTAATCAATAATATGGATAGTCTAGATCTTATTACTTATCATTACTTATGAAATTAGTGCAGGAGAAGAATTAGGTGAATTGTGACCATTTGACTGCCAACCTGACCATGTTAGTCCCATAATGGGACTGCGTCTTGAATGCTAGCACTACTCGAGACTTATTATTCATTATTAATCGCAAATTACATCTGTTATTGGTAAATCTGCCTAGACACCGTTTTGCCATTCACAATCGTAATCAGGACACTACATAGGCTACGATGTTCTATGTACATAATTAGATGTGAACGCATCCTATATAATATCGATTATGTTGGATTGTAGATTATAGGATCCTTTACAAACTTCAGGTGTTACTTAAATCACTTAGTTCGGTCTTATCATATCAGCATCTGATTAATTCAAAATCAAACAGAACCAGGCCTGCTTATTGGATCGTTCTATAAATCAGTTCCGCTATTGCTTTATGGCATAAAAGGCAGATTTTGTAAACAAAGTAACATACCTAAAACTTGGATGCGAAATTCGTGAACGTTTTAGAAGTCCGTTTAGAGATCAAGGTGCACCAGCGATGAGATCCATGCAGTTTGTCTAATGCAGCCCATTTGATTTTTTAGAATACTACATTCAAGTGTCAACATTAGCTCATGATTTTACATTAAATATCAGCAAGTCATGATACTGAGCAGAAGATAACTTTGATTCATGACAATGATTGACAATAACCAACAATCCAAGCCGAAACCATAGATCCAATTGAAGTAGCATAACATCCACTTTGACTATCTATGTTTATTTACCCGTAAGTTTCAGCTAATGGTGGATATGGATGCAGGAGCAAGGTTAATCTGCATATTTGATCGCTCGGGTGCAAATTGATTTTCTTAGAAAATGCAGATTCAATGAAAATATTGATCAATCTTGAACAAATCTGCAGAATTTTGAAGTTGACAAGTCATAAGCTTTCTTGAAGAATGGTTTCTTGATATGTACCCTTAATTAAATCACCTGAAGTGCCAAGATATCCACATGCGGCACTGTCTATTTATGTCTACCTTCGACAATTTGTTATAAAACTATCTTTAAGTTTCTTATTTCGATTATACACTGCAGAATACGCATTTCAACAAAATTCAGTCGATTGAACAAGACTACGCTACGCTAACAGACGGATACGTTGCCCCGATATTGCTTCTGCGTCCAATGTCCATGTATGGGCGCACATATTTTGCACATTATGGGAACAATTCATCATCCTATAAGAAAAAAGAACGAAATATAATGCAACCTAGTGTATCACTGCTGTTCAGATGGTATATAATTAAAGGCTACATCACGAGCGCGAAGAGCGAGTTTAATCGTGAGTTGTGTATCCGAATTGTCGCCACAGTTTTCTGCCAAACTCACATTACGTCCTCGATGTATTGCATAAATCATGGATATCGGACCGCGTGACCACTGATTTCTGAAAGTGTTTCTTAACTATCGACAGGCAGAATTTCATTGCCTAATTGTTTTGTTGGTTAGTCATAGGCTCATAACGCTCAATTTTTATTAAAGATTGCTGCATTTAGACAGAAATCCATGACTTAGATAGGAAGCATTCTTTGTCAACTTACATGTTACATAATGTTACATGTTAATCTTACATGTTACTTAATGTTCGCTATCTCTCTTTACATGTGTTTTCAATTCTTTTTGTAGCTAGCTTCATGATTAACTTTCATTTGCTGTTGCTGTGATGGAGAGAATGGACTTCTATGACATAAATTGATAAACTAGAGCACGTCTTTGAATGTTTTCTCTTTAGACATCGCAATCTAAGAACTCTTCTGCTTGGATATCCGTTCAGTGGGATCTTCCGATTTTTGAAATGTTCATCTTGCTATTATGTATCAGGGAACAAAGTTAAAGAACCTCCATGTTTGAAACTCATTCATTTTTGGATCTAAGTGTTGAATTGTTGAAGTGATTGACAGTTGTTATGCAATTACATAGAAATTGGGTCAATGTGCTGCATCACACTTGCAAAGATGTTGTACTTGTCATACTTGTCAGTCTCACAACTGTGGGTACAAGTGAATTAGAACACGCTGAGCTGTTACTTCTTACACCGTTACTGTGCGACAAATGGACGCTGGTGTGCAACAATTCTCTTATGAGGGTAGCATCAATTTAGCTATATGATATTGTAAGAAATATCATTTTTATCAATAACACAGGATCAGAAGTAGACGATTGTTGACAGCTATGATATTGCTACTTGTCATTTATATTTATGTTCTGCTGCACAATGTTTGCGAATTTGACAAGATCATGACTAATGAGCCAAGTAAATTGTCAAACACGACTTTGACCGCGTTTACGTTAACTTATCACCTTATGAAGTCAAGTCGGAGTTTTAAAATAAACAGTTAATCCAATTCCGATTTGTAACATCACATAGGAGTTATTTTACACCCTCGATGGTGATGAGTGTTGCTGCAACAGTCGAATTGGACGGAAAACGGAAGTCCTCGCTATAAACATTCTATTTAACTAACGCAATTGCGAACTCTTGCCGAAAATTACCATCGTGTATTATATGAGATGTCACATGAAATTTTTATTCAACTTTACTTAATGGCTAATGTCTGATGTTGATTAGTTGCTAAAGTCAGAGACATTATTCTCTCGAAATAGGCAATTCGCTTATTGCTAGTAAATTGAACAAATCGTGCTTGACATTATGCAAATAGGCAAATTTTTATCCTTGTGGCCAACACCGGTGTCGCGGTGAAGAATTACTCTACATAAGACAATGCCGGTAGACTGCCTTATAGATGCCTCGATCAGCTTTTGGAAATAGTTGAATCTTTTTTCGTCATAACGCGCAAAGAATTAGATTTAGTGAAGTTAAAGCAAATATGGCTATAGCTGTACAGTTCATGATGCTGACAAGTAAGTTAACTATAAACATTTTCATTGACAGACTTTACATTCAAAAGAATATTATATATACAGATTACTTTTACCACTTATGTTACCTATCATAATTACAGAAATTGGAACTAGGCCTAGAGGTCAGAAATTCAGACAAGCAAGAAAAGATGATCTTATAAAGAAATAGAAAATAAATAAAAAAATCTGAAAATCAGAAGTCGATGACTTTGACGCTCTTCCTTGTTCATCAGGTCAGATCTCAAGAATTTGATACAAATTGCCTCCCTAAAGCAAGGATTATCACTATTAGTGTCAGATATAAATACCAGATCTAACTGAAAGGAATGTATATATATATATATATATATACCGATGCTATTTATCATGAAATAATTTAAGAAATTAATACGAGTGTAAGCTGATTACAAAACATAAACAAATGCCAATACCGTCTGAATGCATTATGTGCTTGGTAATCAACTCCATTCTTTCAATTCTTTACATTTCAATTTGTTAATTATTTTCTTTTGGAAGCACCATGTATCCCAACTTCCATACATTTAGAAAAAATTTCATGATGGATAGTTGCCCCTGAACATTCAATGGCATGACCTTTGAGGTGCAATGATTTCTACGCAATTTCTAACAATTCTGCACCTCGCAGCTCACACAAACGATGACTGACTCCAAGGTGTGAGCAATCCAATAAATCCCTGAGCAGCATGTGCAGTGCACGGTCACTTCTGCATTCTTCGGTAAAGGAAGATTATCTTCATCCGAAAATCTTATCGGAGCTTCTGTTGTGCATTTGCACATGCAGCAATAATCTCTAATTGCAAGTTAGATTTATCTATCTCTTTCCGACCGGTATTTATTAAGGCATTTAGAAAAAATAGGTTATCAGATGTTTCATTACATTAATTATTTGAAGTCAGTATTCCTAGCATCAGCCTTAAGCATGCGCTAATGTATTTGCATATATTTGTGCACAAACTGAATTACCAGTTATAGTCAATCTTATACAGAAAATTACTCGGAGAATTAAGTTAGTTTTCATTGAAAATAAACTTTTGATAAAAAACATCTCGAAAAATTGTATAAAATTGTACAGCCATTTAAACTACATTATTCACACTAATTAACTAATCAATGGAAAAAGTGTACCTAGGGTTTATATAAATTAGGTAAATAAGTTTCACTCAATCTATTAGGCAAAGGCAATATGCTAAAATGAAAATGATAAACGCCAGCAATTAAATCAAGATGAGATTTTATCATCCATGAATTCTATTATGTCAATTACTTAGGCATAAAGTAATGTAACTCAACTAATGTAACATCATATCCGTAGTCTTATAAGGCTTAAGTAGGAGAGGAATTAATGCAAGTAAATCCGATATAGTAAGGACTCAACTTAATTGGAATTACATGTACGACAGTGTCTGATCAACTTGATATCATGAAACTTGATTTTTTAATGGAAATCTCTGTAAATAGCACATTTTTAATGAAAGCCGATTCTGACCGGTTTAAGATAAGGGAATGGCAAACCCTAGGCCATTGTTTCCATTGCATTGTGGTGTGTGGTTTAAACAGTTTCATAACTTCATTTTCCATGAAGCAGGGAGATGCGGTAGCAGCAACTTTCTATCATGAATTTTAAGGTTTAAGACGAAGATGGGTAAATTTCACTAAGATGACGCTTGGCATACCTTGCCCATTAAAATTGAGGTGAGGAGTTATTTTAATTACTGTAAAATTATTTTTATGAAAAAATTTGTTGTTGTTGCTGACTTCAGTGTCCTCATTTCTTTGTTATTATCGCATGTTAGAAGCCGATGTATCCTTAGACGTATAATTTTGATAAAGCAATAGCTTTATTATAGAGTTAGTATATATGCTCCCTGAAAGAAAAAAAATAACACTTATCATTACTAATCAATGGCAGCTGTTGATTTTCTAGGCCGATCTTACTCCCAAACAAATTTCTATGTGCCCTATTTAGCATAGCTATATGAAGATATCGTTCATCCTTTTACACAGGATCGACGTTTGAATAAGTTTAAACATCGCCTAATTGCAAAATTTGCTGTCTTTTTGTGGAGCACGAAGATTAATTCGCAAAAAGTGTGACTGTTGGAATGATTCGCTGTGGACGTAGAGCATGTTTGTAGAGAATTGGATGCATCACATGTACATGTAGATGGCTAGCTGTTAGGAATTGGTGGGTGCGTTGGTGCGAAGAAGGAAAAGTTGCAAGACCAAAAAAAAACAGATTATGTCACATACTAAAAGCTGATTACTGCAGCGAAGAGAAATGATGGTTTCAGAGAGTTTCGTATCTAGCAGTATGGACACCATCTCATCATCCAAGAGGACAATGTCCAGCCGCACAGAGCATATCAGCCAGGTGATAACAGCTCAGCAACTGAGCTACTCTCATGGCTTTCACGCTCTCCTCATCTTTCACCAGTTGAGCTAGCGTGGGCTGACCGTAGTAAAAGGGTGAACCAGAGTGCACCTATTTTAAAAGTCTCAGGTTTGAACCAATCAAGGCTTAAACCAAGGTATCCCGGACGCAGAGCGAACACTATCACAAGGCCACAGCGCCGGTCAGCCAAAGTCTAGTCAATGATTGGCCAATGAGTGGAGATGATGATGATAGCCAAAGATCAGTCAAATCCGTGTAAATTTCTCCAAAACTGTGAAAATTGGCATATCTCAAATGTGGCACTGGGCATCAACTCAAGTTTATTCAATAAAATCGAAACTGTATACATACTAGGGATTTTTAATGCTGCGTTGCTACTTTACCTAATGCATTTACTCTACGGTATGAGGTTTACTATTATTTTCTCGCATATTTGCTTGCTTAATGTCAGAGCGATAGATAGCATCCATGATAGCATCAATGGATAAAACGATTTGATGATGAACATTTCTTATCGACGACATCTCAACATTTCACTTCAAATGCTAAATCGATTACATGGAAGATGAATTGCACATGTCTAACCGATATCGTTGTGCGAATGATTTATGTCAAGACTTGGCATATACATAAGATAATGTCGACTGTCAATAGAAATAAATCGTTAACATTATTTCAAGTAAGTGATGCATTTTCACATGACATATTAATGCTCTCCTAACCTCATAAAATTGCCTCTATTTCTTTTCAGACAATGAGATTTAGCCATCTGCATCTTCATGTTTATAAAAGTAGGCTAATTACCTTAATAAACATCAAGTTGCAGATGGCTAAATCTCATTGTCTGAAAAGAAATAAAGGCAATTTTGTGAGGTATTCTCAATCCTTCAGTCTTATCTTTAGCCACTGAATTTCCAGCTTCAATGAAAAGACTTTTCAATTCAAATGTGAATCAAAGCTCCTATTTTTCATCATTGTCATTGAAAGATCGACATACAGAGTGCTCAGAAACTTATTTCTGCTCATAATTGGTTCCAGTAAGAGAAGAGACATGTGCGCGATTCGAGAAAACTCGGCCGAAACTTACTTGGCTTTACTTTATCATAAGCCGCGTATCACTCAAAAATGCGTTGCCAGTTTCGGCTTAGCTAGATTTAGCCGACTCAGTAGAGCATCATGCCTCCTATTCAAACGTTTGAGGAAAATCAAGTGTTTTCAATCTTAAACATGAATGAATGTAATTGCAAGCGGGAGTGCGGCATCGTTGTAGGGCAGCTGCGTGTCCGGGTTCAGGCAGGCCTTCTAGGGTCCCGTCAGGTCTGGGTCCTGGGATACGGAGCCGAAGTAGGGCGGTTCTTCCGATCTTTTGAACCATCTTTGAAGAGGAACACAATAGTTTAAGTACGGAAGTCGTTAATCTCTTACTTAAGGAGTTAGCATGTTTCTTAGTAAGCTCCAACATGTCCCATTCCATGAGCTACGAGTATGAACGGGTCACATGACAAACAGAGACATCGGTTGGGTTTAGATGATTAGCGTGATTCCATGAGAGGAACAGTTTTTGTGCAAGTGCGAAACCTGCAGTGTGCACAAATAGATGTCGTGAAACAACTCAGGTGAATCATTAATGGTTAAAGAACTGTTTTAAATACTTGTCGAATAAACCATATCAGCCAAAAAGGCTCTGATATTTTTGGCCGCTAGCAGATGTGGCTCGCTTCAGCTCCACTAGGCGGTCGTGTCGCGGCGGCCAAGTCTTAGCGGCCAGCAAGAATGCTTGGTCATCATTGTGGAGATGGGAAGTAGTCTCCTTGCGCGCACTTTCCCGGTGCGACCACTTGGTCGTGGTGGCCATCAAGTTTTGCAGCGACTGACAAGGAGCCAAGATGTCGCGGCGACCAGTAAAATACATTGCAGCCTATAACAGAGAGGGCACTTGGCGACCCTTCTTGCGACAAATAGATAATAAACTGCTGCAACCTCTTCCTCATTCATTTTTTCTTCAACTTATTGTAACATCTGGCGATTTTCATTAATCCATTGCTTGTTACATTTTGAAAGCAAAAGAACTAAAGCAATTCATTCTTCCTCAGCAATGGTTTTCTTACTCTTCAGTTTAAATGGCACAGAAAGTGTGAATTCAATTGTACCTAAAAATTCTGTTTACTTTCAAACGCAGAATGAATAAGCCCATCTCTGATAACATTATTTTTCTCTTCACTGCTGTTCTGACCGACTTTGTTACTGAAAATATTCATCCCTCTTAGCCCGCTATTCAGTGCTTCTCAATGACTGCTGTAATTTCCAATTTAAACACGTCAAATCAAACTAAAATTTTAATATCATTTAAAATTATCTAAGTTTTTCTTAGGTAGAGATAGATCGCCGATCGTGCTCCAGACAGACCAAAGCCATCTTGACAAATTGGCGGTTCCAGGAGTGTGATGCGCTTAGACAAAGGACTGTTTGTTTTGATAGCCAACCTTCCGAACAAATTATATGTATTATGCGTATACATATTATCTCTTTTATTATTATCATGTTACATTTTGAATACAAAGTACTCAGTATATGATTATCAATGAAAACATCTAAAGAGCTACATATAGGATCTTTATGGAAAGCCTATATTTTGAAAGTATTTGTCACTATTGTGTGATGTTTTGAGAAGAAATTACAATGACATTGAGGATTTACGCCTTTGATTTTTCCTGGGATACACCTGATACTTATATCAATGGCACTGGGCATGTATGATATAATGTTTATCAAGTTAAAACTTAAAAATAGGAGTTCATAAAACCAGCATGATATGCACTCTTGATAGCACAAGTAGGTTACATGATATATTTGTTCATCCATACATAGCTTGTTTGTATTCACTTCTTGTGCATGCACACATCAACCAACAGTAAACATAACAACAACTGCACGCGAAGTGGTTAGAGTTGTCCAAAAAGTGACAGAATGCGTTATCACAAAGTTCAATTTCTTCATCAACATGAGCGTATTGATTAGTCGTTATTAAGTAGGCCCCGTTATTAACCGGTTATTAAGTAACCGCTTTAAATAATTAAAAGCTGTCTCTCCCGAGTGATATCAGTTCAGCTAAATGAGTTTATATTAAGTGCAAAAAATTCAGCTTAAACCATTAGGCACGACAGTGATTTTAGACATCAATGGTCTCCGCTGGTTCTAGTCGCACACAATTGTAAAATCATGGGATATTTATTCTCAGGACTCAACAAAATGCATGCATGTCTCACTGCCATTGATATGAGGTGTAGCATTATTGTACGGTACTGAACAAAAAGTATTCATAAAATCAAAATATTTTTCGGTGTAATCATGACTGGAGATTTCATGAATCTTTGAAATTTATTGATCTTCAGGTTCAATTCGAAGAAGTATTGGGAGAACCTGATTCTGCTCACTCATTGGATTGCGTCTGGCGGAATTCATACCGATGTTTCACCTGCTCCAAGAAGATTTGTTACCATTTAACTACAATCCCCTGCGGACTTTGCTTGGCTCTCTACTGGGGTTGCCTCTTCGGATGTCTGTCTTTTGAGAAGGTAATGTTTACAGGGGTGGCGATCTCGCAACATTGAGTGGCCTACAGATTTAATAATACTTTTATCTCAGTGACGGTCGACTTAAATTGATTCAAGAACCTCTCGCACTTTATCTTTTAGTGAGACAGGGAAGACGACAGGGTGGGCAGTGTCTAAAACATGTTTTTTAAGATGCGATTATTAATGCAACTTTTTCAATGCCTTAGCCGAAACATCATATAGTCCAATGTCGGTTTGCTACCATCGACCGTGAGGTGCTGGACGCCGAATGCCCGTCTTGGAAAGTGAATTTCTAACTGAAAATAATTTTCGAATGACAGTTTGGAGAGTTTTTCTTTACCTTCACATTACATCAAAAAGATCACCTATCCACTGGTCATTTATATGATACAAAGATTTGAAAGATCATGAACAATGTTTGAATATCATTTGAAAGATTATCTGCACGAGTATTGTTTGAATCCTGTTTCAACTTTCATGGACAAATCAAAAGGACGATGGAACTATGGCAGACAAATGGAATAATCTGCATGAAATACGACGCTAATTACTAGCATGTGATCGAAGAAAACGACAGTGGCAGTACAACAATGATACTTGCTGCGAATAAATAGAGACAAAATTGATGATGTCCGTAGAGCAAATGAAGCTTGTTCGGAATTGATCGTTGGTGTTGAGCCTGCTGCGTCGTGAAGGAATCTCCTTACATAGACTATTCGGAGACAATTTTCATCCTGCACTTGGTAGAGGAAGGTGTTGAGAATAGGTTTTGATACGGAACCATCTCGTATTGCAAAGGTATCATTCTGTACTCATGCAACACAGCAGCTCTAGAACGTCAATTTGGCACAATTGGGCTTACGTGTGAAATATTGCGGGCGAATCTCGGAGTAGAGGGGGAAACGTGCCTTCTTTATAAACCTGAGAAGACGAACTGCACAAAAGATTAGTGATACTGACTTTATTGCATCACGAACTTGTTCGAAATTATTCAGCATCATACACCTTGTTATTTTTTAAAATACAATGAGTCACATAATCCACTTCATGATCAACATTTCCATTATTTCTTAAATACATCATTTTCACGGAATGATGGCAGTAGGCCTACATTGTCACATTATTTAAACGTGTTTCTGTAATGCAAATTCAGTGTCAATTATTGTTTAGTATCTAGTAGAGCAACACTATTTATCTAGGCTACTAACGGAGCATGGAGCATTATACAAACATTCTTACAATTCTCAAATTTCATTTACTCCACATAGGCCTATCACATTTTCAAAAACATTTCATCGAATCTTGACAAATATAAACTTATTTTATATTGTAAATGCTGAATCTATTTATTTAGCGACATAATTGATAAGCTTTACATTGTTTCAATTGACTGCAAGGGCAGTATAAAACATTTTGTAAAAAACATGTTTTCACTCACACTGGAAGACGATGCTTCTTCTGTTGAATTTATCTACTATAATTCCGAATTTCAGAAAACTGCTGCTGATTGGTGGTCAAGGGACCAAAATTGAATCCATCATGACAGGTTTAATTAGAAATTTCCAATAGTATTTTCGCCAAGTTATATGCTTATTGACTAGCTTTTTGATTTACAATTAATTTGATTAAGAAAGATAATAGAGACATGCTAAAAATGACAGAAGAAAATAAATTGGAATTAAGTTGCTGCTGGTCTTTGAGGGTCGCGAATTAGGTCTATAGGCTGCAGGACAGGCTGTCGCATGACGATCTGAGGGCCGGTTGCAAACTATGAATTGAGCTCATAATTTTGTTGCTAGTTTTCAAAAATGGCTCACCTTGCTTGGATGCACCTATAGCCTAAAGCATTGCTATTTTTTATAACAAACATAAGCGAAAAAATCGAAATTTATTAGTTCGGCAAAAGTGTAATTGAACGGTACCGGTAATCATGTTTTTACAGAATCGATAATCTTGTTTGTTGTGTAACTGCTCACTGCAAGCCTACATTATGATGTGAATTTAAAATGATCACCAATGATTTTCCAACATTTTCCATTTAAAAATGATTGCCAACCATTTTCAAAAAATACGACACTTCAATGTATGTCATTTCTTCTCGTGTGTGTGTGACACAGAAAGTAGCCGCACTGATGATGCCTACCATCAAAATATTACACACCGTTTGCATTCCTGCAGATCGTCGAGTCAGACGTTTCAGCTTTAACACCAGAGTCGTACGACATTTCGCATGCTGTGTGCTGCGAAAACAAACATATTTTAGCTACGAAAGAGACGCATAAAATGATGATTATCAACAAAATGTACGAATGTAGCAGTTGCTCGTGTATTCAATAGCTACGGGAACTATTTGCTTTTCTATAGGCCAAATTACTTTTGCAGTCAATTTTTTCGAACAAAGTGTCTATTTAGAGAAACTGTATGCCTACAAATATAGCCTACAAACCTACTGTATAATGAACAACACCAGAAGAGATTTGCTTTGGTTGGTGAACTGGTTTGCTTCGAGAGTCTGCCACACATCTCATATTTTTCTGAAATAGTATATCCTATCTGTGTCTCATAGCTGAGTTGTACTATACAAGAACATATTCTGTACTTAACGATATTTCTGTTTTCTTTATACAGATTTGGTGTTTGACGCCTCTGGCAGCATACTACCACATCCGATGTAGCGCTATCAGCTTATTCTTCAAGAGCGTAACGGATTGCATCTGTTTACCCCTGTGCAGTGCACTCGGAGAATGTTTCCATCACTTTGGAACAGGAAAGAAGAAAACGTTTGTTCAAATCCTCGATGAAAAGAAATCGTGAAAGTGAATGCAGTGTATAATGTGGACTTGAAATGCTCTTTTAAGTTTAAGAGGAAATAAAATTAATCTCGATTATACCACTTTGTCTTTTCTATATTTTTTCTCCATGCACAAGTCAGTAATTAAGTCGCAGCATTAAAAATTGTTTTCAATTTACCTGATGTTTTGAGTTTTAGGCTTTTGTCAATTTATTGTTTAGGCCCCTATCTTGATTTTGATATTTTCTGTCTTTTATGTTGCATCTTTTCAATTAAGCAATCTATAGTAAATGAATCCCCAACCTCCAAAGCTGCATTGATGAGTGAAATAGAACATTTGCATTGTCGATGACATGCATATTCGTAAGTTTGCATATGGCATATTAATATATTATGTTCTATCATAATACTTACCTATTGAGGCCGCAACTCAAATTACTGGAAGTACATGTAGGTATTTCTTAGTCTTTATCAATGATGCTCATCCCTGAATGGCCATTAGTAAAGTGTTAAACTTACTTTGGTCATTAGGTTTACAGCTGTTTGCGAGTTATATGCACACACCTCATGCAGCAATGTATACACGTACATACATGTACTGTATATGGTAAAGATCCAGCAAAAGTGGTCCCCTATTTTGTCCACTCAAAAATTTCTCGAAAATTTGATTTCTTTGCTCCTGATAGTTGTATTTGGTTCCTGTGAGATACATTATGTGTGCTAAACTACAATCTAATTACTTTTAGGAGATCTGTAGCCGAGCTTATGAAGTCGCCGATGTGATGACCGAAAGTTAATATATATCGTTATACACATGCTTTTATTTATTTTTTTATTTCGATAGTCATGCTGAGGATATGTACTCACAATTTGACATCTCGCAGTATTCATGATGAATTCAGTAAGGTGACAATCTGTAATGCAAGTAGGCCTAAATAGCTTGCAATAGACACGATTCTAAATTCAAATTTCGAAACTGTTTCCAGCTGTCATGTACTGATTCTATTAGTAGTTAAGAGTTAATAGATGAAAACAGCATGAATGTATTATATATGTGTATATATTTTCAAAACAATGGTAATCGACAATTTCAAAGAAAAGTTACAAGAAATAGTGCTACATATAACTTCAAGGAATGACACAATAACTGAACTTGATTAGATGTTCAAACGCGTGTAGATGACTCATTCATATACGTGGCAGTCTTGATTGCAAATGAATTTAGTCTGCGAACAGAATTGACATGTGGCAAGATGACATGACCGCTTCTAGCGATAGGACAGAGCAAATTGTTCAATATGTGCTTCTCATTCATCGCATACCGATAGAGTTCGGTGGCCTGGGAAATAAGTCTCTCTTCCAGGGATGGCAGGCACTTATTTTTGCAGCCACGGCCACAAAGAAAACGATGAAAGCGGTTTTGAAGCACCATCAGTCGGGACATATCTTTCTTGGTCATTCCAATCAATAACGGAAATGAATATTCTATCACCGATGTCATGATACTGTAGTACATTCTGCATAGTATTAATCTGCATACTTTGTGGTTATTCTCTTATATTATCATTACAACATCACGAATAGGAACATGCCTAGAATAAGCCTACTTGAAATAATTAGAAAAATATTATGAATGTCAAATAGAGGGGACACAACTGTCTTCACTAGTCTCACCTCTTAGGTAGATTTATCTTGGCATATATGTATGTATACTGCTTGATAATGTGTTTACAGCACATATCCAATTAATTTTATTGACTTAGCAAGTCTTAGGATTTACAGAAGTTGTCGTGCCGGTAGCATGAGATTCTTCTTACAGTTATATTTCTTGAAGTTTAATTTTAGGATGAGTATAGATATCCAAGTGCTATGACTATGACTTGGATGTAGGTGGAATCCATTTAAGACACATCGACTTCGAATTGCTTGCTACCTTATCCAATTTCCGCGAAAATTAACTTAGAATGAAAATGAGTTTTGGGTTAGTAGTTTATGGAATTTATTTAGGACTGTTCTAGTAGAAATTTTCGGTTGCTTTATGGTTGGATTTTAAGGTTCTTTCAGGGTGTGTTTCAGATAGCCTACGTCTCATGCAATTTTTAGCGTGATTGTTTTATAAGACGGAGTCGTGATGTGCCTGACAGGCCTACATAGCATTCAACGTATAAAACTCATCAAAGCTTTGGTGACGAAATTGTTGACAATCTCTTTTAATATTCTGATGATGAAGAATCAATGAAGACCTGAATTCAAGTGTACTTGATGAAAGATTTGGTTCCATGAAAGGTCTAGGCCTATCCAAAAGCAGACACGGAAGACATCTGCATGTAAGCTTGCATGTAGGCCTAACAGACACACAAAAGAAATAAATAATCATAAATGCTATTCATCAGCAAAAAATGCCATAATGTACATTGCGTATGCTCAAGCTCATTGTCATGCTGCACATTGCCGTTCAAGATAGACCTACTTACTTTACTTTTTAGCGAGAACATCATCGTGGTCCTTTATGATAGGCACCATAGCAATGGCATTTAATTCACAGTATCAAAATACAGCTGAAGTGTCGATTTACAAAATCCAACATAAGGTCCATAGCATTCGAGTGCAGCATGACAAGGATATTCGCAGGGCATTGGAATTATTATAACTTATGTGGTGTTCTTTATTAAATTTCAACGGAGATTTTAATAAAATTAACTGTATCTATGTATAGGCCTACTTGAACACTTGAAGAGAGTCCTATAGTCTAGACTTAATATAGGCAGTGGCGTCGCGTGCGCCCAGACCATATGCCTTCACTCGGCATTGGAATAGTATTTCTATACCAGACATTTTTTATGTTGCAACATTAATTTTCATAGAAGTTGAATTTTTAATAACAATTTCCCGATCATTTTTTAAGGCCAAATGAATGTGCACATGAGAAGTGATTGCTCATGTCGCCTAACCGCCTTACTCAAGGAGCTGAGATTACTATATCCCCTCTCTGTCTAGCCCACATTTTCTCGAGAAAGAAGGAGGCAAGGTCAACAGTTTCTTGCGTTTCTCATGGGCGGTCAGCCGCTCACATGTTTGAAATTTTTGACGCATTGTGTCATATCTCATTTCTTTCTCTGTGGGCACTTTCAATTTTTATATCAGGTGAAGGCCTACCTTGCTTGACGACTGTCATCTTTTCAGTATATTCCCTTCGGACGAAAGGCGTGATTATGATCTCATCTGCAGTACTAAACATATAGTGTCGACACATCAGTCACGTAAAAACAAATTATGGAATTCTACCGAATCTGGGTGTTCGAGTCAGATGCATTACTCTGCATTCATTGGAGAACGCTCATCATCTGATCGCAGTCTTGTCTGAACGTCAGCCATCTGCTACTGTTGACGTAGTGGCCTCTCTGACATAAAGCGAATCTAGGAACAATTGGGTTGCGCTTCCCTTACTATATTTAGATACCGCGCCTCGATCAAGAATCGCGTAGAATTTCATTGCAAAAATTGGAGAAAGCAAAGCATCATGTCTATCGGAAAAGCCAATATTGGCGCGGGCGCGTGCGCTTACTGCCTCACACGCACACAACTCTCTTTCGCTCTGTCTGAACATCAATACTCCGTCTGAACACACGACCAGCTTGTGTGTCTAATTGTTCGAAGAAAACAGCTGTGATTCAAGCACGTGTTGCAAAACTGTTCAATGAGGTTGAGCGTCTGACTTTGAGACGGAAAGCTGTGCACAGCTGTCACGAGAAGCTATAGAATTTAGATGAATGATGACACCTTTCATTTTTATAATTGTTGGAAAATAATTTATGAGGATGCGCCGAAGGCCTCGCAGGTACGGAGAAGACGCTACTGGTATCACATAACCTATATCATATAGGCTATGTGATACTTTTTAAAGAATATCGCCCTTTATATAAATATCATTCACATGTGCATTAAAATAGGTCTAAATTAAGTATCCTACTTAAAAAGTCGAATGTCACAATAAAAGGCACTTGTATAGTTTAATCATACCAGCTGTCATGACAGTTGTTGATCTCTTCTATGCTTTAGGTTATCCTCATCTTGTTATGCCATTCTGAGACTCTGATGCCTCTTTTAGATTATCTGTAAAAGATCTTCAGAATTTGTTCCGGAGTCTGTGATTAACAGTTCGATTCCTTCTTTTGTCACTTCTCCTTTGAAAGAAGCACCTCGTTGATCGAAGGATAAAAAGAGGGAAACTTAAGCACTTCTCGATTGATTCACAGGAGCTCTTTACTAGGTGTAGATGTAGAAACAGGGCAATTGACGCATTGCTTTTCTAGTTGGTAGGCCCCCTACACTTTGCGTCGTTGGTACATCAAGTATTTTCCAAGAATGTCATCAAGCAGTGTAAATTAAATGGCGACTTAAATTTCCATCATTACAGCGACGCTGAAATTCATAACATGCCGTCGATATGATGACAGTTTGTGCTATTTTTGCAGCATAGAGCAAAGTCAAACGTTCGAATGACAAATCCAATTGTGCCATTATAGAAGTCTTAGGGTAGGGTATTTATCATGAAAATACTAGATCCATTGAGCATTTCTTCTGAATAGGAGATCACAACAAGTAGCCGTCGATGTGATAACGAATTGTGGTCACTTTTTTTAGAGAAAATATGGAATATTTCAAGAAAAATGATACAATATCAATGAGCATTAGATTAACGACTTTTGATTTTCAATTACGATCAGTTAAGCATTCTATATGTAAAGTTTCGCTTCAATCGAAGCAGTCAATCCAAATTAGGAGGCGTCCATGTGATGACGGAAAAAGTTGTGGACATCTATATTTATCGACCTAGCTCGGATTTCAATGAGTTTGATTTCTAGACTCATGATATTTCTTTGATTGAAGGTATCAGGAATTCCTTGAGACAAAGTCCGCTTATACTGTATTTCTTTGCTGTACAGTAATCCAAAAAAATGTATTTTTCATGTGGACATGCAAAAGTGAAGTGTCTTTGAATTTCAAATGATTTTTGTGTCAAAAATCCTGCATGAAACTTAAAATGAAAGATATTTTCGGTTAGAGTAGACGAAGACCATTCGAATGGTGTGTTGAACATTGACAATAGACCTATATCTTGGCCGTAAATTGCAAAAGACAAGAATTACTACAAAAAAACACTAAAATTTCTGGATTTTACCATATAGTTAATCGGTCAACCGGTTCAAAATGCTGAACTCCTTCCTTCCCTATAACTCATCACGTGTCGGCTTCTAGCATTATAAAGAGTTGCTTACGATCGCATCCATAATTCTACAGACTTAAATAAAAGGAATTTCACAGCTGTGCAACTTGTCATGAAGCGGTCTGTGGAAGATGGGGTAAAGTTGGATATGCCTCTGCAGAGAAACCAAGATAGAAAACAAGTCTGGAATGAGGTCTTTGGTGATTGCATAGGGTTTTGAACTCACAAACTAATTTTCCTATCATCAATTACATATTCTACTAAATTCAAATCGAATTTAGAAATAACAGATCATATTCAATTTCTCATAGGGAATCCTGGCATCTGATTTTTCTATCTACATAAATCTGGGGCAAAGATTGGATTTGCTTAGGGGCTTCGTTTGAAAAGTCAAATTTTACAGCTAGAATTGCAAGGACTTTTTCGAATGAGTGAATAGGCCTATTATGGAGTCCTTCATACGTGAAGAATTTTACAAATTTAACCTAAAGATATGATGACTGCCACGTGACCACGCAAGCAAATGTAACTTTGATATTTGAATGGGAATAATTAGCGTAGGCCTACAGCCAATGAAATCGATATCGCCAACGAATGAGAAGCTCTTTGCATGGGCTTGTTTGCAGCATAGACATCTGTTCGGACTGCGAGTTTTCTACAGCTTGAATGCTGTTAGCTGATCAAATATTTTGCGTTTAAATATTGACAGTCAGGCATTATGGAGCAGTTATAACAAAAAGACACTGCTCTTTGTCAAAATTCTTTCAAATCCAATTTGCAACCTTCCCCAGTTCCGGGGTGAAGGTTGGACATATTTCAAACTTTAAAAGCACTGCTTGTGATCATGATTATAGACTGAAGAAACACAAGTCAGCGATGTTCTAAAGACTCCAAACATACAAGAAACCATCAAAAGGATAGGCCTACTGAAAAGCATGTATTTTTAGTTCAAGGAGAGAAAACCCATATTTTTCCAACCTTCGCCCCATCTGAAACTAGTGTTGACGGCCAAGCTGCCAGTTGCGAATCTGTATTGGAGATTCTGCAAGGCTGAAAACATCCTCAGTTCAGACATGACACGTCATAGATTCATGCTATTTTACAAATGCGCATCAACAACAAAAAAATGTACTGCAGAAGATTTAACTAAATCAATGAATATTTTTTAAAGAATTATTTTGTGAAGCTTAAAAAATGCATGAAACATTCGATCGATATCGCTGAGCAATGCCGATGATTTCTTTATTTTCAAACTTCAGGAGGAAATGCGATTTCAGAGCTGCTAGATTTCGGAATGATTACTAGTGCATATGTAGGCTACATCTAACACGGTGCGAATAGCCCATAGTTGGGCATCATCGCAGGAAAATTTGGATTTGTCTACATTTTGAAGATCAGTGATAGAGACGAGGAAAATGTGATTTAGCACACCCGGTGAGAGAAACTATCTTTTCCTAATGAAGAAATAATCCTGTACTTCAATAGAAGAAGCTGAACAAATCAATAGGCTATACATGGAGCATTGACCCAGAACAGCCATTTCATGTGAGTGAAATTCATTTCATCAATAATTTGCTGCACTGAGGCATGCTTTTCAAAATAAATCGCTATAATTTCGAGTTTCACATATGACATGAAGCAGGGCCTAAATCCAACCATCTGCATAATTCAAGTCGCGCATGTGATCACATTTCTAGACAATCTGTGTGCTTCATATTATCATGTCACATGACGGAGCCCCATGAATCAATCGGTGCATGTAACTCAACGAAAGATAGAGTGAGCAGCTGGTAGGTAACAAGACCGGCAATGGGTTCGAATCCCATGACATGCACATCTCTTGCACAGCGATTTGATCTACCTTTCATTCACCTAGACTTCTATCAATTGTTTATGAAATGTAAAGATTGCAATTAGTCCCCGATTTCTTTAATTACTTTAGGTAATTGTCCCCATCATTTCTTGTCTCGCGCGGATGTTCTAAGGTTTATTACATATTGTTCACCGGAAAACAGACGACGCGTTGAGTATTGATATTAAATTGCCACTTTCTTATTCTCCTTCCTAGTTTTTTTCGCCTTGCATCTCTACTACGATTCAAATTGAAGATGCAGTGCTGGGATCTAAAGACTTGTGGCTTCTCGGAGACTTTATTATGCTTGTAATCACATCACTGCTTCGGCATGATTTGAATTGATTCAAAGATTTCAAACTGCGGATTCTAGGAGAATTCATTTGCCTCTTTTCAGAGTGGGAAATCAAGTAACAATAGATTTTTATACATGTATACATTTTCCGATCAGAATATTTTTTTTTTTGATTATTAAATTATTTTATTGACATTTTATTATATTTATTTATTTACTCCGTCTTAAATTATTTTGAAAGAAAATTATCGGAAGTTGCAAACCCGGTGCACATCTACACAACGAATCAACGAAGAGAAGAGTAAAGCTTGCTAAATGAATGTTTAACAATGCTGACAGCAAAGTACTTGCAATTACATGACTTAAAATGCATTTGATTACAATTATCAATTACAGTGATTGAAGGTGCAATTACAATTACAACACAAGTCTGCATTCACCTCACTATCATGCAATTGCAAGACCTGGCAAGCATAATTCATATCAAAACTTGGAATGTTTGCATAAATCTCTATATTTCTGTGGGATTTGAATAATTGTGGAATCAGGAGGGGGGCAAGTGTAGAAAAGATAGAAAAAATGATGTGTGACGAAGTAACTTTGGTCTGGAATTGATTGCTCACATTCGACAGTTCAGAAAATCAAAGCAGATCTGACAAACTCTCTCTGGTTTGTTCATATTGAACTTAAGGATTGGCACCACGTCTGAGGAACATCGTGAACACAGCATACGACCGCAGTGACGACTGAAAGATAAAGTACAAGGAAACTTAGAATAGCATTATCTATCACTCATTTTCCAAAATTGAACATTTACGTGTTTGCAATTTTTAACGAGTCATTTGATTAATTTGCACGTCACTCAAATGAAATAAAATACGGTCTTAGTTAAAGCTTAACGAGCTAGGTATAATGTAATCGAAGAGATGAAAGCATGCACGGCTATACATGATATGAACAAGAAAAGGACAAAATATCAAACATCATGATCAATTATGTTTACAGCGAGGTGGCGAACCTTTCCCACGAAATTTTAGATTCATCGAATGGAGATGAGAGGAAGAAAAGAATGACTGCAAAACAGGCGCGCAGCCAGTATTTTAGTTTGGTTTGTGATTTTGCGGTTATCAAGCGATTCATTGGTTTCATCAGCTGCGCATGGACAGGCATGGAAAGTGGATTAATGTTAGAGAGCTTTCCCAAGAAGGGCCTCTGTTCAATGCATCGAATGAAGACGAATTTTCTCTACTATATGCTGCCCTCTACCAACCCCTGAAAAAATGGTATTAATATTTTGACCTACACTGTGTCATTGAAATTTGGTTCTGACACCTTGTCGCATTAGAACTGCGCAGACGTCATACCGAACTGACACAATTAAAAAGAATTAAAAAGAGATAAGAACAACAATAGTTTGGCGAGAGCAATACAGGTTGAGATCATAACTCAAAGATCACCACTCAAAGATGAGTGGCATGCTGAAGAATGTCTTGAATAGGGATCACAAATCCTGGACTATTTCTGATCCCAGGATCCCGATCGGCATTATGGGGTCAACCCCGGGATCCAGAGATTTCTGGTGTTTAGTGTATTATTGCACTGTAAACCACATATCATGCATACCAGTGCTCCGCATGCAATGCATATGCGTGTAGGCGATTATTACTTGATCACTATGCCCATATATTTGCTACCTTTGTACGGTGTTAACATGAGTCTGGTAACAAGAACATGCAATCTAACTGACCACATTGCATGAACTCATAGCTTAAAAGCGGCAATGATGCAATTTGAATACATTGCTTATCCAGAAGATGTGAGATACAAGGTACCGATAAATTGATAATCATTTGTCGCTTAGGATAATTACAAATTTAAATGTGCTGTGTACTTTGCAGTATGATGGACATGTAGGCTATATAAAGACAAAAAAATGAATCGATTGAAAATACTAATGACATGTTGCATAAATTAAGAACAATTTTGCATATAAAAAAGACACAAATAATGATGAGCGCGTTTTATTGTATTGCGGGGCCTTTCGTCAGGTTCTCGTCTGGCGATGATACCGGACGAAAGGCCTCGCGATACAATATAATGCGCTCATCATCATTATTTGTGGCATTTTTCACATACAAAGTTACCAATGGGACGCAATTTTTCAGAGAATGATTTGAATATTTTGTTCTCGCAAATGAATATCAGGAGAAAATGCTATATTATCGAATGTGTGAGCTTTCCTACGGTGATAGAGTACTTGAGTTTAATGAATTCTCACTTTTTATGTTTTTAAGACTTCAACAAGATATTGGATGACCTTGATGGCTAGATCTCATCAGACCATGATTATAAGTTGAAGGATGCAGACTTACATGTAGATAAAAGGAAGTGAATTATTGATACAAAGGTAAGTGACGGGCTTTACTTAACACTGTCTTATTCAACTTTAATGATCAAATAATGTACAATTTTGAGTTTTCTTTTTTTGTGCAGTACATGTTGTTGGTTGGCAGACTCAAATGCGAACTGTCATAATCTTGATCTGAGATGCAAATAAGCTTGATCAACTCTATAAGGCTTTTTTATCCATGTACTCATGTTTATTAGTATTATTCTAGTATTGCGAGGTAGACAGTATTATGGTGCACGATGTTCTATGATTATTAAAGAATATTTCACCGAATCAATCCCGGGATGCCGAGTGCACCTGAAATTGCATTAATCCCTAAATTGTGATACCTAGTCTAGAACCATTTACCATAAACATTCTTCTATTGTAACGTTACTTGTTCTACATTCAATGCTAGGACAGCATCAGTGATTGTCATATGCAAAAGACGGCTATTTATTGGCAAATGTCTGAAATCCAAATTGCAGGCAGACCCGGCCCATACCCGGGCAAGTTACGAGACTATTTATTCTCATGAGGGTCCGATCGAATTAGGCAAAACCAAGTTTATTTCACATCATTTTGTTAAATGACTACAATTTTTCAATTTATAGAAAATATTTTGCAACCTTCATTCATCAAAATTATATAATTTCTCTCCTTCTTATTCTTGGTCGCCCATTTTTCAGCACACATGAGTTTTGTTATTATTTGATGACATGACATCAATGACGTAGATGCTTGAATTTCCTAATTCCTGTAACGGAAGCACTTCGACTGTTTTCCTGGTATTACAGCAGCTACATGTACATTTTAAAAGGAAGTGAAAAAGACATCAGATATCAAGCCTTTGATCAGTGAATGTCGATCTATGCTGAGTCGGATGTATTGTCCTATTGATACCCTTGGATTTCACACCTAAAAAGTTTTATCATCTTTCTTATTATTATAGCGGACGTAAAACGCACATGATGATGATGACTGCGGCCCGTTGTTCTATAGGCTACTTGATTTGATAGTTAATTTTTTCTTCTTTCAATTTCTTTGTTACGGTACTATGAAATTGTATGTCTTCATTATTTCCTTGATACACCTCATGTCAATGTTCGATTTTTATTTTACAAGAGATGCTCTCTTTTCATTTCTAAGTTGATTTACATTCATGTACATGTAAGTATTATATTTTGAAGAGACTTGAATTTTGAAACAATACTGTAAACTGATTATTCGAGCTATTTTTTCGCTTTTTCTCTAAATTTGTATGTGGCAGGCTAAACAAATCAAATATCCGCTTTTAATAGAAACAAATCATTATAAACAATAATCTGAGTTAAATGTGATATAACAATTACACAGAAAAAGTAACACCAAAAGATTCACTGGGATTTCTGTTCTTGTCCCTTAAGCACAAGCTTCTCGATATTTGGTTTTGTGTTTGAAGTAGATATATGGGTATCACTCCAAACATGAAGGCGATTTCTATATTTAGTTTTTATTAAGACTAAATTCTCTTCTCCTAAAGCACACATCTGTGAAGTGTATTGTTTTCTTATGTCCAACAAATCTTATTGCTTTCTCGTCCAATGATATTCACGCAATTTCATCACTAAATTTACGGCAGCGTGGATACAAATTTGTTTCATGAGCGTGAAATCAGTTCATTTATCAACTGATTAAGTAGAAAAACAGAACATACTTGCTATGTAGGTCTTCCATACTACATTCCGAGATACTCTCGTGGCCCCCGGGTTGAGAGCCACTGTGCTAGGCTACAGCCAAAGGAGAAGTAAGATAACATATTTTAAAACTAAAACTTCAGCGTGTCCCACCACCACCAACGTAGCTCCACTCACAATTCTCGTCATCCAGGTGGACTTATAAATCGAGCCTAGTATCTTCGCCGGTTCAGGTCTCTTGCGTACCAAAGTTCATCGAAGTGTGGAAATCAATATGGAAGCCAATCATGATTGCAAAACAAATTATTCAGCTCTCTGGACTTTATTGCAGGATGAAAAATAAATATTAAACCAAGTAACTAATAAAGCCCCGACGTTTCGTCTCAAAGACATTCTTATGGGTAGCTGGTGAACAGCCTTTATTTTAATATTCCATCCTGCAATAAAGCCAAGGGAGCTGAATACCTTGTTTTACAATTATAATGAATAACCTCCAGTCAAAAGCAGTTAACATGCCAATTTCCACACTTCAATCTACTTTGGTGCGCAAGAGACCGGAACCTGCGAAGATATTGCGCTCGGTCTATAGGGTCAGTTGTGATGGCAACAACTGCGAGTGGAGCTACGTTGGTGAGATTCAGCGCCCACTTGAAGAGCGGAAGAAGGAACATGTCGATCTGTAAAGTGTATGTACTGCGTTCAGAAGGAAGACAACATCATCCAAATTCTCTAGATAACATGACAGTTATTTAAAGGGAATCTACTCGGAACGAAGGCATCACAAAGGAGTCTTTGTGGACTTATCGACTTGGATCCAGCAAGTGAGTGACGCGTGAAAGTTTTAGTTTTGTAGCACCTTACTTCTCTTTCGCCTTTAGCCTAACAGATCCACCACTGTAGAATTTTATGAATAGCAACTTTTAATGCTACTGTATAAAAAGTATTGGTTTCTTGGCATCCAGAAATGCTACGCATTGCGATATCCACTGACTTTCTACGATTTGCTTTACTTCATTCCTGATGATGGCAGCGCGCAATGAACCGAAACATTTCGGGTGAAAACAAAAAAGACAATTTGAAAAGAACAGACTTTACGTGGGCTCATTCGAATATTCATTTAAATTGTCTGAATTACTGGTACGGCGTCAAGTAATAATAATATTTGTATAATAACTATGGTGGATTCACTGTGCTGGACCGGCCGGAAATTGGACATGCCGAAACGCTCCCAAGCCTTGAAATGAATTCAGGGAACACAAAATTGGACCGCTTTCAACTGCGTGGACTTTTTCTTCGATGAAGCGCTTCAGATCAATGAGAAATGACGTTCTGGAATGTTTCCTGCGTTAATAGAAGCAATTGCTGTTTATTGTTGGGAAGCTGTCAATTAATCAGCGGAAAATGTGAACGAATTCAAAGCATAAAACTTACCAGTGATGCTTTCTGGTTGTAAGGGAAAATTTTGTATTGCATTCCAGACACACTTCACTCTCACACCAGTTCGGCTCGCGTTCCACGTTATCTAAATAAATGATTATATCAATAAATTAAATACAGATCCAATAAAAAATCCTTTGTAATAATTTCTTACCGAGAAGTTTCGTTAATAGGCCGTTGCTAGGATGCTTAAAGTTGAAGATGGTCTGACCGTGTCGATTTCGACAGCCTAGAGAAGCCCCGGCTTTGATTAGAGCAATACAGAGCTGTTTATTGCCTTGGAGGAAAGCCAAAAGGAGTGCTGAATTGCCGTCCGCTTCCACAGCGTCGAGCTGAAGGTCTGGTCGTTGTCTGATGAGCTCTGTGAAGCAAACGGTGGATCGGTCCGGTGATTGAACTGCCAGCTCGTGTAAAGGCGTTCGTCCACGGATATTCGTAGCCTCAGAGACAGCATGTCGTTTCAACAGTTCACGGACGGATTCAAGGTGCCCATTCCTCATTGCCAAGTGGAGAGCTGAAATATTGAATAAAAATGAAACATCGGATATCATATTGTTTGTCAGACATTTCATTCTATCAAAATTAATGTGTGGCCGAAACTGAAATCGCACAGTCGCATTTTGACGAAATAACTACATGATATCAAACAAAAGCCGAAAACAAAGCCGCAGTTACGATGATAGACTAAGCTGAAATCGAAACCGATTCTCGATGTCACACCATTCACATGTGAAGCTTCGTCAATAAGACAACGAAAAAATGCAGCATTTGATCACTTTAAACATTCCTGTCTAATTGGGTTTCAATAGACGAGCGCACAATGCTGATTTCATTATAACTGTGTCATGATACCAATTCAAAACATTTTATTTTCAAATTGGATGATGTTTGACATCAATGGGGTGGGATGAATTATACCATGATGAAATGTGTGCAGATGAAGAAAATGAATTCTCAGTCTGAAGCAGTGGTATCATGTTGATGAATACTATATTTACAGATAAATTCTTCGGGAGAGAGGCAATTGAAATCTACAATTTAGTTAGGCAATTGAGTTTACGTTTACCGCTTCGTTTCGTTTTGGTCTACGTTTCGTGCGCGCAAAACTCCTTAAAAACACGGCCGGATTCTCATTATCTTTGCGAAGCTGCAATGATACAGGAAACATTATATCTGCGCGGATAGACACATGATTAATCGAAATGGCAGCATCTGAAAATGAGGCTTGACAGAAAACTTCTTCTTTTTTCGGCTTTTCCCGATCAGGGGTCGCCACAGCGGATCAGTTCCTTCCACCTCGCTCTATCCTTCGCGTCTTCCTCTTTTCCTCCGATCACTTTCAAGTCGTCTGACACCACATCCATGTATCTTAGGCTCGGTCTCCCTCGTCTTCTTTTGCCCGGTAGATTCATCTTCAGCATTCGTCTTCCAATGTATTCCTCCTCCCTCCTCTTCACATGTCCGTACCACCTGAGTCTAGCCTCTCGCATCTTATCCTCAAACCTTCGAACGTGAGCAGTTCCTCTGATGTAATCATTCTTAATCCTGTCCATTCTAGTCACCCCAAAAGACATTCTAAGCATCTTCAACTGTGCTTCTTCCATTTCGGCTACTTGTCTCTTTGCTAATGGTACTGTTTCCAGTCCATACATCATGGCAGGTCTCACTATCGTCTTGAAAATCTTTCCTTTCACTTTCGCAGATAATCTCTTGTCACACATGACTCCGGAAATTCGTCTCCATCCGCACCACCCGCTTGTACTTGTTTTTTCACCTCTTTGTCACATTTACCATTGCTTTGGACAGTTGACCCAATATACTTAAGTGTCCACCTTCGCTATTTCTGTTTCTTGCAATTTCATTTTCTCATCACCCTCTTCGCTGTTGATACACATGCACTCGGTTTTCTATACACATTCCTGTTCGTTCCAATGCATATCTCCACAACTCCAATTTCTCTTCCGCTTTTTCTCGGGTCTCACTATATAAAACGATGTCGTCAGCAAACATCATCGTCCAAGGGGCCTGTGTCCTTACTTCATCTGTCAGTCTGTCGATGACTAGAGCAAAGAGTAGCGGACTCAGTGCTGATCCCTAGTGAAGTCCAACATCCACTCTGAATCCCGATGTCATTCCAGCTGCACATCTGACTCTGGTCTCACTGTCCTCATACATGTCTCACACCACCTTGATAAACTTGTCATTTACTCCCGACTTCCTCATCCAGTACTACAATTCCTCTCTCGGCACCCTGCCGTACGCCTTCTCCAGGTCAATGAACGTACAGAACGGCTTGACAGAAAACAATTGTAAAAAATCTTTCACTTGGAAAAGAATATTGCACCTGTCTAAAATAATTCAGTGTGCTCTTCATTTTCAAAAATATCTACGAGTTTATGCTTTGATTTTCATTTCATTATTCAAATTGTAATAGCATACTGCTGTATCAACAATATTTTCTAATTGCTCTCTCAAACTAAGGTTCATTAGAAAAATGAAGCTTTAACGTCACTACTCCCCATACTTGGGGCATGGACGGTGCTGACACAGTCAGACTTTTCTGGAGCGTTGTAGTACTTTTAGTCTGGATGCCCTTCCTGCCGACTTCCAATGACACCTTCGGGGCTCGACCTCTGGACCAAAGGATCGCTAGGCCACGTACTTAACCACTGTACACTCGATAATGCGTGAACATGGCACATTTTACAACAGACCCATTTCACTGGCAAAAAAGGATTGGATCTTATAATTAGTTGAGAAATCAGTAAACCACCGATGCAAAGCTACGAAAGCATCTCTCCTAAAATCTGTCTTCATTATGCATTCGTCAATTTTGTTTTTCGTGTAAATGAAAGAACCCGTACCGTCTCTGTGACAAAGTACTCTTTTGACTTTTTCGTTCATCAGCCACTACGAACAGTCCTGTTGATATAGTCGAGATATTAAAATAAATCAAGCCATTCAATGACATGCGTTTTTCTTGAAGTTTGATACCAACAACGAAATAACAATAATGTGCGTGTCTTTTCTTACAATGTGCTCTGTTAACATAATCTTTACGTGTTTATAGTTTCATGTGAAGTAAAGTTTTGTTTTCAGTCGGTGTGTTCATTGTTTCTCAACCCTCCGTCCGCGGACAGGTCAGTTTAGTCCGCGAAGTTAAAGTGAAATGAAGATTGCTTTTGGCATGAGACGCTTAATCAATGGCGGATTTAATCCTAAAGCGTCTTCCACTGTCTTTAGTTTGGTTTATTAATGTGACGACGCTGTCTCAGAGTCGAAGAAGCATTTCTTCAATATGATTGGCATAGCAAACATCTACAGATCATGCGTCTTCACATGAGGCTACGCTGACACAGCTATGCGTGTTAATGATAGTGCTACCTACTAGCACTTACTTACTGTAAATTACGAGCGTACGATTCAGTCAGCATCAGCCATCCACCACAAGGGTGATCATCGTGATCATCACTGTGTTCATCGATTTTTCGCGGTTGTCTAAAGAATGCGTTACTATAATTGGCTCGCTCAGTTGATGTGTTACTGTATAGTATACTGTTACTAAATAAGAAATCTTTTTTGCTTTTCCTGAAATTTCGTAATTGGTAGTAACAGCTGACTTGCAATCAGTCTTTATACAGGACTTACAGGACATCATCTGTAGAAACTGAATTTGAGACAGAAATGCAGGATTTCATTTCAGCGTGATTAAATAGACGCCGTTGCGTATGATAGATCCGTATTTAATTTAATAAGTCCTAGTCCACGTAGTTCACTTGCGGTGAGCGTTAAGTCCGCGATAAGTAAAGGTTGAGAAACACTGGCGCAATTCCACACTATCATTGTTGAGAACGTTTGGAGTTGGACCATAATGCTCTAAATAACAACTGAGAGACTTTCAGATAATTCAAAACTCACGTTATTCTTGATATCAAATGATCGATATAATCACAAAAAAATTGAATTCTTTGAACACTCGCATATATTAGACTTCTTTACTTATAATTGAATGCGCAATAATTGTATAGAACCATGCACAAACTAAAGTTCTCAGACCCGATTATTCCATGAAACTGGACCATCCTAATCTACTTAGGGAGTGATACTATACTGCAACTTTTAACACAACAGCGCATTTGACTGATAAAATGAATTCGGTCTCAAAACTCAGTGAACTAAAAATTTATCGACGCAATTCTCCGAAAATATCTAGAAATTAGCTCAATCAATTTTCCTGAGTCTTTTCCTATTAAACCTTCCTGCAGATAAAATGACACAGGAAATGTTTTTATTACGCATGCCTCCCAAAACTACTCTTTTTTGTTAAATTTAGATCCTTCAACCTCAGTAACAACAGACAGCTCATGTTCCCTGTCATTCCTTACCATTGTTGCCTTGATCATCAATTAGATGAATGTCTGCTCCGTTCTCTGTCAAGGTACCGATCATCTCCGCTCGATTGTGACTGGCAGCTAAATGTAAGGCTGTGGCTTTTGGAATTGCCTCTGCATTTACATGAGCTCCTTTTAAAAGCTGTAACAAGATGATATAGAGTTCACACGTTGTCATGCTTAAATGAACATGGTCATTTTTGACTCAAGATTTCAAATCAAATTCTTAAATGAAATGATTTATAAATGATGAAATTCAAGAAACAATGTATTTTTGCACAAGGAAGAGAGGTATGTACAAAATTAGACAGGTCGCCTCTTCTTTTGTTTGACTAGAAAGGAAGCACTGGAACATGGAACGTTAATGAAATGGCACAATCTGCTGACATAATACCATAGCAATCGAACAATGAGCAGCCAGTTCTACATTAAACACGCCAAATTGTTCGAAGTTTCAGTGACTGTAATCAACCGAATCACACAGTAAAGAGACACAGTCGATGTCAAGTTCCACAGAGAAGTTAGTGAATGTATTTTCGTGCGCCTGCTACCTTTTCAAAAATATCGGAAGGACCAACATTATAGAGAAAACTTGGGCACAATTATCTGAATTCTTCGAATCTGAAGGAACATGCCGAAGGTTGTGAATGCATTGATATTTGCAGGCCTGGTATTTGCACATGCGGTACACACTAAAGCATATTTCTTTATCAATTAGGTGCTACAAGTATTCAAAATTCCATCGCCGCCCATCTTGAACAAACGAAAGCGAAAGCGCATCAAAGTCGCTAGCGAGATCGAGCACGGGCACTATTTGTATAATCAAATAATCTCGGGTTACCGCAAAATCATTCGGTCTGTTTTTACAACTGAAAAATGCAGGGTCTCACTCCAAAATTATAATTGGGGTATTTTTGCCTTTTTTTTGCTGAGGGGACAATTTTTTTTACCACTAATTTTTATTTCAGGTGATCAAAGACAGTGGTTTTTGGTTGTGATAATGGAATAGTAGCAGCAACAAATAAAACATTTAGTATTTGCTACGATGTGACAGACCAATTTTCTTCAAACTACAGGATTTATAAGCACCTATCCGTCATAGGTTGAACTTTGAAGGAGAAAGTAGATATAAAAGTCTTAGAGCAGATGATTGTTTATTCGAATGACTGTCTTTACATTTAACAAAACTGGTCCGTTATGGCAGCAAAGTGATTGTATAAGTTTGACACCTAGACGTTATAGAGCATCAAGTTGTTTACCAAAGTCCCTGCAAATACATGTACTTATGACACGTAAACCACTAGCAATTGAAGGCAATACATGTATTCATATTGAAGTAAATATTAGAAAAATATTCTTTTTGCTTTTCCTGTTTTCATTAAGTGCGAGTGCTTTAAGATCCGTGTACCTTACTTAAAGGATGTACCAGTACTTATTTCCAAATTTAGCCAATGAAAGCCATTCATGTAATATAATGGTAGGCGCAAAAGACAAAGCTATTAAAAAAGTAAAAGACGATATGGTGCCTTAATCAAGTGAACAAACGATAATTCGGGGCCCAACAACCCCAACAGTCTTAATGTTGAAACAAACTTGAACTGAAACTTGACTTGTGACCTTGTAATAAGAATTCACCGCATGAAGGAAGGATATTAAGAAAATGTCTCTATGCATTTAATGTATTCCTTTAAGCTAAATACTTGGTTATTTTAGCATTCGAGTTCGAGGTCCTAATCTCTAGCTTTATGATAAAACAACTTTCCAGGAATTCAGTACTTGAAAATAATCGGGAACTCCCGCGGCGTAGCCGTTACTATAGTCAAAGATAACCATTTTGTACTCACCAAACTTCTCAGGATGTTTTCATTCCCAGATAACACTGCTAAATGTATGGGAGAATACTGTTGATCGCCACACACCCTCGTGTTCACGTTGGCTTCAATTGTAAGGAGGAAGAAGAATGATTTCATATCGCCTTTTTCGATAGCAATATGCAGGAAGTTCCTGCCCATTTTGTCAGTTTCTTCAGTAGCTGAAGGATCTCGTCTTAGAATAGTGCGAGCTGCTTCCTCATTACCGGCACCCATCGCCAGATGAAACGCAGTTGAACCGCGTTTATTCTTTAACCGAACGTCGGTTCGTTGGTCTGCTAAAAGAAATCGAACCAGCTCGATATCTCGATTGTATAAAGCCAGATGCAGCGGAGTGTTCCCTTCGACATCCTGAAAAATAATGCATCCATAAAGACATGCATTCTCAGTTATCTATAATCTCTGTTTTCTGTCTTCCGACAGAGCTGCCAATAGAAGAAAATCGTTTGGCGGAAATTTTTACAGCACTCATGTCGTTTGACTTACCTCTATCCTTGAACACCGATGTATTCGTGTAAACTAAGAAAAAATGTTCCTTTTGTTCCCATCTTTGGTCAACTATGAACCCTTACTCTATGATTAGAACAACTTATAACCATACAAATCCATGGTTGAAAATTAGCAAAAAAAGTAACAATTTATCACTTCAACGCAGGCCTAAATAGAATTACGAGTAAAACAAAGCAACAATTTCTAAATAAAATCTGACAAAGTACAATATTGTACGAAAATATGATGTCCATAATATTAAATACAAAAAATCTTCTGAAAGCCAATGCAGACAATCTAGTCAAATATCACGTGTATGCTTTCGACGCTGTCTTTGTGCCTAAAAGGTCAAAGCTTTATCTCGAGATTTCTTCGCTTCTTTTTCCCTCAATACAGTATCCTCCCTTCAAACCTGATTCCTGAAAGTAAAATATTCTTTAAATTGAATGCAAGACATAACGAGCTGTCCGAGGATAAAAAATAATGAAAAGACATAACAAAATAACAGAAAAGATTGACTGCTTAATTTGAAAACCTAAACATAAACTGAATTTGCTTGCAGTTATGCAACCACCTTATCATCACCTTCCCCCTAACTTTTTATTGTATTTTTGGTCGATTTACGAGAATCGACTTTTCAAATCATTTTTTGGCGAATTTCCGCCTTAAGGCGGTAGATTGGCAGCTCTGCTTACGAGAAATCATTTTTGCTAGAGCCAAGAATTTTATCGTTGATAGCCTTGTACGGGAGGAAATTCCTTTTTGTTGCCATTGAAATTGAACACTCCCTTGTAATGGCGATGTTTCTAATTGTTTAAAATAAATAAAGTTACAATCTGCAAACCGCCCGACCTTTCGTCCGCCGCAAACTTATTCATGAACAAACTGGCATTGGTAAGCGATGGTTTAAATATCAAAAATGACTTCTCATCAGTTCGTGTTTCCTATTCATGGATGGACAATGGACAATGGATCCTGGCCCGACGTCATTCTGATTGTTCTTTTTCTATAGACGACTTTGATGTCGATATCATCGATCGCCTCAGCAACCCTATTCATACTAGGGTGGCTGAAGCGAATTACATCAGGATCCATTGTCCATCCATGAATAGGAAACACGAACTGATGAGAAGTCACTTTTGATATTTAAACCATCGCTTACCAATGCCAGTTTGTCCATGAATAAGTCCGCGGCGGACGAGACGTCGGACGGTTTGCAGATTGTAACTTTATTTATCTAAAAAATTAGAAACATAGCCATTACAAGGGAGTGTTTTCAATTTTCAATTTCAATGGCAACAAAACCTAAGAATTTTAAAAAATTCTAAAGTGAAAATGCATTTTTCTAAAAGACCTGAGATACAAATGCAAAATAGGCTGCTGGAAAAAAGTATTTAACATATTTAAAATACATATTCAATATATTCCAAATATAAAATCGGTTTGTGTCTCTGCATCAAATTCATGGAGGACATGTTTTCGAAAGCGAAGGAAACAAAAGAATTCAAGACATTAACTCAACTCTTGCGTTCGAAGTGAATTTCCTTCGCCGACTAAATGAATGGGAGGTCTATCAATTATCTGGACATTCTTCGGTTCTAGGCTAATTGATGTCAGGTAAATATGCTTTACGCGAAGGCGTGAGTGAAAGAGGCCACTTTAATCTACAGTACATACTTATTCATAGCATCTAGTCTACAAGTTGACACTCCCATGGTGCACGCAAAGAGGAAAGCTTCACAATTTTTGGGAAGCAGCGAATCTGCAATAGTTGTGGATGCGTTAGTTGAGGCGAATGAGGAACATATTTTTAAGCATAAACACATGCACAAATCCTTCTTCCGGCATGTTAAATAACAACTTAAAAAATAGACAATGAAGTCCAAATACAAATTCTCGAAAGAGCGGCTAAATACATTTTAATGACAAATGCGATGACAAAGTGTTACATTTGTTCCAAGTCTGGTCAGTAGAATGCATTGCATCAGCATTTCAGTATCTATCTGCACAAAATCCATCTACCAAAAAATTATGATACAAATAGGTTAAAATCTATTTTATTTCAAACAGTTTAGTTACTCTGCTTGGACAAACCGCAAACATTTATTTGATTACGGACCTAAAATGCATCTATGAATAAGAGGTATCAATTGAAACAAAGAAATTCGAACTGTAAATTACTGAAATAAAACCAAACTTATGTCATTAGTTGTTTTAGACTATGCTCGTGGTTCATCATCTTCAATTCGAATTCTGAAGGATATTTTTCTACACAAGCAAGTGACTACAATAGGGACTTTCCTTCCAAGAATCTTTGTGTCAAGAAGCCTCGATCGTTGTGTCTCGAATAAATCCTGGAAACTATAAATCAGGATTTTCCTGAAAATTACGATTATTGGCTGATTGTCAGTAGATAAAATTAAGTACCAAAATAGGAATTATTTTTAAGTTTACAAATATAAGTCATCTCTCTCTCTGAAAACACCTAGTTGTATCAGCGGATGTTTAGGGTCTGGACCCTTTATCAACGCAAATGGCAGAATTTCCAAATACGATGACAAGCGTATTTACATGAAAGCCAATTGTCCAATTATCGGCAATTCGTGACGTCGATTCAGGCTCGGAGAACCAATGTAACTACAGTTACGTATTTTACATGTAAATTCATAAATAATATCAATTGACGTTGTTAAAATAGAACCACCTATTTTACCAGTCAAAGTGATTAAATATGATTGAATATTAATAACAATTTACATATCTTGCATAAAAACTCAATCAGAAATCAGTAAACGTTGTCACCTGTCTGTTGATCAGCAAATCCTCCCGTTCTAACATAGCTTTAGCCATTTCTATTCGATTCCAACCTGCTGCCATATGAAGTGGTGTCTGACCATCTCTGCTTTCTTCACCTCCGTCCCCATCGGGTCCAGGTCGTCTTACAGCGTTAACATTACAGCCACTGAAATGATGAAGAATACATAGATTTTAAGAGTTTACATAGCCCCAACTCAATAATCTATAACTCGCACATTTGTGGCTTTATTGGTCTCATACACGTGATTGGAACGGCTTTTCCTGTGAGCAGCTTATAAGCGAAGAATCCTGCTAAATAAACTCCCGTTCTTCAATTGAAGGGAGTAATTCTGAAACATGTAAACCTCTCGAGTACCATCTCTCAAGACCAAAAGGAAAGTCTTGGACGCTGGTGTACGCGGACGCTTACTGAACGGCAGCGAAAAAAAGGCATGTGAAACGCTGCGACCTCGAACGAAGAGAGTTGTGACATTGGGATGATAAGATGGATGACTGGCGCGTCATTGCGAGATCGCCGCAAGTTTGAGGATATTCGACTTGCGATGTGTCTGAAATCTGTTCAATGTGCACTCCAGCAAAACGGCTTGCGATGGTATGTGATGAGGAAAGATCGACAAGAATGTGTCAGAAGTGTGATGGAGCTGCGTGTGAATGGTGTAAATAAGAGAGGAAGACCGAAGAAGACCTGGTCGGAAGTGGTGAAGGAAGACCTAAAAGCTGCAAAGATCCTACCTCAAGACGCGGGTAATCAAGATCTGTGGAGAGCTGCTTTCCGAAAATGGGAAAACCGTCCGACCCTGCGAGCCAGGAGACACAGACGTTAAATGGATAGTGAGTGAGTGAGTATAAGTGTGCTGGTACAGAGACCCTTCGCAAGGTGTCCGCGCCAATTGACATGAAATTCAAGTCTTTCAATCTAAAACTAATAAGAAATTCCGCGCTAAAATATCAGCATGCTCCAATTTGCAGTATTTTTTAGCCAATTGTTGATTTCAAATTCAATGTAAACTAAGTGAAGATCTCAAACACTTCGAATTTGCGTCCATTTAGAATGAAATACTCGCTTTCACTATTCTGAACTTCCTATAAAAAATGAGAATGTTGCCGAATAGGTATAGAACACAAGATTAATTACAGCTGATAATACAAATATTACAACAAAATTCAACCTTCTTGCATTTAATTTTGTACGGAATCGCACTGTATTTGATATAATTGTGAGAGCATCGCATCAAAGAATTTTGATTAAGACACATTTCATAATAGTGAGGAATTCGAGTGAATGCGAACATTACCGATGCTATTAAAAATTTGGGTAGTTTCCACAACTTCTGTCAATAACTGTTTTGACAATAAGCTATCTGGTCAACTGAAGTCAATCAACAAAATTGATTTTTTATTGTAAAATTGACGGCTGACTAAATTTATAGCCTCTATAGTTATTTGCGCATTTCCATGCGGACGTCATTCGCCGGAGCATGTTCAGACATGTTTTATGAAGATACGCTCAAAAAGCAGCCCTAAGGCTATCCTATGGCCTCAAGGATACTGTAACGGCAGACATCAGAGCTTTGAACCTACATGTACAAGAGCTAGTAAATATCTGGAAAAGTAGAGGGCTACAAGTTGACATGCAAGACGCTTTGACACGCTATCTTGACACCAGAGATATGCGTCAAATCATTCTAATCTATCTTCATGAGTCAATCTTCTAAGCCCGGATTCATCAAGAGCATTTGACAAACTAAAACATCATCAGCTCATAAGTTGTCTGAACTGTAGTGGTGTTCATCGCGGACTCCTGAAATGGATTTTATCTTACCTCTGTGACTGAACCATGTCAGCTACAATTGAAAATAATTTCGGTATTGAGGTATCTGTGCCTTCGGTTGTTCCTCTGGTGTCTGTTCTGGGCCCATTGCTTTTTGTGGCTTCTAAGAGCTTTCCTATTTTTTCCTTTATAAAAGTAATTTAATTTTTATTAATTATTTGATAATTATTTAATTGTTAATTATTATTGCTATTATTATTTCATTGTTAAATATTTAATTGTTGTGATCATTAAAGCTGCAAAGCGCAAATGTGTATCTAAAGCTGACTTCAATCAACAACTGCAAGTGTAGGTCTCGCTTTAAATACGGCCAAATGCAAACATAAGGCAACAGTTCGCTCCAACAACCCGAGTCATACAAAGCTCGTCGGGTTTATTCATGTTGATTTTGTCAAACTCTTAGGCGCAGTTTTTCATCTATTGTGTAAATAGGACGCCAAGATTTCGCATGTTCATAGAGTTGCATCTCAAAACATTTCACATCATTAAGCATTTGAAATACTTTCTATGTAGACAAGATTTGATAAGTGTTTGCGTCATTTAATTATACAATTCATTCTTAACGCGTCCCCAGTTTAGGGCAGTTTGTTTATTTTCATGACGGACAAATTAGAAGAATTCCAACGTATGCCATACAAACTAATCTGAAGCATTGATTGTCAGTGTTCCATGCTTCCACCTCTTCGTGCCAAAATGGAGTCTTGTACCAATATGGTATCTTGTTGATAAAGGGTCGGAACTCGAAGCGCCCCAGAAGAAAGCTACTCGTAAATATTTTTATTCAACTTTTGCATGAGTGAACATTTAAATATACGAAACTATGAATAACCTCCCGTCGAAAGTAATTATCTACAAAATGGATAAGACTGTCAACAAATTGTTGCGTGCTGCGGAAACCTACTTTGAGCACCCATTGCATCACCTCCTGCCAGATAGACAACAACACTCAAGCGCTGTGTGTTCTGGCAAACTAGCCCTCAAGTGTGTTTGTGCTGTTCATAGATTTCATGAATCCTATGACAATGAATTCTCATTCACATGTCTACTGATCACTAGCATTTTTTAACTTCATTGAAATCGAATGTGTTTCTACATCTATGTAATGAATGTCTTAGAAATTTAAATGGGTCGTTGTTGCATACAACTAAAGAAACTTTACCAGGAAAGAAGGAATGCAATGAATGTTTTAGAATTTTAAATGTATTATTGTTATGTTCAATTAAAGAAGCTTTAAACCAGGAAAGAAGGAATGCTTTTACTATATTAGTGCTGCACATTCAAGAAAAATGAAGCTGTTCCGTATTTCGAGACAGAAAAAACTTGCTTCATACCTTAAGCAACATCTAATCGATGTTATCTATTCAACAGAAGAAAATTAGTGATTTTTCCAGCACTTCAAAAATAGATCAGGTTTTAGCTGCCTCGAAATACTGGACAGCTTCATTGAGAATGCCAGCATGTACCACAATTCGTACATATTTCTTCAACATATTTCCTTCCCTGAACATAAACCTTGAATAACACATCCTTTCGCTGTAGGCCATACTTTCAGTACCTATTCGAAAGGTATTTTGTGATTTGTTATCTGCACCTGTAAATCATGTATCATTTGTCATTTGATCGTCTATTCGTACTTGCATCTTCCTCGTGCATGTCCAAATTCTGTATTTTATGAAATTCATTACAAGAAATATAAACATCTATTTACTCACCACATTGATTGCACTCTGTGTAATTTTTGTAGTTAAATAGGCATATTGTTTTCTTATAACGACGATGATGATGATGAAGAAGAAGCTTTAACGTCACTACTCCCCCATACTGGGGTCTTGGACGGTGCTGAGATAGTCAGACATTTCTGGAGTGTTGTGGTACTTTCAGTACGGATGCACTTCCTGCTGACTTCCAGTGACACTTTCGGGGCTCGACCTCTGAACCAAAGGATCGCTAGGCCAAGCACTTAGCCACTGCCACCGAGACCACAGTTATCTTGTGGCTATATTGTTATCTTACATAATCAGATTTTCTATTCGAAGGCAATAGTTACGATGAAGTGATATTACAAAATCTAAAATGTATTTTCAGTTTACTCGTGACGGCTGTATAGAAATGGGATCATTGTTGTTTATAGATTTTAATATTAACGTTGTGCAACATTCTGGAAAAAGAACTCACTTTCTTACGAGGAAGCAAGTGATTGTATCTTCACTCATATTGATGGCTTTGTGCAAAAGAGTACCCTCCGATTCGCCATTCCAAGACCACATGTCAACATCACAGCCGGCTGCCACAAGAACCTGAGCAATTACATGACGACCACGTATCAGGGCTCTCCACAAGGGACACTCATGTGAGAGAGGATGAAATCGATTCATCAAGACACCACGTCCACATAAAGCCTCTGTGATTGCAGAGCAATCGTGTTCAATTGCCAATTCCAGTGGTGTTAGACGTTCATTTGGAGTTTCCTCGTGTAAATCTGCACCATGAGTCATAAGAAAAATTGCCGCCTGTAATGCATAAATTCACTCCGTGGAGTCATGAAAAATATATTGCATGTATGATCTTAGGAGAATTCTCAGACAATTATCATTATAGAAGAAAGTACATTCTACTACAAAAAGAAATAAGTAGCATCTGGCATTCGTATATCGGTGATGGGCAGACTTTTCTTATAGGGCCACAATTTAAATCCAATTATATTTATGGGGTGCAAGGATCATGAAATCGAACAGCATTCTGAGTTGAGAAGTCTTCAAGGTACTGTATGGATAAATTATTTTTACTGAAATTCGTCATATTATATTTTTTAGATTTAATAGTGACAAGTTTATGAAATATTTGCTACGTGCAATAGCACGCGGTCTTGAAGAAAATACTTTTTTGCATTTGTATTTGAAATGCACAATTAATTCTGAAAAGAAGCATCCTCTGTATTTTTTTTGGTCTTTATGTAAGTATTGTCGCTTTAGAAACATATGGCGCATCTGCGCCAGCCAGCTATGAAATCTATAATTGCACAACGTTTCGGATTTCTTGGTCACACACACTAATGAATCAAATCAGTTTTTACAAACAGTTAAGAGCATGCAGTATACAAAATTGTAATGTGAATTATGTAAATTTATAGATATCTACCACTATATTTGAGAAAAAACGAAATTCCTTAAGCATTTAGTAATATCATACTTAGGATTGCAATTTAGTTGCATTTTTCTTTATACTCTTTGAAGTTTGCTTTGACTGATTATTGGATAATTACTGAAATGCTGAATGAATATTTACGCGCTGTAGAATGACGATCAACTCACCAAAATATGGGTACATAATCCTAACGGATTGCTCCTTTATAAAGCAATTTTGCTAAGTGAAATCACATAGAATTCCACAAAGCACATTTTGAAGAACTTGAATAATACTTCAAGAATTTATGACCTGCAAATTCACCGGACGCTGATAATTTACAGGAATGCTCGGGACGAGTATTCGAATGCACGAAATTACGCGATTAAATATTTCAGTACTTGAGTAATCGTCAATCAAGACTTACTAATGACAATTTGATAGAATTTGTATAACCTATCAATTTTCTATAAATGAAAGCGACAATTTCGGCAGCTGGACGAATTGCGACTCAGAGAAGGAAGCCTAAAAGTGTGCGACTCCTGCATTTTTTAGCCCAAGTTTGCTTCTAGCCCAATGAAGATGAAAATGATGTCGATTTCTCCATCAATCAGCGGACACTATGGTATTGCCGTAGCTGACATTAAATTATTTGATAAAATGATATCCTTGATTAATCTTAGTCAAGGACTGCTACAATTCTATAATGTCCATGTTATAGATGCATGCTATTAGATTTTCAACTTATGAACTATCATCACTTAGGGAGACCACTCTATATGAAAAGGATTATTGGAAGGAAACTCCGATTATCTCAATGAGTCAATAGTTGCAAAAACTATTAATTGCCTATGTACAAGAGCATCTAAATCAACCTTAAATAGATCTAATAATCACTAGATAATGTAATAATAATTGCAAATATATATGGTAAATATACATCCCCCTATAATATAAAATGGTAGACATATACTATTAGTACATTGTACCTACACGATAAATGGCATATAAGGATAAATATGATGAATTGTATAGAAATACCAAAATGAAATAATTTTGTAGTTAAAATTTAATCCGATATGCGTATCAGAGAATGAGTATTTGATAACATATCGATAAAGAGTAGTCTACTGCGGGAATTTGGGACTGTCTGAAGGGCGGCAGAAGCTGGCACACTATTTGTAAGTTGGCCTTGATCAATTTTTAATTCTTTTGTTACTTTTGTGGCCAACGACTTATCCGCACCACTTTCAACTTACTTGATCGAATTTCTCAGCGACATGTATTACACTGACATTAGGTGAAATAATGAGCAACATAGAATTGGGATGTCATTTTATTCATCCATACGGTTGACACTTCATAAATAAGGGATGCAAGATTTTCTCATCAATTTGGTACGGTTATCTTCACATCCGTAGCAACTCCAATTTTCACTCGACGGTTTCTCGTAAATTGCCGCATTACTTTGAAAAGCAAGTGGTGGTGCAGGCTGGCACACTCTCAAAAATGTGTACTTATACTTACACCGTCTAACGTCGATTGTTCCATTCATGTTGAGTACGACGGTTCGCTTGTATGGCAGCTCTCCACTTCGCTCGGTCGCTTGCATCTTCCATAGGGAGCCCGAGCGCTCGAACGTCTTCGTTGATGTTTCCGCTCCATGATTTCTTTGGACGTCCAACTGGTCGGCGACCATCCACCCAGTGTGTTGCTTTCGAGAGTGGCACACTCGATTTTCAATTTTGTGCGGATATAGGTGCGACTAACTTCACACACACTGTGCGTGATGACATTTTAACAGATTGATAAGATCAAGCTATTTGCAGAAGCTGAGGGTGAGGATCACAGCTGCATTCATTTGATTCAATTTCACAATAATAGTTCGCTCAGCGGTTTCCAATGTTCAGGATGGAATACCATCTGTCGCATTGACATCTTGCAGTGTTTACGTTTTGTTACTGGTTATACTTATCAACCATCGCATATAGTCCATTTCGTTCAAAACATGGCTGAATTATGCTGTGATATTCACTCGCATTTTCATGTAATTTCAGCTCATTTAAAGCCGAGCTATTTTCAAAAATTAAGTATTTTCAAACGTAATTTGCGGGCGGTCTAGACATCGTGCAAGGTTGGGAACAGGACCATTAGAGTTGCGTTGATTTCCTCTCTTTCTTTTGGCTTCAAAGTTTGTGCTATATACAGCGAAAGGTTGCATTAGCGTTGAGAGCGTTAAAGGAAAATTTTCTCACATTAGGATAAAATAAGACACGAGTGATAATTTAAACCCCATAAATAGGAGCATTTTAAGCGATGAAATGGAGGTCAAATGAAGTCATTCAGATAGCACAGTAGATAGATCTGGCTCGAATTCTAGGACACACACTACAGTTGAAGATTGAATGAAGATCACACTTCCATCTTTCAAGAAAAAGAAGACATACCTGGGAGTGTTGACGTTGAATCGCTTGATGCAAGAGACTAAGATTGTCTTCATTGTGTTCTGTCACTTTACATCCACCATATGAAAGAAGCTGCTCAGCAAAAGCAAATTTTTCGCACCAAAGAGCCAGTCCAAAAACCGAATTATCATCAGAATCGCGCAGTGTAAAATCTGGCGGGAGTGCAGTCTCAGCGGCTTTCTTTCTCTCAAGAAAGATTTCCGCCATTTTGACATCCTTTGCTGCAACGGCAACGTGCATAGCAGTCCTCAGTCTTCCTTCCTCCTCTATGTCTTCGCTCTTCTCCTCCCCTTCTTCTTCATCATCAAGTTCATCTTCAAACGGGTTGGAAGGAGCGGCTCGACTGCCATTGAACTGAGTACTGAAACTAATACCAGAATCGTCTCGCTTGTGACGACTGCACGCACTTGCAGTTTGTAGATTGGGATCTGCACCCAGCTCCAATAATCTTTGAGCAAGGTTATGAAGTTTCGTGCGACAAGCAAGGTGCAGTGCTGTCTCTCCGCGACGATTTGCGTGATCAAGATTTGCCCCATGCTCGGCTAAGAACAAAGCCGACGGAAGGAGATCTGCACGGCGAGAGCATCGCTGTAGCATGGAGTCACCAGTGTGAGGATCGACTGTGTCCGGAGATGCCCCTTTCGACAATAATTCTGATGATAACGTGAATCGTGAGTCTTCACTGAAGGATGTAGAAGATTCAAGCGCCAACCAGAGCACACAGTCACCTGAAAATAAAGTTTTGAACGTGTTGACAATGCAGAGATAGAACTCTTTCTTTAGAGTCACATTACAAGCACAGATAGGATGACGTATCTTGGTTAAAAAAGCGGGTTCGGAATAGGGTTAAAAACAAGCTTCATTTTGAAACATGTGTTTTCGTTCGAATGTCTTTTTTTCATTTCCTCAAATGATGATATGCGATATAAGATATAAATGTACAAGCTGATAAATATTGGCTTGGGAAATAGTCAGTGTCTTCTATTGTGTTTAAGTGGATTTCAAAATGTCTTTAAATCCATGATTTTAAGCATGGGTCACACAATATCTAAAGAAAATGACAACGACTAAGTCGATGAAAGACACCAATACCCTTGATTCCGCGACCGCACTCGCCTGACCCAGCAATCGAACCGAAGTTCGAGCTGACAATCGTCAAAAATCAAGAACTGTCGGGAAATCAAGGGTGTTGGCGTCTTTTATTAACTCAATCGTTGTCCCTCTCTTTACATATTCAACATACTGTGACAGGCCTTTGTTGTCAATCTACCCAGGGTTATATAATGTAACAGAAACATCATGATTGTAAAACCCTGCTTCAAACATCAATATAACGTGCTTTAAAGTCCAATTGAAATCCCACTAATTGATGAGTATTAGAGAATTGTTATTCACAGAGACAGCAGATTAGTATAAGCTTACCAGTAATCCTACAGTCCATCCATCGCATTTTATAAGCGGATGCTAAGACTCACAATACAACACAGAAATTGCGAACTTGGTAAACTTACGAATAATCGATCTCATCGAGATTATAGGAGCTTTCCTTTACACATCAAAACCAAAATAACTTTTAGAGGTGCCAATTCATTTAATCAGTTGTTCAATAAGACGATGCAAAACGCTGGAACAAAATGTTTAAAAGCCTGTTATATAAAAACCCCACCTCGGAATCCAATGGATGCACGGTATGATTCAGGTCACTAAGTATTTTAGCGTGAAGTGTTTTTATGTCAATGTGTCTTCAAAACTGGACCGGCCAATTGCAGTGTGACCGTTAATTACCATTACAGCTGAAATCTCTAGAAACTGAAGTGTTGATGACATTGAAATTGAATATTTCAAATATAATGGATAGAGGTTTTCAATCTTACTGCCAAAGTCGGATCGTTGTCTTGCACAAAGTTGTTTCAACAAGTGACTAATACTCGTCATAAAAAAGAGCTAGAGGTAGAGAATGCACCGTGAAATGTCCTTACATTTATGCTGATTGTATTTCATGCCCAAATATCATGCACGCAATATTTTGGCCATCATGCAGAAGCATTTCTTGCAGTAGCTGCAACATGAATGCTAAATACGTCTGTATACCACCTTCCACACAATTAATCCAACTTCAACTGTGAAGTTCAAATAAATTGAAACTGTTAATGCTAACTGAAACCCATGTGCAATGTCTGCGAAGTGCCCGCATATGAAGCTTGCAGAACCCACAGGGAATCAATTGCCTTGTCTGCGTGCTTCAGTCTAGAGATGACTTTCATCAATACTGATGGTCACGGCCAGAACTAGTTTCGATGGACAAGATCAATTTTACATTGAACGTATTGCAAATTCAAAACAGAATTCTGACTAAACAGAAGATTGACGCCACATTGAACGTTCACAGTCAGTAAATTTAGATCGTGAAGAATCAAATGGTGTGAATAATATTTCCATTTGACGAATTTATCACTAAGGAAAATTGAGTCAAAGATATGTACCTTTCACTTGACAGGTCTGCTTGCAATCTGACCGTTGAAGTTCATGAGTTCACAGATAAGAGCTACTTCTGCAATGCGCGTGCTTGGCCAATCACACAAACCAAAGAGAGACGAAGATCTATGTCAATCTCTACCGCTTGCTGCCATTGTATACAATGGTTGGAATAGGATTATGTTCCCTAGACAAACCCACGCGCAGATGAATCTGTCTCTGTGGTAAAACCAGTCACGTGGTGTAATCGAAAAGGCAAGTTTATTACAGCGATGAATGGGGAAAGACATAAATGAATACAATTCACACATGATCGTGTGATGTAACGACAAGGTAATTTGTGAAATCTGTAACATTATAAAGACCAATAACACTAGAGTCATCAGTACATGATAATGAATAGAAAGGTATCATTAGAAATGAAAAGGAAATGATGAAGTGTAAACGTAAAGCACATGGACATTAATGCAGTCATAGAAATAGATTGTTTATCTAAAGCTGACTTGAATGGATATTGACTCAAGTTCGCGCACATCCGGGGGAACTACATTGTAAGTTGTGGCATGAACCGCCAATGAAAAGCATAGAATTGCACATGTGACTGATTCTAACCCGATGATTCAGCCGTTGACAAGTGCAACTAAGTGAAAATGCGTGCGCTTTTTGTGCCACTATTGTGTATTCCATGAAACTTTACTTCCATTCTAGAAGTTTTATTGTCATTAATTTCTATGAATGCACTATATTTCTATTGTTCCACCAAGCTTGCTCGTATTTCAGCGCCACAAGTTCTCCTGCCGCTGGTTGATTGTTGAGAGGATGAACGTCTGATCCTTCTTCATCTGTGCTGTACTCCCTGATGACTCCACTTTCTCACTTACACCATCTGATTCTTCCACTTTTGATTCTTCTATAGCCTATCAATGTTTACAGGTACACAAATATTGCCAAATAAAGTATTACCTGTTTGTATTAGCGCAGCACGTTCGGATGGAATGATACACTTAGCACAATTGAAAACGCACCACCTGTCAAATCCAGCTAATTCGAAGTAAATCGCTTCGATTGAATATGGAATGAAGGACGCACGCTAATTGACATAGATATCTGCACGACGGCGGTCTGGTGGTGGGATTGCGTAATTGTTCAGACTGAATTACTGAAGCAAGCATTATTATTACCGAATTACTTAGCAAGCATGTGTTCAAATTGAACTTCGATCATGAAGTATAAAATTAACGACTTATTATGGGAAATGACGGTTTTGTGAAAAATCTTAAGATGGTGCGTCAAATGTCTGATGCCGACACTCCGCGCAACTCTGCTACGACTGATGTGGGGCGAAAGAAGTCGCAGAGGCAACATCCTGATCTCGGGCACCATAAGAAATCGGTCAGAGCAAGTACTTTTTTTCGCTCTAGGAAGATGCCAAATGCCCCAATTAACACTGCGCAGTGGCCCCAAGAGAGCGGTGTGCGATGCACCCGCGTTCACTGGAGACTACAACAATGGAGACGTATCATCTCATTCTGACGAAAGTCGGTTTTCGTCTGTTCCGCATGAATGGCCGCAGTCGTGTTTGGCGTGTGCCTCGCCGAGATGCTGCTGCAACACTCCTGCCTACTCATCAGCAACGGGCCACATCCGTCACGTGTGGCAGGCAATCACCCCTGACTGGCAAGACCGAGACTGTAGTGCTCAACACGAACGTGACTCGGTGAGCGTTATGCTGAGCTGCTGCAAACGCATCTTCTGTCATATGCGACTCGAACATTCGAGACGTGCCCAACTGGATCCTGCAAGATGATAACGCACCTTCGCATCGTGCATACAAAGTGACGCAGCTGAAGGAAAACCTTAGGGTCACGGACTCTTTCGCTGGCCAACAAGGTCGCCGGACATACCCGATCGAGCACGTGTGGGATTATCTGAAGCGCCAAGTTCAGCAACGGGACCCGCCTCCGCAAACACTGCGTGAGTACAAGAGACAGTGGTGTGCAGTTTATGGCAACAAATTCCTCAAATTTTCTGAGACGGCTCGTTCTCAGAATGGCCGCCGACGAATCAGTGCCTTATGTGACTTGCTCGCGGAGGTTATACCCGCTATTAACTTGTACACGTAAGATGTTATGTTTAATAATTTCTATTCTTAATCACTAAAGTTGTCCTATCATATTACATTTGCTGTCAATCATGTCATTAGACCCAGACCACCTTCGGCCGTAGCACAGATATCTATGTCGGTTAGAATGCGTCCTCCATTCTTTATCAATCGTGTATAGCGATCAATTTGACGGATTTGACAGGTGGTGCGTTTTCAATTGTGCTAAGTGTATTCAGTGCAAGCGCTTCATGTTAATAGGAAACCTGAAATAATTGATTTCACAACGATTTTCATTTATTAGACAGTATCGGTTGTAAGAACATCTTTCGGAGATTGTGACAGCTTCCTGGTTAATGTTGGTGTGCATCAGGGCTCTGTCCTAAGTCCCTTACCCTTTGCCATTGTCATCAATGCTGTTTCCAGTTCTGTAAGAAAAGGTTTGCCCTACGAAATGCTGTATGCTGATGACTTTCCTCTTATGGCTGTTGCTGAGCGTGAACTGCAAGAAGACGTTACCGCCTGGGAAACGAGTCTGTCGTCGAAAGGTCTGAAGATGAACATAGGAAAGAGCAAAGTACTCGTTAGTGGAACAAGGGATACGATAGAAAGAAAATAACAAACAGCAAAATGGCCATGTTTGGTATACGGTAGTGAAGTCGGAAGAAAATGCATTCGGTGTACTTCCTGTGCGAAGTGAGTGCATGCGAGATGCAGCAAAGCGAAGGGAAACCTGAGCAGAACTACCAACTTCGTTTGCCGAGCATGCGTATCAGGGCCAAACATGGATGTTGAATTGACTGCGGAGTGTGTCAACATGGAAGGAGCTCGCCTTGAGTATGTGAACAGTTTCTCCTATCTTGGGGACGTTCTCGATAGCTCTGGAAGTGTTGAGTCGGCAGTAGTATCAGGAATAAGATGTGGATGGTGTAAATTCCATGAACTGCAATCCTTCTTGACGTCCAAAGGGCCATCTTTGAGAACCAAGGGTCGTGTATATGGAGCCTATGTGCGGCAAGCTATGCTTTATGGTTGCGAGTCATGGCCCTTGCATCCCATGAGAAGATGCTTGAGCGTGTGGAGATGTAAATGCTACGGTGGATGTGTGGTGTCAGACTATCGGACAGGAAATCAAATGACAGCATCAGAAAAGCAATGGGCCTTGAGAACATCACAGATATCGCGAGAAGGCGAAGACTACATTGGTTTGGTCACGTGATAAGAAGGGATGAGACAGAGTGTAGTAGATGGTAAAAGAACCGGAAGACAAAAGAAAACCTGCAGACAAGTGGTGAAAGATGACCTCAAGCGTGTTGGAGCCAAGGAAGCGGACAGCCGTGATCGACCGAAATGAAACTCCATAATCAAGAAGCAAACGTCTAAGGACAATCTTCTGGAAGCAATGGATGCAAAAAGGGATGAGTGTGTGTCGGAAAACATTATAATACCGGGTGCGCTAATAGGAAGGAAGAACGGTCTGAATTTAACATGATGAATGCATAATTAAAACATTAGAGATACAGACGGGCACTGCCCGTCGCTCCCGTGCAAAATTGAATTACTGTCGACGGGCATCGTCCTTCGGCCTGGAGCTATAATCAAAAATGAAAATGAATTCAAATCGTCCGATATTTCGCTCTTCTTCTCGGGACATAATTTCTACTAATACAATGCAAAATCGGTGAAAGAGCCACGTGTGTACAATGACAGTAACAGAAATCTAGCTATCAAGCTAACTGAATAACAATGATAAAAAAGACAAGAATATTTACAAAATAATACGTGAAGTCATGCTACTTACAAAAATGAAAGTAAGGTCCCATCAGGGTAGTCATTTACAGCAGAATCACAATTACTGTAATCACTATAAAGGCTCTCTAAAGCCAGTCTTGTGAGAAAATTTCTTTTTGTAATAAAAGTCCTCCGCCTGAAGCGGTCTTAGGTAAAACCATGATGTTCATATGATGCCGCTCTTCTGCATTGAAGCTCAGACGATGTATGATTGAAATTGATTCCGATATCTATGGTCTTTGAAATTCCATGACTACTTTTTAAGATGAATATGTTAGAAGGGAACTAGCTCAGGAAAATATGTAGCCTGATAGTCATTGTACATATAGTTCTCTCACCGGTTGTGCATTGTATTAGTTGATGATCTGTCGCGATAAGAAGAGGGGACGGAAAATTAGACGATCATAATTCGCTTTCATTTCTGATTAGACGGAGGGAATGACCAACCCTTATCAAATGTAAGGATTTCCACATTGACTACAATGACTAGGGTTCGGAAAAATATTTAAATATTTAAAGACGGATTTATCTAAAAAAAATTGGAACACTGAAAAATCTTCAAAATATTTAGAATTCTTAAATGTCTAATTATCGCATGAATTATAGTAATGACTCCACAGGTTTCAGAAAAATATTTAACGCATTTCATCAAGATATTCAAATATTTACTTATCTCAAAAATTCTGAAGCATCAAATGTATCTAAACCACATGCATATAATTATATTTATTGATAAAATCAATTGTAGACTAGCAATTTGGAGAGATATTCAATAACACGTTGCCTGCGATTATCGGATAGAATTGTCTTGTGCGTCGAAAATGAGCGCTCGACGTCCACGCTCGTGATCGGCGCAGCATTTACAGATGGCAGACTGTTAAGGACACATGCCGTCCGGTAGTGAGTTCACGCTGCCTGATAACACTGATCTAATACAGCGTTGGACCTGAATATCAGGATTTTTGCAGTGAACTTTGAGATGTCTCCCCCACCGGTCATATAGGCTTTTCATCCTAAATGTATTTGAGATCATCCAAAAACTAAGAAATATTCAAAAAGTTGAAAAAATCAAAATATTTAGAATATCTTCAACACAATAAAACTTAAAATAATATAATAAAACATAAAATAAGCAAAAATAATATCTTCAAAACATAATATAATTCAAAAAAATATTTATTTCAATAAGTATCTTTCCGAAACCTGGCGATAACAATTGGGTCTTCATGATTATAGCGCCTTATCATCATGATTATTAGATGTACAGCACAATCCAATCGAACGTAGAAAACTATTTTACATGCAATCTTACATAATCTTACAGGCATTAATCTTTACCTCAAAATCGCGTCGCAGAATACCAAAAAAGTTCGCATGTAGAAACTTTTGAACAACAGAAAAATTCCTATTTACGCATAAAACATCTGCCGCAGATTGCCTGATAGCACGTGTGCGTTGCTGTGCCAAGAGTCTCTGCATGAGTATCATCCAGGTCACGCTGATAGGTGAAGACTATCTAGAAATGTTCTCGTTAATGTTGGTCCGTCAGATTCGTTGTTTAGAAGTTGGCAGACATGAGAAATTTAGTTCACTCAAGGACTACTAAATATGTTATAAGTAGTGCTTATAAGTAAGCAGCTTATTGATATCTAGTTGTCCTTGGTTCACTCTATCTCTTCGTACGATTCATCAGTGGATGGTGTGTTACCATGAAGTGTGACCGAACGAAGAACTCGATATGTGTTACACGCACGCCACTGGCTGCTATCTGAAGCTCACTGCTTATTCAGTGACGACTTATTGTTTGACCGTAGATCGTGTGTGGTGTGTGTGCCAATTCATTATGGCATACGAGATATGACTGCCGTTCTGGGAAAAGACGACTAGGAGAAACGAGCAGTCTAATTCTGTGCCTGGAAGTGAGTCGTAATCAACTCCGCGTCGACCGCCACCACATCGCCAACGTTCACATCTAGTTTCACAACACTCAACTCTAGCAGACGCTGGTCGTCGCACGCTTTCACTCCTATTGCTTCTTCATTTGTTCGAATAACAGGCCACGAGCCTTTGCAGCAAAGAAAGAATTTTGATGATTAACACCGGTTGTAGCAAGACCCGCGATGCAGGGACAGTTATGCGCCATACCTTAGGGATGGTTTATACTTCCTCCGTGTTGAGAACAGAGATAGCTCCTGAAAACGCAGACACATCCGTTTTACGGAAACCTCACAAGTCGGCGTAAATTCTTGTGGGATACAGAGACTATGAAATACGGATGCATGTTTATAGCTTATTTAATCATTCGTATGAAACGGAAGTTCGATTTCTTCATTTACGTGTATCTCGTGGAGTATGGACGATCTGATATCCTCAGTGATGTCATCGTTTCAGCTTCATTCTTATAAGTTCACGATCAAACTTCAGTCGACTGAAATACGGAGACATTCAATCAAACTAATGTCTGCGTATCTTGATTTTCGAGCCTCCGTTTCACATCTGCTGATAAGAAATACAGAAACGTCTCCGTTTTTACACAAGATCTCCCGGAGACACGTCCACATTTTGTTAAATTATTCCCGGAGACGTCTCCGCTCAAAAAACGGAGGAAGTATAAACCAGGCTTTTGGCAGGAGCATGCAGTCATCGGTTTGCGTTAGCTTCGCAGCAATCATAGTCTTCGTTGGTCATCATGTCTCTTGTAAGAATTGAGTTAGTGAAGGAGATCGACAGTTTCTACACACTTTAGTCAGAATCCCCTGCTCCTCAACCAACCAACACAGCCGAACGAAACAGCATGCCGCATGGAAGAAATAGAGAGGATATTATCACTTCTCGTTTCCTGTGAAGCTCAGCAGTGGTGATTGTGTCATCATTCAAGACATTCACACTCATCTAATTATCATCGTCTTTAGTCTACAGTAAAAATGGCCTTCGAATATCAATTAAATATTGCATAACACGGTGGATTTGGAGATCGCAAATAGAATGACGTCAGTAATCGACAAATGATAACTGCTAACAGGCAATCTCACATTTCACGTTGGTTTCTGTATTTCCAATAATATTGTGCATGTATTTCAAGGCAAGATAAGCAAGTAGTGAATAAAAGTATGAACTTAGCAAAATTTGTCACACTGTGAAAACAACTGTGATAATGAATTACACAAATCGTTATAGGATTGCAACTCAATTAATACGTGAAAACTGTAAGTGCATAGATATCAGAAAGAAGGGAACTCGAACCTTTTACGGCAGTACTATTAAAGTGCAAACTCTCTGTTATGTTAGTACACATAGCAAAAGGACACTGTATGCCCGCTGATGGAGTTCCATCTGAGCGAATGAGTTGCAGTCGCCAACAGACGAGGCATGGCCTCACGTAGTCCATTCTATACCGATATTTCTTCAACATGGTTATCCACACAGTACACGAGTGCGTATCCAAGCAATAGGACTTCTCCAGAAATACATACTGAGCCACTGCATTCACTTGCTATCACGTAAGCTTAGAACGCACTTACATCGAGTACCTGGAAACATGACATCGACACAGTGAAAGCAAAAATACGAAGAAGCCTTGCCAATGAATGGAAGAAGAAAAGCAGCCATTGGAAGTACAACCATCAAAAAGAAGTCAGTTTGAGTAGAGCAGAACGCACCGAATTTGCAAGATACAAGACAGGGCACTCTCTTCTTCTCAAGAAGTATCGCCATCGTATCGGCTTAGCAGAGGAGGCAATCTCCGATGATTGTGGCGAAGAGGAAGAAGGCCTGGAGCACTACCTCATCAAGTGCTCAAGATGGGATTGCAGCGTTATACCAGCCATACCATCCACCCAGACCCCATCCAAATTTCCGCCACCCAGTTGCTGAATTATTTGAGGGCAATCGGTCGTTTCTAGCGACTGACGTCAATGTGTCTTCACACCGAAAGGGCCAAAACAACAACTAGAAAATTTTCTGCGTACATTGCACGTACATTTGTAATTAAGAAACACATCAAAATTTCTCCTACAGCAGGCCATAGAAAATGAGAGATGAGGGAGAAATTGTGAAATGCTGTCGCCTGCCTACCTCGCTAGTCGACTTTTCAAATTTGTCTAAAATATGTAAATATGAAGCAATCACCACAAAATTTCAGATACATTTTCAATCAGCAAACTGAACCTGAAAATGAGCTTCATATACATTTTTAATTACAACTATTCGTGTGAACCGATGTCCGTAGGTCAGGTGCATGACTTTCTTTCCATTAAGAATAAGTACATGCATTATTTTCCCTTGTCTGTCATCGCATTAACTGATTATTTTTTTAATTGATCCCACGCCTTCATCACGAGGTCGCTCAGATTCTAGTAGGTCTTTTACTTTAGAAATCGTCACGAATAACACGTAGCAGATAACGCCATGCAGACTGAGGCTACTTACTCTCCTCACTCAGGCTAGATATTTAGTTGCAACATCAGTTGTATGATGAGAACAGATCTGAATAGCCGCCATCTCATTCGCATCCAATGTCAATAATCTTAGCAGGCCTACTTTGTCAACATCAACATCTGATCACAACAACTCTCTATTCACTATACACTCATCACCGAAATAAAGATGAGATACTCAAAATATATCATACTAGCAAAAAATAGGCTTCATATGGTATTAATTAAATACCTTTTAAAACAACAATAACAGCAACAATCAACAGATACTGCTTCTATAAAAACCATGGAATACTGATTGAAGTAATTATAAAAAGCCTTGCTGTTGAAACATAATTTCATCCAAATTTTCGTCTATTTACCGGCGTGTTCACAGCAAAAATATCATATAAAGAATTTCTAAAGTCAAAGATAGATCAAAATGTCAATGTTTGGAACACACAGTTTTCGCCTCTGTTATTCAGAGTCGGTCTTAATGATTTAAGCCTCTCTGAACGCACTGTAATGGAGTCAGAGGATATGATGGAAATCTCCAGAGGGAACACCCATTTTGATAAGCATATTTGTAGATGTGTGGATGCTTGACTCTCTTCGTGCTAGATGCTCTTTTATTCTCACATGTAAATGGCGCACAGTGCTGCCGACATAAAATTTTGTATGTAGATAAAAATGCCACAGAGATGGATTTATTTGCGTGTGGGTTAGTATAGAGGAGACATAATCCTATCCCAACCCAGGGATATATAGAGGTTAGGGGATTGATAACTCCTTCCGCGCTGAACTGACTTACTGACAAGTGGAGGGTTACTTTTCAAATGATATTTATCAACTCTACTAACATCTTTCGCTGGCTAATGTTCGTTTTATGAATCACATGTCGATGACATCATCTCCCTGCGAGTGGGGTGTGCGGGCACACACAGCTTTGACTTTGCTCAGCATTGAACAAGCGTAAGTAATCGATCGTCTGATTCATTCTCTTCTTTGGTTGATCAGGAATGTGCTTCAGGACTTTCATGCTTTCAACCTATTATAATCTGCACCTTCAACTGTTTCGCAAAGAACGAGTTGAAACGCATCAACATTGAAAAGGAGCCTGAAGTAAATCACAGAAAGTTGAGGAAACTTTCCGCCTGTTCTTCTGAAGATCTGTGACTTTTGACCTTGAACTGACCTTTGACCTGCGTGGTAATATAATCATTATCGCATTGATAATTGCTGACATATACTTACTTGGAATGTTTTTGATTTATAAGTGCAACTTAATACTCTAATTTTACGCTACACAGGCTTTCAGGATTTTATCCCTCCGCTTGTCAGTAGCATTTTGAAGTTATCAATCCCCTACCTCTATATATCCCTGCCCAACCACTGCACACTGCATGCAATGGTAGCAAGCGATAGAGATTGACATAGATATTCGTCTCTCTTTGGCCAAGTGTGTGAAGCGCGCACACTGCAGAGGTAGCTCGTACCTGCGAACCCAAAACCTTCAACGGTTAGATTGCAGATAGGCCTGTCAAGTGAAAGTACATATGCTTAACTCAATTTTCCTCCGTGATAAATTCGTCAAATGGAAGTTTTATTCACACTGCTCTACTCTTCACGATCTAAATTTAATGAATGTGAAAGTTTAATGTAGTTTCAATCTTCTGGTTCGTCAGACTTCAGACTTGAATTTGCATTACGTTTAATGGAAAATGGATCTTCTTGCCCCTCGAGACTAGTTCTGGCCGTGACCATCAGTACTGAGGAATGTAATCTCTAGACAGAAACACGTAGACAAGGCAATTTACCTCTGTGGAAAATATTATCTGAAGTTTTGTAGTGATGTTACAGGCTATAGCGATGATGATACAATCCATGGAGAGATAACTTATGTATCCTCATGAATTTCTAACACTACAATAGATCTCTGCTATCTTACCAGCTTTGTTCTGAATGTCGAGATCCACTTGTTTCGGGACGGCAAGGAGAGCTTGCCTCGCCGATGCGTTGCCTCCTCGCACTGCTCTGTGGAGTGCAGTGTCACCTCTCTCATCCTGTGCATTCGCATTGATTTCTCTGCGCATGAGAAGTAACCGCGCGACACGTGTATTGCCTTCTCTGATATCGGTTTCTTCTCTCCAATCACATGCAAGATGGAGAGCTGTTTCCTGAGAAGGATTTACGGCTGCAGCGTCTGCACCATGCTCGAGTAGGAACGTGGATGCGGCCTCATCTCCACGCTGAACAGCAAGGTGTAGCAGAGAAGAACCATTTGGATCGACTAGGGAAACATCAGCACAGTAAGAATCGACAAGGGATGATGCGAGCTCCAATTGACCAGTTCGTAAAGCGATATCCAATGCTGAGTCTGACTCACCGTCCAGAGAGTTTACCAAAGTAGACCACTGAAAAGCAATGATGAATCAGAGACTGACAATAAAAATGTATTACTTAATATCACATCATTCACAAGCAGATCGCGTTTGTAAGCGTTTTAACGCTTAACGTTTGTTATAAACGTGACGTTTAAAGCTTTAACGTCACTACTCCCCATGCTGGGGGTTTGGATGGTGATGACATCGTCAGACTTTTCTGTAGCGTTGTGGCACTTTTAGTCTGGATGCCCTTCATGACAACTTCCAATGACACTTTCGGGCCTCGACCTCTGGACCGAAAGATCGCTAGGCCAAGCACTAAACCGTTGTGCCACGGAGATCGACCACTCCACCATATAATTATATTTTAGAGTTTCAGAAAAACTCGCTCCACAGGTGACCTTTTTGCATAGATGACTCATATGTTGTTCGATCATCATCTCCTAAAAATCGTGGAGAATTCATAGCAGCATTACTTGACATAGCAAAGGCATTTGATCCAGTTTGATTTCCGGCTCTTATCAATAGACTTCTTTCCCAAGACATCTATACTGGAATCGCGCGGCGGACAGAAGATTTTCTGAGATGCTCGTGTCGGTGGGTGTCTATCTGATCGCTTCACGGTCAACGCTGATTGCCTTTCACACAAGCCTTTCTTGTAGGAATTGGTGGGTTGGAGCGAACAGCGTGACTCAGAAGGGGCAATCGACGTTGGCGAATGATGGTGGAGATTTTACATGGGTTCCCAAACTCGAGTAAACTTCTTCATTCTTTGATGTGGTGGTACCAGCTAATACCGAGAATGTTGCGAAGGAAGGAGCGGTGAAAGCGTCCAAACGCAGCCGGAAGACGTCCAAATGCAACCAGAAGACTCCAAGTCTCACTGCCGTATAGCAGAAGCGGAAGAACGCAGGTATTCAATATTCGATGCTTCGTTGGGGCACGAACTTTTGTGCTATGCCATGCTTTTGATAATAGACTAGTAGCTGCTGACCAAGCGCCACTTGCAAGAAATTCATTTCCTCTGGAGTAAACTGAAGTTTATGTTTCAATTGGCTTCTGCTGGATTTTCTGTCTCGAGTTAATCAACTGATTGGTCCTGGTTCAGATCATGTTGGGAACCGCTGGCATGCATCACTTTCCTATCACGTATGAGGGCTTGTAACCAGCGCTTAGATCAGGAATGAGTGACAATCAATTCATCTGTTTAGTGCGATTTCCTGGGTCTTACAGACGTCGGTCGACAAGTTATAGGTACCCTATGTAAACAAGGTTAAGGGTGATTTCTGATCACCTCAATCAAGTTGAAACATTCAGTATCATTCATTACACTCCATCCTACAGTACGAATCCTCGTCTTCTACTGCTTCTATTGACGTTTTCCGACGTCAAGAAATGGATTTTCTCAATGTAGACATTTGATCAAATTAGCAAGACATGAAAGAAAGTATATTATTCCTCAGCCACTCGATGACATTAATTGATGATACATACACAAGACATCATAACTCAATTATCTTCCACTGCTATGCTTCCTTCGCGTAATGTCATGAATATCGCAGGCTGACTGCCCACTGTAAGTATGTAGCAAACAGTACATGATGTGATATGATGGCTGCCTAAGATGACAATTAGATATTAGATTGTCTGCTCCCATTGATAGTAAGTATTTATGGATAGTTTCCAATAAAGTCTCAATATTTGAGTCGGCAATTATATTACAAGTGAGAATCGCACAAAACACCTCTAACTAAAACGAACACTTCTTATCAGACTTTACTTCGTTCATCGTCTTCATTGACAAGTAACCGTATTCAGTCTGTCAGAGTCCAGGATGCCTACTCTGACTGGGTGCATGCACGTATGGTGTGGGAGTGTCCTCTTGCGTCTGATGCTGACGATGTGACATTTTTGCACTTTGTTCGTCTTCCATCGGACGACAGACTACAGGATGAGTGGGACAATGTTATGGCTTGGTCCAACGCACATGAACATTATTACGAAGTCTGGCGTTAAGTTTGCATCCAAATTGAAATGGAATGGAAGGGCGTCAAGACGCATGTACCTAATGCTTCTAAACAACAAGCCTGACATTTTTAAGCGGCTTGTAATTGTTCTAGTTTACAGCCTCCTTTTTCACGCACTAGTCGTTGAAGGACTTTGATTTAAAATTACTCGCATTAAATAACGTTGTTCATGATTATCGTTGATGTGGTGTTGAACCGTTGCAAATATTATTTCCAAAATCGGAACTGGCACGTGTGATTTTTTCATTTTCATAATCTCTTCTGAAATTCTTGATAAGTATTGAAAATATCATTCTTCTCTAGGGGAATATAATTTCAGCTTCCAGCCGCTGATAAACTGGTGTGGGTTACATCTATTGCTCACCTAGAATATCTGAAATGACTATTTTTGTGCGGAAACATCGAGAGAAATGTTTGCAAAGAGAGGTAAGCAACTGAGAAACATTTGCATTAAGTAACTTTGGCGAGGTAACCAGTTTCAAATGTGATTCAAGATTTGAAAATTTTTAAACTGCATTATATGCTTATGTAACATGTGTAAATTACAAATTTATATACAAATTTATTTAGTTCAGGCTAAGTGAAATTAACATTCGATATCCAAGAATATTTCCTTATAAAATGAAAATCCTCAGTTTTGAGATCACATGGTTTGACGACCGTATGTTTAATGAGTTATGACATACATGTAGATCATTTCTGTATTATACGTGAAATCACTCTGCATTTTTTCATGGATGCTACACCTGTCACTATCAGTAGACAAATACGTGCATTTGGAAAGCACTGTATACTACCAGGGACATCTATGATATCATATATCTAAGGGACGTTCAACTCCCATACCATGTACTGGACTGGAGGCCAGTGACTTTGGTCGACTTGATTAATGACGATAGTGTGTATCTACATAAAACCAAGGAAAAGTTGTAAACAATTCACTTCATTATTGTAAAATACATCAGAATCCGGCTGAATTGATTGCTGTACATACTAATTAACACGCCCGGCTCAGCCTTGCAGAGAAATTGTCGGAATAATCTGTGCAATGTACATGTGCACATACAAGCATGTCATCGATGGTCAATTTCAAATAAATTGTGACTTTCTATATTCATTAATTTTCAGATTGTCTTATCTAAAACTTCCTCCTGTATAATAACTTGAACCATTGCTGCACTTTATTCGAGAATTCAAGAGCAATGAAGCGATATAACATGTGTGATTTATTTCCGGTCTTGAATTACTCAACTTTCATTAAACGAAAATTGATGGCTATTTTTATCACAGTGATGCGAGAATGTTTTCATACTCACCGACGAAATTTACACGGATTTCGTAATCAAATTAAATCCTTATCAATGCTGTTCCTGAATTGCCCAATATGGAAAAGCTTAAAATCGTGGAAAGTCGCCAATCACCATCGCTTGGTTTTCTTTTTATTCAATATAGTTTTCGCAATTTATGAATCACTGACAAATAATCCCATTTTATTTGTTCGTCGGAGTTTTGATTATAATTTGAAGGTCTCACGGGTGATGCTCTACAATCACAAGATGCCTATTAAGAGATAAAGTATATTGACATCGGCAACCACTCATTACGAGAAGTCACACTTGGAAAGACAGCACTTGCTGCATTTTTTCCACCAAAATCTTGATAAAGGATCTTCCAAAGAATAGATATTCAAACGACTCCTGCTTAACCTTAGGCATTTTCATTCTAGTTATATCAATCAAATTATTATCAGTTTTTGACGTCTCAATTTGTATTCTGATTGCATCAACGGTAGATTTTCTTTAGAATTTAAGCATGTCTTTTATATACAACAATGAATAAGGCATGTATATATTGCCTCAATGATTGTTGCAGCAAATAGAATCATTACTGATCAGTTATCACTTAGCACATGACTGCTTTGAGCAAAGGAAATAGATTATCGACAATTTTCAAGGGTCCACAATTCTCCGAAAAACAATACTGAATCGATTTTCACAAAGCATGTATAAAATGTACAGAATCCACACCAATAGCCACTGATGCTCGTACCGAACGTGAACAATTTTAATCGCTAGCAGTTGATATTGCAGCTTTTATTGACAGTTGCTTATTCTTGTGGGAGTCCTGCAATTCCTTAGTCTCTTCTTAACTAGGTCCAGAATCTTCTTTCAACAGATTCCCTGCATGAATGAGCGTATTAAAGTACTGGATAATTGTCTAGAACTTGTTTCACGGTTCTATCCAGATGTGCAAAAACAACCGCTATTAATCAAGTCTACCAAAGTCACTGGCCTCCAGTCCGGTACATGGTATGAGAGTTGAACGTCCCTTAGATATCCTATATCAATCATAGATGTCCCTGATACTACACAGTTGTTCAATTAGATACGGCATAAATTGTTAACGAACATCAAATATGCTTATTTCATCAAAATTGATTGACACTTAAAGATGAATAAGACTCTTGCTCTAAGTGATACATTTGCAACTGAGGATAGAAGCCCACGAACCAATGGAGGTGTACTCTAATGATGAAGAACGAAAACTTACTTCAAAAGATGTCACAAGGAACAGAAACCCACCCTACAGCAGACGCACCGTGCAGGTATTCTAGGTGTGTATTTCAACTTACTGGGTATTTACATGTCGATTTATTTGAGGCAGTCAAGATTCGTAGAAGAACAATAGTTTGACGAATAATGAAAACAAGAGTACATTTCTGATTTCCTCAAATATGGAATAGTTATATGATGACTTATAAGTCACCTTACATTACATGTCCATGACATAGGGGACTACATACCGTATATACGAATACAATACATGTGCGTGTGTGGCTAATGCGTATAACATCTTCAGATTGGTTGTTGGTTGGGTAGTTAGCCTATCTACTGCATTTTTAAAATACATTGAATTGATTGCAAAGTCATTATCCTTACTTCTCCTTTGGTTTCACTGAGATATAAAAGAACGACGTCTAAGCGTTTGGATCTGACAGCAACGTGGAGAGGAAACTTTGTTTTCCGCTTGAAAATATCAAGAAGAAGTCTCGGGGTCATCTCTTTGAAATCAGACTCCGTGAAATCCGTCTAAAATGAAAAGAATTTATCAAATATTAGTTGGACATTCAAAAAAGAACAGGTGAGAAATGAACAACAGATTTTAAATATATTCGTGGAATTTTCAATTAAGTATGTAACTAAGACGATGCCAAATTGCAAACTCAATTCATTGGATAGAATAGCACAAACATAAATGTCGAAGTTTATTCATAACGGCTATTTCATAAACATTAATGGAAATCCAGTTTCTATTTCGTGACTACATGCTTGCTCGTATTTATTGACTTGTGTAATGTCTGATTTTCAATATGTGATCGTGAAATGTCCTAATTCGACATTTTTTAAATCTTTCGATGTGCACATTTTACTATCAAAACTTGAAATGTATTTCACCGGTACGGTGTTATTCGTACCAGCAATGGCTGATTATATTTTAAAGAAGAAATGTGAATGGCAAATAAAGATAGCTGATTAAAGATGAAAGTTACTATTAAACACTATTGCATTTTAAATTGTTGATCAATTTTTCAGTTAATTGAGTTATAACTCAGAAATTGATCAAAAATGTAAAATAGTGTACAAGGGTAACACAGATTATGAGATAAGCATTGTTGAGGCTCTAAAAATAAAAGATAGACAGTCAAAAATAAATCGTAGTGCTGAATACAGCGGTGCTTCATATTTATCAAAGATATTCAATTAAAGTCCTTTGGGAACTTGATCTGTTTCATTGGTTTTCACATGCCGTATTGATTGATTTTGCCTGTTTAATGTCACGTTACTATGATTGAATTTATCTCATTGCAGCGAACAATCTGTCCAAGTATGTTGCCTACGATATAGAATGCAAGAAATTCAACGCAGTGTGCGAAAGAGAGAAACGTCAAGAAACGCAATGATGACAGGAAATGAATATATGAGACAGTTGGCAGAAATACCAGAAACTTCTGAGTAATGAAGAAATTGTAGAGAACACCACGACCGAATGAGTCAAGAAGTAAATATGAATGTGACGGAGTATACAATAATATCACGATGAAAGGACAATTGCAAGTGTAGAGATCAGAAAATGCAAAGAGAATATAAAGATAATTCAAAATAAAACTGAGGGGCAATGTTTGTCGGTACAGAGTAATTAAGGTAGACCGATATCTGCATCTAACAACAAACTCTGTTGAAAAAGACATGACAGTGATATTCCATGCTTTTGCAGCTTTGCAACGCGATAGTACAAAATCTAGGATACGGTGTATGTGCGCAAATTTTAGATGTTTTCATTTATTTTTTTGATCGGTGAAGCATATCTCAAATTATTATACGAGTATATACAAGTGAGTCCTAAGATAAGATCATATGTTTTACAAAGACAAATTATAAGTCCACTATTTCTTAATCTTTTACAACCAAGGCAAAAATCATAGCCGAAAATTGACATACGTCCAAATCTATCGAAGAATTCTGATCGAACGACAATGTTTGCTAACGTTGAGATTCGCTAAGGCTTTGTTAGCCAACGCTTATTAATGTAGATATAGTCACGAACGCATTCATGAGCATCATGAGAACACTGATGAGCATTATTCCCTATTAATTCTTACCAGTGCACTAACTTAAACGACATGTCAGTAGCGTGCTAGGAAGTATTTAATGAATGACCACAATTTGCCTAGTTGAGTATAAATGAGCTCTCCATGGACCAACACCGCCTTGGATGTCTGCAGGCTGCATCCCAACCTCACAGTGGCGCCTGGCTGTCCGCTCTTCCCTCAAGCGCCATGGGCAACCTCTTGGTCGACGACTGTCTTCGATACGCCATCGCCCTAAGGATCGGGGGATTTGTTTGTGAGCCGCACCCATGCCGTTGTGGTTCCCGGACAGATGAACTGGGTCTCCATCCCCTTTCCTGTGTCAAGAGTGCTGGAAGATTCCAGCGCCACGTGGCTATCAACGACATCATCCGCCGGGCCCTCGACGTCGCCGGTTTCAAGTCGATCCTCGAGCCAGTGGGGCTGGATCGTGGTGACGGCAAGCGGCCGGATGGTATGACAGTTTTCCGTTCGCAGAGGGCAAGTCGCTCGTGTGGGACACCTTTTCCTCATCGGTCGCCAACGATTCAGCGGTTGATCCTGGATGCGCGGCGAAAGCAGCTGAAGCCAGGAAAACGTCAAAATACTCAGCTCTCCAACCCCGGTACATTTTTACACCGGTCGCCGTTGAAACGACTGTGGTCTTCGGCCCTGCGACCCTGAACTTTCTTAAGGACTTGGGTCGTCGCATGTCACGGCGAACGGGGGACGCTAGAGAGTCGACTTGGCTGTTCCAGCGCTTGTCGTTTGCTATTCTGAGGGGCAACTACCTCAGTCTGACTTCTTCTTCCCGTCGAACCCTTCTGTAATTACTGTTAATTATGCTCATTTTGTATTTTGTATTTGTTTTACCAAATTATATATGAAAATAAAGAGGTAATATGTAGAAAAAAATGAGCTCTTGAATTCCATTCATGATTGTTGAAACTTGTTGCAAGTCAGTTCTGAATTGTCATGCATGTGCAACATTTTAATTGAGCACTCTTTCCAATTTCTGAGATTTATCTTAAAGCTTGAATCTCCAAGAATATGTGAAACCCTGAAGTGACCTGGCCTTCCAAAATGGTTTAGCTCATGTTGAATGTACATTACACACCTATTTCTAATATTCCAAGAAAGCGATTCATCGAAGCCTTCTACCAATGCTGAAACATTCATTATGCTAGAATCAATAATCAGTAATAAGCAAGAAGCTTCGATGTGTTCATCAAACAGCATTCCATCGAAAATTAAGTTCAATCGGTCATCAATGCTGATGAATGTTATTTACAGTCTGAAAATGCGATTGGTCTTGCGACTTACCATTTTACCGCAAAGTTCTTATATATTTTAATATTCATTTTCTATATTGAAAAGTAATTCACATTCATTTACGGCATGATTAATGCACTTGTTGGCAATAAAGAAAGAAACGTAGAACATGAAAGTAATTGATTTTCGCCAATCAAAAGACAAGTTCACTCCCATAACTTTATGCGACCTGTAAAATATATCAAAAAAAACTTTTTGCCAAACGTTTGACATTCGAACTTACCGACTGGGACTAAAACTAAAACTGCCTCCGACAACGAGGTTTTTGTAGCGAATACTTATTAGTCCGGCAACTAGAGCGAGTTTCTGCAGGGAACGAGGCTGAAAGGGAGACTGCCGGGAGACGGCACGTCTGCCGAGTTCTCGTGAGTTCCTCTTCTTGTCAGACAAGATCAAAGAAAAACACATGCAAATCCAATAGGACGCAGATTGCAGTTTTTGGCTAAAATGGAATTTTCTATGCTTGGTCTGATTAAACGAAAAGTACTAAGCCCAGAGTCATAATTTTTGTCATGGAATGTCTTCAGGTAATTTCCTTTCATCTTCCTGTTCAGCATTGCCTAGCATTCCTGTGGTGAATAGCATGAAAATACTTGGTATAACATTTGAATGCAATCTAAAGTGGAATCTGCATTTTAACCATATTTGTAAAAGAGCCTCATCGAGACTATGTAATTCGGCAATTACGTGACTATTGACCGACTTCCGAACTAACCTTAGTATACCAAAATTGCATAAGAAGCTTACTTGAATATGGAGCACCTCTGTTTTCGGACTTACCACGCAAATTAGTCATTAAATTGGAGCAGATTCAACGCCGAGCTCATTTTGTGATTTGTAACACACACGATTGCGAATGTCTCAATTTCGTTCCGCTTGAGTATCGCAGAACTATCCTTAGTTTCAGATTGTTTGAAAGTATATTGGGAAATAATGAACACATTCTTCATCATCTTCTCCCATCAGTTATGCCATATTCCGGAAAGTTTCGTATACCAATCTCAAGAACAGCTCTTCGCAGTAAATGTTTTATCATACAAATGTCACGACTTCATAACAGCAACTTTACTTTATGAACGTACTCTTCATTAAACGTTTTTTGTTAAGTTATTTTTCATTTAATGAATGTCTTCTTTACATTGTCTTTGGCCCCACGATTTTCAGTACTGGGGCAATGTTATTTTCTCAAATAAACGGATTATTATTATTATTATTATTATCTTCTTGCATCCCTGTCTATATAGCTAAACGCATTTAAATTTGACGAGCCTCTTAATGTCGGAAAACACGAACATTTTGAGCAACTTTATGCACATTAAAAACCACATTCTCACACACATTGGAGATTAGATGCATGAACACAGCACATGCACATCATAGGAAATGACCTGAAGACATTCCATGCCAGAAATTATGACTCTCGGGTTAGTACTTTTCGTTTAATCAGAGAAAACACACAAAATTTCATATTAACCAAAAGCTGCAATCTGCGTCCCATTGGATTTGCATGTGTTTTTCTTTGATCCTGTCTTACAAGAAGAGGAACTCACTAGAACTCAGCAGACGTGCCGATTCGTAGTAGGCATAGGATGTACATCATTAATCCTTTGAAAGTCTCGCTTTCGGACTCGTTCCCTGCAGAAAGCCCCGGACTATATGTCGAATGCTCGAAGCGTTGGGCGAAAATTGATCTCGCTAATTTTTTGCCGGCACTATAAACTATGGAAGTGAAGAACGTGCCTCATAACAAAAGAAAATTCAAAAAATGTCTTCCACATGCAGCCATTTGCATGAAAGTAATGAAATAAATCAAGATGAAACTAGTCGCTACCGAATTAAACCTCTCCTGATAAAAGCATCAATAAAATAAAGACGAAAGCTAAAAAGTTTTGTATCAATTGCATTTCAAAAGATTATCATATGCAAATTCCTTTGCAATAAAAACGCGAGTAGGAACTTCATCTGAAAGATAGCACACCTAAGACACTGAGATCTTGTCGGTGCATCGTTTTACTTTTCGGGCTGATCCTGATGCTCAGTGCATGGACAAAGCGAAAAGGTAATTTCAAAGCAACACCTAATCAATAACGAAATGAATGATTGTTTCGAAACAGAATTCAGAGGCAGAAATAATCTAGAATTTCGAATGATAGAAGCGAGAATAATCAATAAAATACCTACCCTAAACCGACCTTTAGGATACAGTGGCATCTAAGAATGACAGTCAGTCAAACTGTCACAATAGACATTGCCATCGAATTCAAATTTCTAAACATCAAAAACAGAAGTATACAGAAACCCTAATTAATATCAAAACATGCAAGATAACTTGATACATCATCGACATTTCAAATGGAAGACATCGACAACATTCGTACATTGGCTGAACATTCGACATGTCAAATGTGCTTAAAATATTCAACAACATTTTTGTTACTTAAGCACTCGAATATGCAAACATATATAATTTGATATTTGCTTTGTATAAATTGAAAGTCACATGAATGTCACGTGATTTATAGTTAACTCCATTGCGATAGGACAAGCACATATTGACAGCAGCATGTAATATTGCACAGTAGTCTAAATAAATTGCTAATCATAGATGCTGATAAGGTCTCTAACTGCATCTTCAATTTTCTAACCATGGTCAATTATTTGTCAATTGTGAAAGGTTCAATAACGCGATATAGTAAGAAAAAAGTCTCGTCATCTATCTAAAAATTGCAATTCTGTTCGTCTGCGTTGCCTGAATTATATTTTCTATGTACAAGCACAATATACATGTTTCATCATTCGTCAATGATAAGGCGTTCTCAAAGAAATGTACCTAACATTGTGAATATTTATATGGAAATAAAGCGAACATTATTCTTTCAAAAGGCGCATGTAACACAAAAGTATTTAAGATTGATTTAAGAATTTTACGGTTTACTCTTAAAAGAGGCTAGCCAGGCGTGTTAGTTTTGAATTGAAGATCGGAATGAAATCCCTTTTTCCGAATTCTACAGAGGAAGGAAGCTTTATCATCAGCTGTCGTGTATGCGAATAGATTTCTACCAAGAGGAATTTTGACGGTGAAAATTACTATAAATCTACAGTATGTGTGTCTCAATTATATTATCCTGTGTAGCAAATTAAGAATCAATTGAATGCAACTATATAGTAAACAACCACATGTGCATTTTAATCGAATTAATTTTACAATTGAATCAGCTAAGATAATAAATCATTTTGAACGAACATTGTATTGTTGATCCTACCCACTCCAGTTCAAATGTGCTAGAATCTTCAATACAGGAGTTGAGCAAACATAGATATGTTATCAATGAGTGCCTAGCCATGAGATAGTCAGCATTCAGATAATGTTCGCATGCTGCCGAAACCCTAAATAAACTATCAATTTTATCAGTATGATGCCACCGTACTCCGCAGAACACTGTTTGAAAGCTAAATGATGATAAGATTTTCATTACGATTAACTTAACACAAGTGTGCAACATTCTTATATCATACCAGCAGGGAGATTACACAATTCAAAATGACAGCCACTTCCAAAAGAGGTAATCTGCATTATAAAAAGCGCTGCACGTATAGTGCGCTATTATTCAAGTTATTTCTTTGAACAGAGAGCAGCTGCTGACAATTCAATAGGAGTACCGTCGTGAAATGATTCACAAACTGACGTATTTTCAATCCACATTCGAATCCTGCAGATCAAGTCATAAAAAAGTTCATTAACTTGATGAGAGACACTTCACTGAAAACGTGAAATTTATATCTTAAAGCAGCATATCTAGAGCTGAAGCATGGCAATAAAGTTAAAAGTCCTCTGAATCCCTCCATCAATTTGACTTACCACTCATTTTTCTATTAAAATTTTCAAAACAGAAACATGGGATTATACTCCATGTATCTGCTAGCTTTATAAAAGATGTTACGCAATACTCGTGATATCTGGATATGGAATTAAAAGGGTTCGACAATAGATCTCTATGAACAGGATGCTTTACGCAAAAAGATCTTTCGATGGATTTTGAAACCAGAGTGCTAAAAGTTGCACGCTTCGTAGATTAATCGATGGACGCAATCAAGATGTTTCACTCGTCACGGTGCATAAATAGTAGTGTCTTGAGATCGGAAACATGAATATATACAATATTAAGCAAATTGGTAAGATACTGAAAACATTTGGAAAAATAAGATTTCCCTACAATTTCATTGACATCAATGGCAGTTACTTATATGACAAAGATAAGCCTCTTAGGACTATGTCGATGCTTCAGACAGCCGACAGAATGCATTTTTATCATTTGATGAATTTACAAATCAGCCATCGTGCAACGCACACAGTGACTATTGAAGTGAAACACAGTCAGACCACCGAAAGCACTTAAAGTTCAGACTATCTATTTATAACTTGTTGTCTCTAGTACTTTTGGTGAACTTACATGTCCAAAGGCAACTCAATTCAAAACATTTCATAGGAGAGACGTAACAGATGACGGAAAGTTCCGTGGTATTTCTGTCGGAAGAGCATCATAACATCTCGCATGACTGAACGAGTTGCATGAACGACAAGGCTCCTCAAATGCGTCGTCAAAGCGAAAATTGTCTCCGCGGAATTTGTACTGTAATGTATTGACCATCATGTCAATTCACCATTCAGCATACATTAGTACATATCAACATCGATCTTAGTTGCATCAGAGAACGGATGTTACTCCGCTAGATATGGTGATATCGCGTCATATCTAAGTTGGCGGTGTTGACATTCAGCTTTATGGACCGAATAATTTGAAAAAGTTCTTTCAAAATTGAAAGAAATTTACAGACATCACACTTTTTGTCAAAAACCTTACGTATGTCTGTTATGAATCGTCTAATAGCTGCAAATGAGAGTCAGACTCAAATAACAATGTTAAGGTTATTGATGAGAATCATCAATTCATCTTGAGCAAATACATTTCGGAGTTCGCTTCACAAAATGCTGTCGCGAGTTTTTAACTCGCATGTACCAAAATGTTTAGACTTTAGAAATTAGCGACTTTTCACATTTTCCATTTTTCTGAAGGCCCACTTGTAAAATGAAATTTTGAAAAGTGTACAATTTTTAGAATGTTTTTATGGCTTACAAACATTACCATTCTTTTTTACAGAAACAGTTAACATTATGCATTGCCTCATCTTTATCAGTTAACTAAACCACATATTGTGATATTTATTGGTATTGCAATTAATCACGATCCCATCACACAAAAAACGTCCATTTGAGAGTGTCAACCCATTTACTGGACCGGAATGCTCTACCTATGTCATGAGAAAGAATTATTCAATGGAGAGAAAAGGAAACATCGCATCCTAAACGACCGAATTGTCTGTCCTCAGCAACAGTCAGTTGTGTGAAAGAAATCTGCAGTCATACATCGATGCCACAGCATTTCATTTGCATGAAAAGTTAGAACTTTGCAGATAATTCTATAAGAGCTTTATGCTCACAAAGGATATTTTTTAAAAAAATAGAGATGCGCTTTACTAGAACACTGCAAAACCGTTAACAAGAAATATGATCAAAAACTATTTAATTAATCAGCAAGTGATGAACTCTTTTTACATTATTGAAAGCGCAGAATTAATGAGAAATCAGCTCATATAATCATGTAGATATATAATAAAGAAACGAGGATTAAACAACTTTGATCCACTTAAATTCTGAAAGATAGAACATAGCTTCCATTTAACAGCTGAAAATAACCATTTTTCGATAAGTCGGCCGAAATACGTTTGAGAGACTTCGACTTACATAGCTCAAAGTTGATAGTTACCGACTTATTCGTAAACTCAAAATCAATTATTTCTACAGAAAAGAACGCAAAATTCATATTTCCGACCAACCCGCACGTATACCTCGTGTAGTCTGTCCACATACTTGTAAAGCTTATGTGCAACTTCCCCCCGTCTTTCCTGAAAGAGAAGATATCTGTATCGCATCTCGCCTTGCTAAGTCTATGGTTTTGTAGTCTTGTCATGTTTTTGTTAAATTACAAGTAGCCAAAATGATAGGCATTTTGAAATGCATCAAAATCTGCAGAATATTGCGATGCATGTCTTGAAAATTGCATTTCTATGAAACAGTAGTGACATGCCTCCTCAGTCTTCATGTATTGAGCAGTTTTCTATCGTTAAAACTGTCAGTTTCTAGGCTAAAGTTCTATAAAAAGATAAATTTATCATTCTTTATAAGCTGCAATTATTTTCAATATTTGTGCAATAAATCTCAAGAAAGAAAGAGCTTCCTTTTTAATTGCATATATGTCGTGAATTGACATTACTGCTATTTAAAATGCGAGCATGTGATGTCATGCTACCCATGTTCTGATGTCGGACAATACCTGTGCAAAGCCAATATCGATTATCAAATTGAGCTGTTGTCTATCGATACCATTCTCAATATTATTCTGAGAATAGTCCACCATTCTATGATAATATAAACAATTTGTGGGAAAATGCCTTGCATGGCCACTTGAAATTATTAATTTTCAGGATTTGGAAAAGCCAAGTAAAAGGTGATAAAAAAAACTTATCGACCAATTTCGGCTATTCATGTGTCATGGTCATTTTCAAGAACACTGTGACATGTATACAAAAGCGATCAACATGAATACCATATTAGTGTCAAACACTTGTTTTGGCAGGTATACAGCATAGCATCCTATCCCATAGAAGCCAAGTTATTCTCAGATGGATGATGGAGATGACTTTCGGCCTATTGCAGAACTCGGAGTTAAGCTAACTGGCATTTAAATTTCGATTTAACTTTCAACGATGAGGTACAGAATTGAGAGTTAAGTAACTGCCAGTTAAATGAGTGAAGGTTAACTTAACTCGCAGTTATGCTAACCCCGAGTTCTGCAATAGGCCGCTTGTCAAACACCACCCAACCTCTGATTTCTATGATCTGGGGATGTCAACATTTTCATGAATATGGATTCCAACCCTTCACGCTCTATGCGACTGCTAATCATCGATCTGTGTTTGAGATTAGCATAGCCTCCTTGAGTCGTAAGTTAGGCTCTTCCATCTCTGTGTTTGCATGATGATTTTCAAAAGACCTGGTGGTTGCGGCCACGTCGAGCTACATGCATGCTTCAAACAATTACTAGAGAGATACTCTGCGTAGCCACATTGTATCTATATACACAGGAATTGATGATGCACTTCTGACCTACGCTTCATGAGGTAAACAAACGCTTCGTCATTTATTACGGACACTGTGCATTGGTGATTAAATATGTTTACCTGTGGCTGAAATGTTATTTATATCAAATGTAATTCGTGTGATGATGACAGGCTTGATCGTGGTGATGAGATATCACTATATACGCACTTATGGTTTCCTTTTAATTAATTTGCGTCAATTTAATTGTCTTATACTGCTTCTGACTTGAATTGAGAAAATATTGGAACTAGTTCTAATGCTTGTTTCAAGAGTAAGTATAGCAAATGACATGACAGTACCGAGTTGCGCCCGAGAGAAGCATGTCATATTAAGAAACTCAAACCAGAAGTAAACCACAAAAGGGAGCTTGAACAAGTCAGTGATTTCCTTTTCATTTAAGTTTGTTAAATTTACTAACTTTCTTGTCAGGTTAGAGTTTATGTTCAACTACCGGTAAATTGTAGTCCTGTACAGTCTCCTTCAATTGCTTTATGTTATTATTTTCTTTCCTGGTTATAGACTTTGACTTTACTGCCATTAGTATCAATTCTAAGTTATTGGTTTACAGTTTGAATTTATTGTTTATTTAAACTATAATTCACTTGTCTGACGATGATCTATGAGTAGAGATAGAAGTATATCACAAAAAGAAAGATGCTCTAATTTTAATCAGAATTTTAATTGGTTCCTCCTACAACATACCTAAAATCTCAAAATAATGCTTCCTCATCACAGATCTGCTTTAATTATGAAACACATCAATACTCTGAGACTTAAGAGACGTTGCACAAACATTTTCTCAATATACCTAAAATGTTTGTGCCATTTTAGATCATCACACCCCAAGGATCTTATGTTCCGTCACAAAATCAGTTCCTGGAACACAGACCAGGTTACAAAGGAATGATTTACGCATGACGACACACCTCGATTCTTGTGCAGTTCATGGTGAGCTTTGCTATCCCATCATGAAACTTCTGGCTCTCCTCAAGATTATGGTCATGATGCTTGAACTTCTAAAAATGGACCTACATGCAGTGCAGACGGTTAGAGACTTGGAATCGATCGTCCAAATCCGTCGAACGGGGTCAACAGACGTGATAAGATTTGGAACAAATTATTAAGACAATTTTGTACGCACATGGAAACTACTTACCTGGAAAGTACGCAATCTGTTGTACGAGTACGTGAATCCGTATTCTTCATGCTTGTGAATATCACTCAACTACTAATTTGATAAGTTAAGGATGCGATGGTACAAATGTACCTATTCTTCGAATAACTTACCAAGCTTCGGATGCCTCAAAACAGCGGAGCAGAGTCAACCTTAAGTTCGTGACACCTTATGCAAATGACAAAATTTAACTGCAAGTTTTCATTATATCAATAATGAGCATTGAGCATTGAGCAGATGACTTCCGAATTAATCAGTGCTGAGTAAGATGAAGATAGACTAAGAATCACGTTATACGTCAACTTGAATTATTTTAGGAATATTCTGATTGTACGTACATTTCAGACTAATTACATCCGCTGCTTCTGGCTTATGATTGGACGCAGCATCACTAGTAAGTTGAAACGAAGCAGGACAGAAACCAAAAGGTTCCTCTAAAAAGCATATTCATGGATATTTGTGACATGGTTCGGAGGCACAGCTTATCCTCAACATCTCTGCCCAACGACGAGCACACAGTCCAGTTTTCCAATTTATTGATTTAAGTAGTAAAGCATAAAAGTCAACAATAAGATATGTGGCATAAAACATGTCCAGAGTTGGGATTGTCAAACAAGAGATGGATCACAAGAATTGAATTGCAAATGGCTACTTCTGATTGTGTGTGAGGTACAATTAACAAATGCATTAACAAGGAAAATAAAAATAAACTCATAATAATTAATATTAGCTTAATCGCCTCCAATGACTCTAATCATGCAATGACGTCATTTGCAAAAGGATTCTAGACAATCTTGCTATGAAAGTTACAGACTTCAAAGATTCCGGCAACAAGATCGAGAGTCCGAAAAGACTATTACAGTTCAATATGCAAGCATCTCTGGGATTGCAATCTATTCTCCGGACACAGGATCGAGTCCTATTTTCTGTTACTGCATTCTTCAGAAATGTGCCCCATGTTAAGATCACTTGAGTCCATTTTATTGAAGATGTTCAGGTCCCCGTTGTGTGTTATGAAGGAATATGTAAGTGAATTGTTCTTGCCATGGTCTTAGCCCATTTTTGCTTTCATCCTATCTATGTTAATTTCCGATAGTCCAATGTCTCGAATTCAGCATGTGTGCATGATTATTTTACTTAATATCTCTTCACAGCTATGTAATTTGAATGTCTATAACTTTCAGTGCAAGATTATTTAGAATCCTTTCGTAAATGACGTTATCGTATGATTAGAGTCATCGAAAGCGCTTAAGATAATATTTATTATTATGAGTTCACTTTCTAAAATGCATTAGTATTTTTTGGTAGCGCTTTCAGCATATTTGATTAAAAAGCCTTTTACTGCGTTCGAAGAAACATATCAGCTGTTGCAGAAATGCGAATATCCGACTTTGCGACTTTTCTACAATGCGCACGCGCATGTGGACAATGTGAGGAGTGAAGACGAATATGGAATATTCATTGCTTTGCGAAGAATCGCAGAATATTAGGAATCAGCATGACTGAAACGTGATTTCTTCATATTAACACGATTCAAATAATAATAACCCAGGAACTTTTAATGACTCCCTATTCATTAGATTAAATCACAAGTCTCATCTAAATCACTGCCGTTGAACACGGTGGCATGAAGCGGTTTTGAACGGTTTTAGCAAGAAATAAAACCACCTGAGCCATTACTAAAAAAAACGAAACTTTACATGAACTGTACTGCATGAGCCGTTAGCAGCATAATTAGTCTTTAATGAAGTAAACAGATCATGTTCAAAATAACCATGCATTTCTATGCATGCAATATTGTTTAAATATTCAATCGAATGAAGAGGTTGCAAAATACTTTTTAATTGTTACGTGAACTCACAGAGGTATTTATGATACTAGAATTTTTTGATCGCTGCAATGGTCACACAAACGGTGATAGCTGGAGACATTTCACTTAAATTACAGTCAATCAGAAACTTGCTAAGTTGCACATGGACATCGACACAGAGAACCAGAGAGTCGCTCCAAAAAACTTATCACCAGCATCTTTTTCAGATTCAGACGATGTAGAGGATCTCAACTCCGCGACCACAATCCCTGTTGCTAGCTTGAGGTTGCCCATGAATTGTGCTCAACCTGCAAGTTAACACCACCTCATTTTGATATGCAACAATGTAGGACAAACTCGAGATTGGAAGAATTTTTTGTCCTCTGTCATTCATTTCATCCTATCCTCTGCTGATTTTCGGCATCTTGATGGGATCGTAGCGTAGCGTAGCCAATTTCACCTCTCGTCTTGAAAGTATTTTCGAGCGCCTTGCTTTGTTCAGTGGATTTGGTCCAATGCAACGGAAACCGGGAATGAAGTTATCGCTAGAATGTTTATCTGTTGTCATATTTTTGTCTTGGTCGTTCACTTGGTTAGTACACTAACAAACAGAGAATCACCATCGATGTTTTGATGAACTGAACTATTTCAAGTTACCCAATGTTATGGTATTTAATTGTCCTCTCCTGATGATGATGAATGGTTTAACTTCACTACTCCCCCATACTAGGGGTTTGGTGGTTTTATAATTTTTATTAATTCCGACATATGTTTTTAGCCGATGGAGGACTTGATTGGTAACAATTACTGCAAATAATAACTCGTGTGTTGCCGTTTAAGCCACGAAGGAATCGGCAACTTCAATCAAGTGGAAAGTAATATACTTCCAGTTTTTATATTATCACGATTTTTGAGCACATGTTGGGATTTCATTCATCAAGGTAGTATTTGATCTATTTGATAGCTTCATCGAATTCGAAATAACTTTCTTCGTACAATGCAAACATCATTGCATCTAAGAGCATTTATCAGATAAGTACGTCGCACATATTTCTGAAGATTTCCGCTTACATTTCCGCTGTTCCACATATTTGATATAGCTTGACACAATAGATAAAATTAGGAAACTTGAAATTCTGGATCTTAAAATCTCATTGATTTAAGATCGGCTAACGTAGTGACTCTATACTAAAAATAGGATGAATGATTGTTTTACGATTGAAAGTCATCTATTTTGAAACGGAAGCATGTTAACAATAGCAAACACATTAGATCATTATAAACAATTTTCAACATTCTAACAACAGTTGTAATGTAATGACATAAGTCCATTGTCTTCGATCGAGGAATGTCTTCGCGCATGAGTGCGTGAGCAAGCCGAAGGTCATCTGCAGTCTCAAGACCTGACCATTGCAGTCTAGATAAGTTAAAGTAGCAGTATTACCGTCTTGAAATAGTTAATCAACCAGGCCCATGACGGCAAGATTACAAGAATTTAGGAATATCTTCTATACTTCATTCATACTTGTTCATAATAATAATAATAACTTTATTTAAGCTCGGAACACATTAGGAAGGATCCTTTTTCGACATGGTCGAGAAACAAAAATTACATATCAATGAAAGAGAGGATAAGACATCAATGACTTCTATACGTCATTCAAAAAGTCATTAAAATGAAAATTAAAAGAAGCTTTCTTGAAGGCTTTCAGTGACTCTGTTTGACGGATTTCGTCAGGCAAATCACTATAGATGGTTGGAGCCAGAACAGGAAAGGACGAGCTTTTAGTTCATGTTAAATTAGCATCAATTTTCACTTTCCTGTGGAGTGATATTTTAAATGCATAAAAGTCATGCTTTTAAATAAGGCGATGCTTTCTTTAACTCTTGGAAGTCCTGGAAATCAAACACTGCAGATTTTCATTGCTAGAGTTGATATCATAAAGCTGCATTCGACACTGAAGCTGTCAATTCATTTGTCAGACTGGTCACATTCCCCTTAAAGTTAATGGTATAATTCGTCTGCCCCAGCATGCTCTGCATTCATTATCAAAAATTTACTATTTATGAATATAAATTGAATAAACATGGCGATCAAGTAAACATCGTAAACCCAATCGATTTTTTTGAAAGCCACACTCATGCCAAGCGCCCGGCCTGCCCAGGCCCGGTTTACAGCGGATATATTATCTCTCAAACATTTCCTCCATCATGTTGTGCACTAAGTGTGTGATTGCCATCATAAATCTCAAGATTCTGTGAAATCTGACATTATCCACTGCTTTCATTCCCGCAATGTGATATGATGAGGAGTGAGATCAAAGCTTTTCTATCTACGTCTTAGCAAACAGCCAAATGACCCCTACTATCTGCCATTTGAAATTATGAACTTCTCGTATTAAACAGATAGAACATTTGTGAGATATTTTATGCAAAACATCGAGTATTGACATCACAATCAACAGATAGGTGGTGTGGTGTTCATGACGGTCAGAAAAATAGTCGAACCTCCGTGCATCCGGCTTCGACTGCAAATATTTACTGAGTGGTGCACCGTGACACACTCGATCACGTGTCGTGCACAATTCAGTGTACAACTCGAAACTTCACAATTACTCGTGTTCAAACAACATGACCTCATCATAGTCTTACTTGATCCACATCCAAAAGCTAAACAAAACGTAGAAATAGGTGTGTCAGATGTTTGAGAAATTTCATATTAATCATTGTCACCATTTGCTATTCATCGATGTTGACAGCAAAAACACATTATGCATTAGGTTCAATTTAACTCAAGATCACTGGTTCACAGAATACACCTAGCCTACTCCGATTGAGTGGGTGATCACGATTAGGATTACAGAGTGTGATTAATTTCCGAAATTCTTTTATTATAGAAATGTGATGCACAAAATACTGCCGATGGGACAAGGTAGAAGTTGGTTTAGGCGTTGTATTATGAAGGTGAAGAACGACCAGAGTTCGAGTGATTCTTCGAATAATAGCCGCACCTCTGTATGAAAGTTTGTAATAGTAGCCGCCGTCGAATAGTAGTCGCGTTTTCTATTCGATGCAACAGTTCTAGAGAACTTAGCAATGCCGCACATTTACATATGCACACCCATTTCCTAAATATCATAAGCTCAATATAGATGTGTACAACATGCCTTTATCTTACCTAATTCTACATCATTAGGCCTAACGGTTATAACATAAAGGCCTACATTACAGTGTTCGAAGATGCCAGCTACATGTACATGTTAAAGATATAAAGAGGCCTATTTTACACACAATATCACTGGCTGCAGTTGAGGAATCCATCGATGGCGCCCTAAATTTCCTGGAAATCTTGAACTACGCCGTCAATAACAGGCGTCGGGTTATCGCTAATTCGCAGTTTTGTGTTGTTCTTAGTAAGAGGCTGGTGAACTATTTGTTTGACGTCAATTTATTGTAACTTCCGGTTGTCTCACATACATGGTTTATCGACGAAAGTTGTTCTCAATACGCTGAGCTTTCTGTTTATGAAGAAACCCGAAACGTACGACTTCCTGAGCCAAATATACAGTCACTTTCATTAAGTTGATAATGAACAAATTTTCCTATTCAAGCTGTGTTATAAGTTCTAAGGTTTCTGCCCACCGAATAAGTTCTCCTCGTATACTGCAAATTTCGCTGAATTTCCTCTCTAGTTATCCATACCATGAGTGCTAAAATCAAGTCCTATGCACGCACATAATTTACCAGTGGTCAGCAGGTGAACAAGTAAATCAATTTCAAGTCAAAATTTATGTCTCATCAGTCAAGCTACTGATTACGGGACTTTTTAACAGTAACCTCCCTCAAATAGAAATTGCACCCGAAATGTACAGTTTTCAGTAGTAGCCGCGGCTACAATTCAAAGAAATAAGGTACTTACACTTTTGAAATTTCAAAGTATATTATCTTCTCTAGACTGGAGCATGACTGGGCCTCTCGATCACAACCAAGAATAAAATTACAAATATAGAACCTCGTGCATTCTCATGCACTGTAAAACATCTTATACATACATGCATGATGATTATTAGTTGCGAACTTGTAATGATTGATAATTGCAGCAGGAAACACATATTCCTGTACAATGGAAAATCACATGTACAACTCAAAATTGTGAAAATCCATCATTTCATAATAACTTCATAATGATCAGGCAGTTCATGTAATTCTGTCATTGCTATGGAATCCGAAATTCGGAACACTCAAAAGATAATGGTGTCTTTATTCGCAAATAAGGACGGAATGAATATGTCTTTTTGATAATCGCCTGTATACACAGGCATATTTCTTGATGTCGAAATTGTCCTTTTGAATTTACCGGATACCCAATTCAAGGTTTCGGATCTCGTCTTCAGAGAATAGTTACAATAGATGAGAAGAGGTGTCAATGTGAGAAGGCTGCAAACTTGCTAAATGACCTTGGATGGAATGCAGAAATAACTTCGCTGCTAGCAGGCTTTGTAGCAGGGTGCTAGATTGGCACCCAGGAGACAGACTAGGAACGAATTTTGTATTAGAAATGTTACTTTTAACTTTCAAGTTTTGGTACATAAACGAAAATTTTCATTTGTAATTTCACAGTGCAAAATAGGAATCTATGTGTATATTCCCTTAAGTATTTGCGTCAACAATACATCCTTAAAGTACTTTATCTGTTATCAGTATAGATTGGCTACTTCTCAAAAGCTGGCTTCATATTTCACGAATGCTGCCTTGGGATTGTCGACTTGCATCGGTCATGCTGCGAATATAAAAATGGCTTGATATACTTCAGAATATTTTGCTTGAAACACTTCTACCTGATATCACATAGTCTACAGTTTACGAGTCTAGCTTTCTACATCATTAATAGGAATATCAGCATTCTATCTGTGTCAATTATGAAACCCTTAAAGAACCGCTTTTAGCAGCGAGGAAATATTCACTTCGACCAAAATATTAAAGAACGTGTTCATTTGATCATTTATATCCTTCTTTTGCGAAAGGTGTCATCCTAAACTTTGATGGAGAAACTTCGCAGAAATATGACTTGTATGTTTAGCACATTTATACATGTATTCTAAAAATGCTCAAATATATATTTAGTATCATTTTAGAACTCTATGAATTTATACCAGTGTAGATTTTTGAGATTCTGAAAGAAAGGTACTGAATTTGCTTCACGCCTGACGGGAGACTTTAATTCTAGTCTACGACTCACAAAATATGCAAAAGAAAACTGCACTATCTATCTCATCACTCACTCATCGTTGAAGAATGACAACAGACGGCGCAGACGGAGTAACAAGTCAGCCGCATGCAGTCTAACGTTTACTGCGTTCACCAGCCGGAGCCGTGTGGCTGAAAAAATGACTAGGAAAGAATAAGCGCTGTCTATGCACCAAAATGTGCGGATGAATTTGAGTGGAAGGAACAACTTTTATCTGTCGATTGTTGTGTGAGCGACGTGTTAATAACGCAAGGGGAGGGATCCACAAAAGATTCTTATGTACCGAAAGGAGTTCAAGGTTATTTATCATTGTTGCTATTTCCAAAAAGTGGAATCCTGAAATACACAATGTAACTAAATTCTGGTGAATACAAAATGAAGGGACGACATATAATGAAAATAACTACCAATTTCAGACTAGATACGGAAAGCATTCGGATATGCGGACAAGGGAGTGTTTGATGTACACGTAAAAGTTGGTGAATTCAACTCTATGCTACCAGAAAGACTTTTAACAATCAACTTTAAACTCTGCCATTAATAAAGTTTGGTGGTTCCGCTTGAACAGCATGTTGTTGTATAATAATTAAAAAAGCCTTGCTGTTTTTCTTGTGGCGTGCATTACCTAAATTTTCGCCTACTCATGGCCGTTTCAAGGGAAGAAAGGAAGTAATTCTATTCCTAAAGTGGCCTGAGTAGGCGAAAACTTGGATAATACACGGCATACCTAACTTCTCCTGACTGCTCGTCGGAAGCAGTCCATTCGTTGTTTCAGTATCCAAGCTGAAATTTAATTATCTCTCAAAAATTTCCCTTCGACATATCAGCTATTTCTTCTACTTTTACTGCAGTTTAGAAAATGAACTTTTAATCTGTCCCTCTAACTGAATGTAAATGCAATACATCCATGCTGAACAGGCCTACAGGTTATCTACGAACGACACACTAAGTCCAAAGCAAAGAAAACGTGAATTAAGACATAAAATATCATTGACTTTTAGCAAGAACTTACCCAGTGACTGGAAATTAGCTCATAGCACATGTGCTTTAGCTTCTCAGCCTGAAATTCTTCTGCCTTGACATAGAAAGTGATGCAATTGGATATATCGACCAGACCGATCAAAGCATCTTCGCATCTGAAGAAAAATGATAGTTATTTTTTCTTTTTGTATAAGGTGTCATATTATTCACAAATTGTTTCTCACTAATTTTTCCTTTATTTCTACTTACCTACATTAAAAGAAACATATCTCACTGCTCATGTTATTTCAAAAGGCATTTCACAACTTTGAATACTTATAACTCATTTAACGCTAAGTCGACTTCATAAACGACTTAAATTTAAGCGTCGTCATTATTATTGCATTATTGCATTGCATTTATCAAAAATTTTGTACTTCGAAACACAGCAGCTTTTATTGTAGTTTTAAATATTGCTCAAAGCCATATGGCATGACATGAAAATCAGATAATCTACTGTAAAACCACTTATGGTCAATTCTTACACTTCTCAGCTTAGATGGCTTTCTATAGCCGGGTGGCGGTCTGTTTTTCAACTGTCACATTTTTATCCAAAAATTTCAAAAACTTCCATCAGTATTCGTTGATATTCTGCATTTGTTAGATGCTTCTTTGCAAAATACTTTCCTAAATATCGGAAATTCTAAAAAATGCCAGATAATGCTTTACAATAAATCATGTATTACGGTAGGCTTCAACTTTATAAACAAGGTGTTAAATATTTATTTCACTAGCAGCATATTACCAGCTGGGATTAATTTTTACCAATATCACTTTTACCCGCCAACTGGCATGAATAGGGTGTCCACCACATATAACGAGATAGTTCATCTACAATTCGCGTACCACTCATGATCCTTCACATAAGGCCAACTTCCCTGACAAATGCATGTGAGTACATTCGTGAAAGGAATATCATCTTTGCAATAATCTTGTAATTTGCCAGCATATTGTGCCTATGAAAACGTATAACACTCCGATAGAAGATTTTTTGAAGACTACTGGACCGAGTCACGAAAAATTCGTTAATGGTCTAAAGTCAGGTACTATCGTTCCATCAATAATTCCAAATGAAATGCCTCACGTGATCTAGTATGCTGAAGTTTCAGAATTTAAATACGATCTGAAATTGCAGCTGTAAGTAGCGATTGCAAATCGGTAAAGATAGCAATAAGTGATGGAGCGGTTCGTCGTATACAAGCACATCACCTATCTGTTCTATCTATTATGCAACAGTGTCCACTAACTGTCCCAATTCACTGCGAATCGAAATCTGTGATTGCAATCAGATATCTATTTTCAGAAGTATGAAATCTTGCAATTTTTGGTTTTATCAATAACCGAAATTGATGTGCTTATCCAATAGAGGTCAATTTAAAAGCACTGCACATTGAGCATAAAAGTGCTGGTGAAACAAACGCTATCTGAGATGCGCAGTCAAAATATCAAGTTAATCTCCTCAGGTGTTAAACAGTACTTTTAATGCAACTCAATACTTCATGAGTCTATTTCTATTGTGTTAATAAGCAGCATCCATTGGTTATTACCGATACGTAATGGATATTACGTATCCATTACGTAATATCCATCCTATCGTGTTCACTTGATAATGGTTGTAGCATCACCCGAAACGTCGTGACTTTATCTGTTTTACAAATTTTCGAATACATCTTCTTATTCAGTGTGGTATTTTATTATATTGAATACAAAACGTAATGGCTACGTACTTACTCTTACGCCTCGTTTATTTCCTCTTCCTCCCAAACTTGGACGAAATGTCAGAAGTGTGCAAGATATTATTTGATAAATATCTGTGGAAATTCACTTAATACTTGTATGCTAATTGTGTGTCTCAAATTTGCTTAGGGCATGACTGCCTATTTAAAAAGGAGTTGTTTTGTATTTGAGAGACTTGAACAAAGCCTGTTGGTGATTCTGGGGCTATCCATGCATGTTCCCAATTTTCCATTGAAAATGCAATTTGATCTTTTTGATTCTGTTTACAAGGAGTTTGCGAAGAATTGAGAATTCTGCTTTCTGCAATAATTGGTCTACTCACTATTGAAAGTGACAAATAGATCACTTGTCTCGACTTTAATGAAAACTCAAGCCTGCCTTCTGACACTTGAAGCGTGCAGAGATGGTGAATTTACAGCGTGAAGAGTCTATGATATTTCTATTCTAAGACTTATCACGAAGGAAAATTGAATCATAAATGAATAACTGCACCAACACCGTTGTATGAGTGATCGATTCAACGATATTACTATCTATCCGTTAGCTAATCACGTTAGTGGAACCAAACATACATGCATACAAATTGACCAGTTGACGGGAGATTACGCTTAATTCAGCAAAACATTTTAATAGGTAATACTCCACCTTTTTAATTTAGACAGATTTTAGATAAACAAGAATTAAAATGCTGACAGGCAGATGCCGCAATTACAATCGAATTAAATAAGAATATTTGCGGGGACGATTGATTACTTTTAAATACACTTGCAGGGAATGCAACGATTTTTACATAAGTAAACAGATAGAATGTTTAAGAGGAGTAATCAAGAACACAAGTGAGTCAGATAATAGTAATAGCAGTTCGAGACCCGTATCCAGCGTCCAGTATCTAATGCACATGCACAATGGCGCTGGACTCAGAGTTTTCAGATCGGTCTGATTAGCAAACTGGCCAACACTCGAGAAGCAGCAATAAAAGAAGCCAAGAGAATCACGTAACTTAAGCCAATGATGAATAGCAAACATGAATTTCCTTTCTACAATCTACTTTCACAGTTCGATAAATTATCATGCATGAAAAACCGTATAGTTCTTAATGATATCAATATCTCTTATAATAAACATTCATGAATGTTGTATCTGTGCCATTCTGTAAGATCAACCATAGAAGGCGCTGAGCGCCGAAGGCCTGTCACCATTTTAAGGCTGACTTTTATGAAGTGGGTTCAAATCAAAAAGCAGGGAGTTTTTCCTCTCAAGTGTTTTGCTGAACCCGATCACTCTCTGAGCTCAACCGTGGGTTTCCATTGGATACTGCGAGTATGCAGTCACACAGACAGAGGCAATCTACTGTCTCACTAATGTAATACCTGCCAAATGACACAGTCGCATGTAAGCGGTTGTACCTCAGTTGGTAGAGCACATGTCTAGTTAACTTGGGTCTTAGGTTCGAATCCTGCCAGCCATATATTTTGCGTGGTATTTTGATCTACCGTTTATTTCATTTCATTCTGTTGTTAATCATAGCCATCTAAATCCACTAAATCCAAACATCACAAATTTACCGAACTTGAAGACCGTCAAGGTCAAATTTGAAAGCCGCTGCCATTACTCCCAAAAGGAATCGAGCTTCTTTTTGTAGCGAAATTTTGTTAGTGTAGATCCAACGAACCAATTGTTCAGCTATGTCTGCATCCATTTCTAAAATGACAAAGAAAATTAAATCATTATGCAAATAAAACAAAAATGTATCTGTAAATGTCATCATCATCATCAGCTTTGTGGTAAGTCAAAGAGAACCTTGAATATTTACATGCAATTCATAACATGATGTCTTAATGGTTCGTGACTTATAAATACTTCTCTTTAGATCAGATCGCATTATCAATTTATCATAAACAAATCGTCTACAATAAATCTTTGTCAACACGAAAATATAGCACGACTCTATATGTAAAAACACGAACATGAATAAAAAATCTTAAGGTTGTACAAATCGCAAAACGTAATGATGTTCATGTTCGTGTGCCTAGCGCAGAACTCTAGTTATTATCAGTTAACTTGATGAAATGAAAAATGACCTTGAATTGTGTGAATGGTTCAACGTCACTACTGCCCCTCACTGAGGGCTTGGACGGTACTGAAATATTCAGACTTTAATCTGGAGCGTTGTGAGCTCTAAGTCCGGATGTCCTTCCTGACGACTTCAAATGACACTTTTGGGGCTCGACCTCTGGAACAAAGGATCGCTAGGCCAGGCACTTAACCACTGTGCCACGAAGACCACTTAGAATAAACAGTTAGTAGTTATGATATCAGTCAACCTGACCTCCCGTTCATTTTCTGAAAATCAATCCTATTCAGGAGATAAAAATCAACAGCGAATACTGTGGTGTGCGACGGTCGTGTCTTCTTCGTCTCTTGCATCGTCACTGTTATTCCGATGTATTTGGTGTTTGGAGCCATCGTTAGACTTGGTTTTTGATACTGTTGGACTCCTCTCCTCTTCACCTATCTTTTGCTGTCACTTTCATCGATCCCAGTTTCATCCATCGTCGACAAACCACGATTTTTTTCCCAATTCATCCGTCTGATTGAATTGTGTTCTTCTCTGATAGCATTGCAATGGCTAGCTCGAGGAAAGGTAGCGACGCATCAAGAATTTCAGCTATCTGTCACAGTTGTGACGTCATAATAGATGGTGATTCTATACATTGCAGTTTGTGCCGCAAAAGCTTTCATGTAAAGAAAGAATGTTCCAACGTTACCGCAACTGTTGCAAAATCATTGAATTTGATTGACAATCTGTCTTATCTTTGTGATCAGTGCAAAGGGGTTAGTCTATCTGACTTAGTTGATAGATTTACATCAATTGAAGAAGAATTAGCATTACTTCGGCAGCAATTGACAACTCGAAATGCAACAGATATTAGTGAAATCATACTTAAAGCTGTTGACGAGCACGAAGGACGTCGAGAGAAGAGATGCAATATCATGGGCTTTGGTCTTGACGAATCCTCAATGGATACTGTGAACGACAACGACCGGATCGATAAATTACTTCAGACTGTCGACGTGTCTTGTGTTGAGTCTTTCTCTCGCATTGGAAATCCTAGATTACACCAGATGAGAAACAGGACTTTACGAATCCGCTTTAAAAATCTTGCTGATAAATAGTGATGCCTTAAAAACTCAGAGCTATTAAAGAATCATGAACCTTACCGTAAAGTATTTATTCGTCCAGACCTTACTCGCTCCCAATTGGAACGGAATAAGTGTCTTCAACAGGAACTGAAAACTAGAAGAGAGACTGGATTGGATGTTGTGATCCGTAATGGAAAAATTGTTCTGAGAAACCAGAATACAGACTGACGTCAACCTTGTCTTCCATCGCTCTGTCTCACCAACGATCGGTCGATTTTCAACAAGATGACGAGCTTAATGCTTTTGTTTCTCGCTGTAATTCTGATATAATCTGCGTAACTGAGAATTGGCTGAATGACACTGTTCCAGATGCAGCTGTTACTTTGAGTGGTTGTTCCTTGTTTCGCTCGGATAATCCTTCAAGTCGTCAAGGTGCATGGATAAGGAGTGTCTTTTTGGTAACAGAGATTCCCTCAAAATCCTGTAGTGATATAAAGGAATGCCTTCTCTTACGCCTAACACGTGACAATTTCGTCTGTCTTCTTCTGGTTATGTATTTTCCTCATGGCCAAAGTATGAACACAAGTGATAAGTCAGCATGTTTTGGTCACATTATCGGTCTGCTTGATGAACAATATGACATTTATTTGCATGCATACCTTTATGAAGTCGGACATTTCAATCGAGTGGATACTACCTTATTGGAAACAAGCTTCGCCTTGGTAAATGTGGTGCGCTCCCCAACCAAGTGCAATGCTGCCCTTGACCTGATTCTCGTGTCCGAGGAGTTATCGTCGGAATACCATCCTCCCGCGATCTATGCACCATTGGCCGTCAGTGATTATGCTGTTCTGCACTTAGCGGCAATTAACTCGGCACCTGTAATTTATCCAACTCAAAAAGTTTTGGACTTGCGTGATTCAAACCTTAGCCCTTTTGCGCTTCATCTGCAATTATTGGACTTTCACAATTTGTTCTCTAGTCTAAATCTAGACGAAATGTGTGCTAGATTTTATGAAATCCTAAACGACTGTCTGTCAACCTTGCCTTATGACATCATTATTAGGAAGCCCAGCGACAAGCCATGGATCAGTTCCAATATCAAAGTTCTGATAAATAAACGCTACAAAGCGTATCGCTCCGGTAACTGGGACCTGTACATACGCTATCGTGACAAGGTAAAAGAAGCCATACTTACAGCTAAAAGTCTTTGGGCTGCTCGTCTCCGAAAAGAAGACTCCTCAGTCTGGAATATACGTGAAAAAGTGCTAGGAAAGTCTCATGAATGTGACTGGATAAGAAACTGTGAGGCAAACCTTCCCTTACACCAAGTACTTGATAACTTAAATGATACATATATATCTTCCATGACATCTGATCCTGCGTCCTGTCCGCTGTCTCCGATTGTGATACCCTTCAACTTTTGTGAACTTGAGGTGGAGAAACTCTTACAACTGGTCAATCCCAGAAAGTCTCCTGGACCTGATGGTATTCCGTCTATCGTGTGGGTCAAATTATCCAGTGCATTCGCGGCTCCACTCTGCCTGATCTTCAATCGTTGCCTGCAAACTGCTAACCTTCCATCACTTTGGAAGCAAGCCGACATCATACCGATCCCGAAAACGAAGAGACCTAGCCTTACGGAGACTCGACCTATTTCGCTGCTGTCGCTGCCTGCAAGAATCCTCGAACGACAAGTAGTGAAACGGTTTTCCAATGAATTCTCTAGTCGAGATGATTTCTCGCAATTTGCCTACAAAGCTAAAAGTTTAACCACATGTGCACTTGTATACTTGATTGATTTCATCACTAATGCTCTGTCATCTGGTCCAATAAGGCATGTCATCTTATCGCTGTTGATGTTGAAAAAGGTTTTGACCGACTGTCTCACCGCTTGCTAATTGAGAAAATGCTCTAAGACAAATTTGATCCCTATCTCGTGTTCATCGCAAACTATTTAGGAAACAGATCTCAATGAGTTCGGTGGAAATCAACTTACAGTCACTCTCAATGGGTAGCAAGTGGTATGCCACAAGGATCCTCGGTGGGTCCAATTTTATTTAGTTATTTTATGTCTGATCTCAAGCTTGACTCAAGTGCTTGTTTGATGAAATATGCTGACGATATTGTGAGTAATGGGAAGAAGACCGTTCCAGGACCACCATAAAATTCAAAAAAATAGTATCTTTAAAAACGACATAAATTCATGAATTTGAACCCTTTTTCAGGTTTTTAAGACCTAACTATATGAATTTAGTCCATTTAAAAAGTACCATTTTTTGAAAAAATGGTATTTTTAAAAACGACATAAATTCATGAATTTGAACCCTTTTTCAGGTTTTTAAGACCTAAATTCATAAATTTAGGCGTTTTTAAAAATACCCAATTTTTCAAATTTTTCAAAATCTCAAATTTGTGATTATGACATTTTACTCCCAAAATCATGACTGTACAAGGACACCGAAAATCATAAAAGTTAAGAATCTCAAATTTGAGATTAAGATTATTTTTTCTCTCTCTCTCTTAAATCATGACCGTGCAAGGACACCGTAAAATCATAAAAGTTAGTATTTTTAAAAACTTCTTTTAAATCCATTTTCAGGTTTTTAAAATATATCATGTGTCTAATAATATTTCTTTAACAGGTAGCGGTTAATGCAAAATGAAAACACATTTCCATCTTTAGAAAATATTTTATTCACATATATGTGCAAGTAGTTTAGATTACAAAGTAAATATATGACAACTAGAAAAATGTTACATTCATAAACTGGGAATGGCATTCCCATTTTTCTATTGTTACATAAAATGATTGACAATACACGACACTACGTCAAATAATATGCTAGAAGTCACACAGTATAAGAAAAAATAAATAATGTTACATTTATAAGCTGCGAATGCTCATTCCCATTCTCTTATTCCGTCTCACAAAATAAAATGTTAATGCATGCTACTCACATAATATAGGCAATATAAGAAAAAACAACCACTGTTTCATTTATAAGCTGCGAATGGCATTCTCATTTTTCTATTCTGTTACATAAAATGATCGATAATACATACTACTCATTTTGTGTTTGGCGCTCCTGTATATGTTGTGTCTCTAATTGCTGCGTTAGTCCAGTTGACATATCAGATGTTTGATTGGATTCTTGGGAAGAAAATATCCCTGAGCTAATTTGAAGCAACTGTTCCTCTTTTTCAAATTCAAAATAATCTTCAAAATACTTAAAGTTTTTGAAAACAAAGAATATACTTAAAGTACATGTTTGAAGTTTTGTCTTAGCTTGAGAAAGGCGATATAATTTTATCAAAAACGTTACATACCTTCTTGAGAATTTAATGTTATATTCACTCTCCAACTTTTGAGTAAAGGCTACCATTGACAAATGTTGCATTGATTTTAATTTGGATAACACAAATCCTTGGCAAATAGCAATTGATAAGGAAGAATTATTGTGTACTTTTTCTTGATAAATTAGAGAATGTAGAGTTGTAACAGTTTTGGATAGTGCATGTCGCCTGTGCACTCACGTCGAGCTGTCGTTAGATTAGTTGTCCTGATGAAAATGAGTTTCTTATTTCAGAAAAAATCTCATTTTTCTTGTCTTCTTTTTCTGGTTTTATCTTCTTTTGAAAATAGAATTCATGATTTACAATAAGAGTTTTGAAAAAATCTTTCTTCTCATCTTTGATGAGTGGAAGTACTTGATCACAAAATTTGAGGAATTCGCGATGAATAGAAGCACTCATTTCTGACACAGCTTCGATATTTCGGGCCCCGGACAAATCGCAAACAGTCACAGTCTCGTAGAACGCTCACAGAATGAATGCACGCAGTAAGACTAAAATTGTAATACGTGGAATAATGGCAGCAGCTGTTTCTGAGAGAGAGAGAATCTTTATGACCTTTGCCCCAGCAAGCGACTAAAGCATACCCGCATATGGCGCTATTGTCTGCCACAAGCCGCAGCTGCTAACACTTCAATGTTCAACGTCAAAGCAAGTCAAGCGAAACAAACTAAGATTAGCGACTTCTTCTGCAGAAACTAATTAAAATGTGCATTAAGATGCATGTCTTCCCAAAAAGGATATTTTTCGTGGAGTGAAGAGTAGCTTTTTTATCCTCATAACATGTACGATTGCATCGGTATTGGGCAGTAGAGGTATACTGGTGTATACAAAAAATTCAATTGCTTATCTACGATTCATACTGGCAAACATCTTTATTAAAAATGAATGGCGAAAATCTGACTAAGTTATCTCCCAGAGCTTTTGGTCTGATTGAGTTCTTAGAAAATATACGGCAAACAAACAACTACTAATTTCAATTTAAATAGAATTTCAGAAGATTGTATTCAAAATATTTATTCAAAATATTTCTTTAAAAATGAATGAAACAAAAGTGGAAGAAACCTCAACGGGGACGGCGACGACGAAAATGGAAGAAACCTCAAGAATATATCCTTCGTTATCATATGAACGTAGTTCTACTTTAATGGACCTTGAAAAGATGAACATTGAAAAAATGAACAAAGAAAAACACAAAGATAGAGTTAGGTATATGAAAAATAAGGAATCTCAATTATTATTAAGATTAGAGCATTATAAAAAAATTAAGAAAGAGATGGTCTAAAGTTAAGAATGTAACACAAGGAATTGGAATTTTTTTAACAATAAGTTTAGGTGCTTTAGCAATTGTTATATCCTCAGGTGTTTTATTAATTCCAGTAGTTGCTACAGCTTTAACAGTTACGGGTGTTTTTGCAACTTCACTTGTTACAATGTTAGATAAATCTTTAATATCAAAGAAACGAAAATTATTAAAAACTAAGCATTTACATATTAAAGAAGTCTATGACAAATTGCATTACTACTTTCAAAGAGTATGTGATGATAATGTTATTACGTTAGATGAGATTGAAAAATTTGATCAAATAGCTAATGAAGCTAATAAAATATCGTTTCAATTACAGTCAGAAAAAGATAATGATAAGAATAAACAGGATGGCAAAATTTCTAGTGATGGTAAAACTTTTAGTAATGGTAAAATTTCTAATGAAGAAAATGATAAAATTTTTTAAGAAGAGCTAAAAACTTTAAGCGAAAATTTAAGCAAAACTTTATTAAACAAAACTTAAAACAAGAAAACTTAAAACGAAAAGATATCAGACAACAAAGCAATAAAAAAATAATTTGTTCAGTAAAATGTTTTTGTTGTATTCCAATGTTACCACAAAATTCAAATATTATATTTTAAAAATGGATAAAATTAGAGCTGATAATTTTAAAAGAATAAAACAATTAGAAGAGTTAATAAAACAAAGAAATATTATGAAAGAAAATCATCTTCAACATAGAATGATAAAAGCTGGTATTCAATCTGATATGTTTGAAAAAATGCAGCAAAGAGCAAGTAAAAACTGATTTTGAGAAAACTATGAAACCATTTAAAACTCTTGAAAAAGAACTTACAAATAATGATAAACAAATTGATATAACAGATCCAGAGCACAAAACTATATTAGATGACTATGGATTACTAGAATCAAACATTAATAAGAAATTACCAAAATCTATGCAATTTGAACATTCTATTTCATTTATAGATGGAAAAACAATACCTAGATTTTATCTCGGACAAAAAGAAATATTTCCACAACCTTTTCGAGGTTTAATTTTTTCACCAGATAAATCTCCTCTTAGTTTAGATAGAAATTTTGTTGATATTTTAAGAGGAGCAGATTTAAATAATTATGCTGTAGAAGATCTTATAAAATATAGAGCTATGTTAGATAGAGTTAAAGCAGCAAAATCTCTTAGACGTTATAAACAATTAGAAAATTTATTATCAACGGGAGTTAAAGTAGGGAAAGGTTTATCTGAAAAACAGAAAACAGAAACAACTATATTTTTACCAGATGATCCACAAGAATTACTAAATAGATTAAATATTTTAATATCGGCAATAAAAGAAGGACATAATTCTAGTTTCAATGAAATTCATGCTATATTGAAAAGACTGTTAGAAAAGAAGATTCTAAATGAAGAGGATTATAAAAGTATAACGGGACATCTCTGATGTCTTTAAGGGCTTCGCCCGTAGCTGAAATATGTTGTTTTTAATTTTTTTATTTAAATTTTTTAGTTTAAAAATGTCTTCGAGAGAATTATCATCAGTAGATTTTGACAAAATTAATAATCATTTAGAAAATTTGACAGAGATTTTGGGTTCATCAAAATTTAGTACGACGTTAAAAATTATAACAACTACTTCATCACACACTTGTAATTTAGAACCCATTCTACATTTATAACAAAATAAAAATTATCAAATTGCATTGACTAGTTTCTCTACATTTAACACTATTCAAAACGTTATCAAAGATGTGAATGATCAATTTAGATATTCTACTGATAAAGGCAAAACGTGGAAAATGCTAACTTTTCTTCCTGGTTCTTACGAAGTTGAATCAATATCAAATGAAATTAAGAGATATTTAGGTATACCATTTAAAGATAAGAAACAATTACATTTTGCAGTTGAACCGGCAGTTATAAATTTTCTCTTACTTTAGACGAAAATCATCAAGTTGATTTTAATCATGATAGATCATTGTCAAAGCTATTAGGATTTAATAAACAAACTTATAGTCAAGGTTTTCATTTAAGTGAGAAGATTCCAAAAATAACTGAAATAAATTCAATTGTTGTACATTGTGACATTATTGAAGGAGGATATATAAATGGTAAATTGTCAAATTTAATATTCAATTTTCCAGCTTTTACTGTGCCCATTGGTTATAGATTAAATGTAATTCCACAAACATTAATATATTTCCCTATTACAAGAAAAACTATTAACAGTATTAACATTAGAATCACTGATGAGAAAGGACAAGAAATAAATTTTGGAGGTGAAGAGATTATGATAGATCTTTTGGTTCGGGAGGTATAAACTCCTGTTCGGGAGGTATAAACTCCCGTTCGAGAGGTATAAACTCCCACGCGAAGCTAGAGAAGTTTAATTTTCTTCTTCTTCTTCTTTAAAAACAAAAAATAAAAATAAAATAAAAATAAAATTTTTTATTGAAAATGAGTGAACTACCACCATTAAATAAAAAAAAACTTAAATTTAATCATCATCCAAATTTATCTAATAAAGTTTTGTCAGTTATTTGTGGAAGATCAGGATGTTGAAAAACGTATCTATTATTTAAAATTTTAACGACTCCAAATTTTTTGGATTATAACAATCTTATAATTTATACAACAACAGCAGAACAACCCGTCTATCAATTTTTAAAATATGGATTTGAAAATAATCTTACAAAAACAGCAATTGCTTCATTATTCAAAGTATATGAAAATTCTGAATATGAAGAAGAAATAAGTTTGTGGTGTGAAGAAGCAGCAAAAAATGATCAGTTAGTTGAATCCAATAAAAATAAGCATATAAAGATACAATTAATAGATGATAGTGGTAATATGCAAGATCCTAGTAAACTAGATAAAACAATGAAACATTGTGTAATTTTTGATGATTGTGTTAATGATAGAAATCAGTCAGTTCAGAGAAATTATTTCACAAGAGGTAGACATAATAACTGTAGTGTTTTTTATTTAACACAAAGTATGTATTCATTAGATGGAAGTGTTATTAGAAAGAATGCAAATATATTTATACTATTTGAAATAAATGCAAGAAACTTATGTGATTTGTTAAGAGATTTATGTATAAGAGATAAAGATGAATTTAAGCATTCGTGTAATAATGCTTGGTCAAAAGATTACGGCTTCATTACAATTAATATTGATAAAAAATTCATGATAGAGTTATCGAACAATTGTTCTCTGACTAGCCTTCGGCTCGAGGGGCTTTGCCCCGACTGAAAGTCGATAGAAGATTTATTTACCGAGTGATAAAAAATATACAAATATAGTGTTATATTTTTTTTTAATTTTATATATATATATATATATATATATATCAAATTTGTCTATCTTAGAAATTAGAAAATTAAAAAGGTTCAGTAGTTATTCCATCAGGTAAAATTTTTCTTTTATCATCAAATGGATCTAATGCTAATTTATGTTCCTCTTTTAAATACATTTTATGTTTCTTTGAATTAAGTCTATAATTATATGCTGTTTTTATTTCATTATTAAATAATGCATTCTTATAATCTTGAAATGTTATTTGATTAGCCACTGATGCCTTTGAAATTCCTTTTAATGTTTTATGTGTTTTAACATTATTAGTTGTATTATAACAATAACATTTAGATTTTAAAAATATAGCTTCTGTTATGAAATCTTCATTTCCTTCTAGTTCATTTTTTACTTTACATAAATCAGAAGGATGAATGATATCTTTTATTTTATTAATTTCTTTATCAAGTGAAAAATTATATGGTACTTTTAATTGTAAGAAAACAGAATCGGTGTCTGTAAAATGTAATTTATAGTTTTTGCCATAAGGAGGTGCTAAATAATCATATATAAATCTATACATAAATAGTTTAGCTAATTCTAATATAGTGAATCCTATAAAATTAAACTTATCATGTTTTACGCTGATTCGACGTAAATGTACAGCACATAGATTATCACTAAATCTAGTAGTTCTTTTATATGTAGGTTTCCTTGTTAAATTTTGAAACCTATCTCTATCATAAACTATTTCAATATTTTGTCTATTACGCACATTTTCTAAAGTCTTACCATAAAATGCATTATTCATTAATTTGAAGAACACGTTTCCAAAATCATCTTTATTTCTTTAGCTATTTTACGTTTTTCAATATTGAACTCTATATAATTTTTTAACCACCTAGATTTTCTATACTCTAGTTTTCGATGTATTTTAGTGAGAATCATTCCATGTTCTAAATACCAATCTAGCATTCTTCCTTCAACAACATACTTTCCTTTATTACCTTGTGTTAACATAAGTTTTTTTGTTGGTCTGTATTTCTTAGGAATTATAGACTTTTGATAATCTGAAAAATCTTCTATATTGGGAATTTTGTTTTCGGGACAGAAAGGATAATATTTTGTTGCACCTTTTATATAATCAGGATATGCGAAATCAACTTCATATATATAACTAAAATTATAATTTCCATCATGTGTTTTTTGATAATCAAGAATATTACACCATGACATTTCACCTGTTGGTAATTCTTGTATCATGCAAGAAGAATATAAGCTATTAAAATCATAATATAACAAATAGTTTTCTCTCATGATTTCATTAACTGCTGCTTGACTATCTTCATTTGATATAAGTCCTTCTATATTTTGATTAAACAATTTTATAAACTGATCGCTTTCTTCTGGAGATCAAGGTTTCATTATTCCATAATCATCAGGATTTACTTTTTTATTATAACACTTAACATATCTATTACCTAAAACTGATGAAACTCCACCTCTAATACCAGATTCAAAAAATAATAATTTATCATATGTATTTTCTTTATAATGTTTAAGTTTAACACCAGTATGTTTTAATCCTGCTAACCATGTTAAACCTGGTGTAGAATAACAATAACATGGATCTATTCCGTAATATTCTAAACACATGTCACGAAAGTTTTCAAAAAGATCAGCAAGGATTAATACATCTATCTGAAGATATTTCATTGTATAATCATACATTGTTTTACAATTTAACTCTCTCCAATTTTTTTCAGCTTCTGCATAGTCTTCTTCAGATAATTGTGATTGTTTTAATGTTGATTTAAATTTATTTATTGGAGGAAGTTGTTTTTCTTCCATAATTTTATTCACAGAATTAAAATCTCCAGTTATGTACTCATACGGAAATATGCCTTTTAAAGGTTTTGAATTATATTTATCTAATATTTTACATTGTTCAGGTTTCAAAGTTTTTCCCATAACATCTAATGAATAAGGAGTAAAAAATCTAAATGCATCTAAAATTCTAATACAACCTAATTGCATTGAAAAATATTCTTCTTCTTGTTTACATAGTACATTTATTTGTTGTTGTTGTAATTTTTCAGATGAAAATAAATCTTTCATTATTAGATGGAAATCATATTTAGAACCATTATAGAAATATAGAGGAACAAAGTTATATTTAAATTTATTAGCATTAAAATTACAAGAATTATGTGCTGCACCTCTATATAATCCATTTAGATGATCATGATCTTTTGCTTTGTCAAGATATCGACCTTTGACAGTTTTATAATTATTTGTAAATTCTTTTCCACAGTAATAACATTTTATTTCATTATAAAAATGTTTTCTTTCTTCATTCGTTAATGTAATCATTGGTATATTTGTTTCAAGCAATTGTGAAAAGTAATTTTGTAATTCTTCTACTTTCTTTGTAAACATTTCTGAACTATCTTCACCATAGTATTGATAATATTCTGATTTAAATAAATTAGGATAATTTGAATGAATGTACATTCCCCAACATAATGGTATTTGTTCAAATAAATATTTTTCTTTACTTTGCTTGGATGCACTTTCTTCATATTTACAAACCGAAGGTTCTACTTGGTCCGTACCATCATCAGAATCGGGCGAAGCACTAGAACCTTCAGTTTGATTTTGTGTTATGTTAACATTATATGCTTCGAAATCACAATATATTGTAAAGGGTACTTTATTTTTCAAATACCATTTATTGTATTCTAAATAATCATCTTTAGGAAAAGTATTTTCAACTGCTTCGTTTTGTTGACAATTCTCCAAATGTCTATTCATTTCTTCTTTAGTTCTAAAGCTCGTCATACATTGGAGACAGGGAAAATTAGCATTATCTGAAGTTTTTGTAAATATAGAAACATCTTTACACAATATAAAATGACCCTGATAATATAATATATTCGCTTGTGCTGGTTGTTTTGTTTGTTCTAGTTTTTCAAATTTATCTTGATATATTTCATGTGTTAAGTCGATATATCTTTGTAAATCTTTTTCAGACTGTTGATAATTTTGATTTAATATTTGTAACTGATAACTATATTCTTTATCATATTGTTCTTTATATTGTTGTTGACATTTTTTTAAACATTCATTTAATTCTTTATTGTCTTTATTATTTAATTCTTTATTGTTTCATTATTTTCTTCATTTAATTTTTGAATTGTTTCTATCTTATTTTGATATTTATGACCATATTCTTGTACTAATATTTTTGTTTGTTGTTGATAATCTGTTTTACATTTTTGTAAACTTTTATTTAAATTTTCTAAGTTTTGTTGATATTCTAAAGATAAAGATGAATATTTATAATTATAATCATCATTACGTCCTTTATAATTATTATGATTAATCATTATTGGTGATAGTGTTTTAACAATTTCAAATTTTTCAGTACATATTATATTTCCTTGGTAAAAAATATTATGATGCATGTAATTTCCTCTTTTATTGTATACTATTTCTGATTGACATAAATTTTTATTATTCAAATAAAATTTTTTTGAATCTGAGTAAAGTGGAGTAATTTTACCAATAGAAACATACTTCACCTTTAATTCAAAAACATTTACTTCTATTAAATTTTTATTCTTTTTATGAAACTTTGTTAACCTATTATAATCATATGGAAATTCATCTAAACCATCCGAAAGATCAAACTCATTTATATATTCTTTTTTATTATAATGACTTAGTCTTTCTTTGTGATATTCTGCAGGATGTAAATGTGCTATAATACTCCACAGAAAACAATAATCATCTTCATTTTTTATGTTGATTATTTGTGGTGAACTGAAAGGTAAAGGAACATAACTACCACCAGTATTATTTTTATATTTATCAATTACTATTTTCTTAGATAGTATTTTAACAAATCTCCAACCAGATTCACGTAACTGGGCTTCAATTATACAATTTTCTAATTTAAGTATCATTTGTTCAAATATGGGTTGTATATCATTTACATTATGAATTTCTTGCGAATTTGTAAAATGTCCTTGTATTATTTCTTCAGGAATTCCATCAGGTCCATTTTTTGTATAAAGTACTTCTACATTCATATAACATTTGAAAGATTTCTTAAATATTTTGAAAAAGTTTGTTAATACATTATAAAAAGTTTCATCGGTTTCATTATATTCAACAGACTGATTAAATAAATATTTTATATTTGCTAAGGCTTCATCGGTTCGTTCAGCTTCATCAAATTCATCTATTTCGTTAAATTCATCAGTATCGTTAAATAAATATCTCCCATCTGGTACATGTTCATCTTCACTATTAAAAACTTTTTTATATTCCGAATGTGAATAATCATCAAATATTTTTTTAACTTTTATATCAGTAGGTAATGTTTCTAGATAGTTTTTATAATTATTTAATTTCAATATATTTCCTTCATCAACTCGATCTACATTTTGTAAATGCAATTTACTTTGTAAATGAGATTGATAACTTCTTTTTGTTTGTAACTTTTTTTCACATAAGACACAATAAAACTTTTCCATTTTTTTTATTTTTTAAAGAAAAATTTGTGTTTTAATTTTTTAAAGAAAAAATTCTAAAATATTTTTTTAATAAATTTTTTTTAATAAATTTTTTTAGTAAAAATTTTTTAATAAATTTTTTATAAAAAAATAAAAAAATGTTTGAAGAGTATAAAATAGAACATGTACCAGTTTTAAAAAATTATAGACATCCTACTAATCCACTTACACCTAAACAAGAAGTTAAATTTTATTATCACCATAAATATATGCAATTTGTTAGAGATTACAAAATAAAACATGGTATACCAAAATATACTAAAACAAATGATTTTCCACTTTGTCTAAGAAGTTTTAGAGTATTCTTAGCATTTAATAATTTATGGTGGTTAATTAATAAAGATAACTTAACAGTATATGATTTAAAAACATTAAATAAATTAAATCTTCATCCATATATTTACAATTTTAAAACAAAATATTATAAAAGAAATTAAAAGATAAATTAGAAAATATTTTTTAGTTCATTATAAAAATATATATAAGGAAAATATTATAAAAATATATCTATAAAATTATGATAAATTTGTTTAATTATTAAGTATTTCACTAACACCATTTATTAATGGTTTTATATCATTATATGTTTTTTTGGCTTCATCAAATGTAGATTTGGCATCAGAAAATGTAGATTTAACATCAGATATTATTGGTGTTGCTTTTCTTAAGCCGTTTCTAACATCATCTATTGCAGTTTTCAAGTAGTTTAATGTTTCATTATCTTGTAATCTATTAGCTATTGGTATACCAAATTTTGTATTTAAATAGTTATCAAAATAAAAATAAAATGTATCAGAAATAATTTTTAGTGGTACTTTTGATTCAGATTCTAAAAAAATAATTATTTGTTCTATAACTTGATTTGATAAATGTTTTGCATTTGCATACATTCTAATATCAAAATCTTGAGAGTTATTATAGATTTCATGTTCGGTATCTACTAATATATTCAAATCTTTATCATATACTTGCATATGTTCACTTATGGTGTCAACACGTATTATTCCATATTTATGTTGTGTATAATATGATAAAGGCATATTTATTTTATAATTTTTATTAAGATCATTAAAGAATGCTGCATTATTTTGTGTAGTTGTAAAAAATGTTTGAATGTTTTCTCTAATCTTATTATCTACATCACAAGCTTTATGAGCTAATACAACTATTTGAATATTTTGATGTCTTCCTTTTGTAAATATTTCTGACATATTTTTTTGTTTTGATAAACTTGCAACATCATCTAAAATTAATAAAGATTTATTTTCAGGTGTACCAGCAAAATTTTCCATATCTTGTAACTCATCTAATTGTTTATCATTATAAACGTTTGTAAAAGTTGGCCATTCAGAAGTATGCATACAAAAAATATATACTTGTGTTTCATCCTTATAATGTTCGTTTATATATTTTTTAATAAACGTAGTCTTACCACTTCCAGTTTTACCGTAAACAATGAAATGTAAATTTTCTTGATACATTCTACCTTGTGTAATATTTTTATTATTAGTTTTATCCTTAATCTTATCCTCATCAGTTTTCCATCCTTTAAAATTTTTTATTTCTTGTTTATAAAAATTTATCCTCTTTTGTTCCTCTGTTAGAAAGTAACCCCATTGATTTCCAATACATATAACAAGATGATAAATAAAAAATATTAAAATACATGCAAACAATATTTTTATACAATGAAATTTTAAAAAATTCCAAAGACGTGTAAGTTCTGATTGTGCTATATTTTATTAGGAGATGAATTAGGGAAAAAATTTTTTTTGGTGGTGTTTCTGAATATTTTTATTATATATATTATTACCTATAGTATTATATCTAGTATTATATCTAGGATTATCTACAATATTATTAATATCTTTTACATATTCTACTTCGTCTTTATTTAGATTTGGATCTTGAGGGGATAGTGTATCTTGAAACTCAGTGTTATTTATATAATTATTTATCATTTCATTTAATACATTAAGAGATTTATGACGACTTAGATTACTTTTATTACTTTTATCACTTTTATTACTTTTAATTATAACCGGTGAATATAAATCTTCCAAATTTTCGCTTTTATTCATTTAATATTTTTGAAATAAAAAAATTAGGAATTATTATTTTTTAATTCCGGACTCGCATTCTTACACTCTTATGAGTGTTTTTAACCTCCCTAGCACCTCCGGAATGTATATGTATTTTTGTTCCTATACTCAAAAGAAGTATGTTCCGAACCTCTCCTCTCCTCCGGAGTGCTTAAGAATATTTTTATAAAATAATATTTTATTCTTTATAAAAAATTATATTTTAATATATATAAGACTATTTTAATAATAAAAAGTAATTTTATCTAATATAAATTATTATTATTATTTTGATATAAATTATTATTATTATTTTGATATAAATTATTATTATTATTATGTTGATTAAGATCTTGATTAAGTTTTGGACATAGTGTTACATGTCTTGGAAAATTTTTCTTTAATATAATTTTTTGACAACCTCTACATTTAACTTTTTCTTTTAAACAATCCTTACACTGATATTTACTATCATAAAACTCTGTCTTAGATTTAGTAATTTGACAACTTGTACATTGTCTTGTAGAACTTATACAAGAATTATAATGATTAGTAATTCCTTGAATTGTAAAATATTTATTACAATTACGACATAACTGATCTTTCATTTTATCCTTTTTAGCTTTTTTAACCTCTTCTGGTTGTTCACATAATTTTAAATGACGTGCAAAATTTTTGGACGTTATATTTTTATTACATCCGGAACATATTTTTTTGTTATTACATTCTACAAATTGATTTTTATCAACATAATTATTTTGATTTACATGATTATTTTGTGGTAAATAATTATTATTATTTTGTGCTAAATAATAATTATTATTTTGTCTAGGTGCATTTTTTCTAGCAGTATAAAGATTTTGTACTTGATCTGAAATAAATAAATGCTTTAATCTTTGTAATGGTTGCTCCGGTTGAATATTATTATTAGGTTGAATACTATTATTATACTGAATATTTTTTTGAAATTGATTCATATGCATACCACATGGTGTGTTTTTCATATGAGAATATAATAGCGTTTGATTTAAAAAGCGCATCTTACAAACTTGACAAATTTGTGTCATTTCCATTTTTTATTTTTATTAGAAAAAATTTTATCTTTTTTATTTTTATTAGAAAATTTTTTTTTTTTTATTAGAAAAAATTTTATTTTTATTGCTAAAAAATGATGTTACCAAATGTTGGTGGAGGTTCATATATCCCGAATAATCGTGAATCAGAAATAGAACTAGAAAATTATATTATGAAAACTGGAGACGTTTTATCTGGTCCATTGCATCTTTCTATTCTTCCGCAACAAAATACAGAGTTAACAAATAAACAATATGTTGATACACAAATCAATGACTTAAAAGAAAAATATATAAACGATGTTATGGTTCCACTGATGAATGAATTAAAGTTGCTTAAACTTAATGACAAATCATTAAACGAAAAATTATTAAAACTTGATAAAAAGGATAGAGAGCTAGAAGCAGATATAGCAAAACTTTTTAAAAAAATTTCAGAACAATCAAAAATTTTAATATTACTTTCTATAAATTTAAAATCTGCAGTCATTGATAATAAACATCAGATAAAAATGTTAAAAGAACAATTAGAAGATGAAATAGAAAAACTACCTGAAAGAATTTAAAAGAAATTAAAGCAGTTACAAACTACATTCCAAAAAAGTGTTGATGAATTAAGTTCTAAAATTACTCAACAAATGAAAAAGATGAATAGAATAATAAATGAAGTAAACTCACTTAATCAAAAAGTTGATAAAATGAAAACTCTTAAAATCAATTTAGAAAATGAATTAAAGAAAAATTTACAAGAAAACTCTAAAGAAAATAAAGAACAGTTAGATTCTGTTAAAAGACAATTAGATGTTCTTAAAATTAAGTTAAATGCTCTTAAAACGGCGTTGAAGATTAATCAGCAGAAAATGCAAGTTAATAGAAAAGAAATTAAAGTACATCACACGCTACTTGACGCAATAGATAAAGTGCAACAGACAATTAATAAAGTTATCTCGAAGTTGTTGTCCATTCACAAACGTAAATCTTGATCGATCGGACCAAAGGTCCTCAGGTTCTAACCTATAGAACCTTGTTCAGAGGCTTTAGCCGATCGGACCAAAGGATTGGTTAAACCAATCGTAAATATTTTTTCCCAAAAGTCAAATTTATTCCTAAAAAATGCCTATAATTTATAAACACAATCTTAAACATTTTGCTTCAAATCAAAAAATTGCTCATGAACCATCTATGAAATCTGTTTACCATTATAACAGTGTAGAAACAATTCAAAAAGAAGGGGATGGTATATTTTCTGGTATTGGAAGTATCGTTAACTTAATTAAAAATAATAAAGATTTGATTACATCTGCTGCAAAAGGAGCAGCTGCTATAGGTAGTACAGCTAGTGCAATATCAAATGCTGTTAAGTCTCAAAACGAATTAAAACAACTAGAAAACTATTCGTAAACTTAAGAATGATTCTGAAGAACTAAAAAATTTAAAAAACTTTCAGAGGAAACAAAAAACAAAATTGCTAACATAGCTGTAGGGTCTGATAGTAAACATAATGAATAAAAATAATGAAAAAACAATTGAAGAAATAAGAGGTAATGGTGATGAACAAAACCTTCGGCTAACAGCAAAGCTGTAGCGGAGCTGGTCTAGCAAAATTCTAAAATTATATTTTAGTAAATTTTTTTTAGTAAAATTTTTCTGTGTGTGAGAAAAAACAAAAAAGTCAAATTATTTTTTAAAAAATATCTTCGCTTATCGAAAATAAATTTAGATTAGACGTTCCTCCGTTCGTCAGTTACAATCAAAAAAAGAATGACTATATAAGAATTGCTATGAATCCCGGATCTTCCAGTAGAGTAAATACTGGAGGAGATTTAATTTTTGAAGTTGATAATCAGCAGAGTTATTTATATTTACCTGATTCATTTTTACACTGTGAATATTCTTTATATAGTGATGCCAATTTTACAACACCATTACCAGATACCGATAATATTGCATTAGAGAATAATTTTTTTCCAAGATTATTTACACAAATGCGTTTAGATGTTGCAACTCAAAATATAGAAACAATAAGTGATTCACCAGGTGTAATTGATACAATGCTTAGATTTGTAAAAATTGGTGAAAATAATAAAAAGCATGAAATCGAAGGTTGGTTTCCTGATACTAATGATGGTATAATTGTTGATGATTTAACTCACGCTGGAACAGATGCAGCAGGAATTGCGAAAGATGTAGAAAATATTGCAAATCATTTAAATAAAACAAACAATACTGCATATAAAGAAAGACGTGAATTTAACAAGAAAAGTAAACAGACAGTAAATTGGTCATTGTCTCCATTATTCGGATATTTAGATTATGACAAAATATCATATCAATTAAAATTTAAGTTAATAATTCATCGTACAACAAATAATGAATTAATCTTTTTTGGTAAGACTGGAAAAAAAGCATATTTAAAAATTGATAGACTTGAATGGTGGATAAATCATATTACTCCTAGTTTAGAGGTTGAAACAGCTATTGCAAATAGATTAAACACAAACAAACCAATTCCAGTATGTTTTATGAAGCGTACTGCTAGTTCAGTAACTTTTTCCGAACAAAGATTTAACTGGCATTTTACTAGAACTTCGAATACTCCAAGATATTTATTACTAACATTTCAAAGAAATAATTCTCCAAGTTTTGATAAGAACAATAATCTTTTTCATATTAATACAATTCGAAGTTTACAAGTTGCTTTAAATCAAACCCGATATCCAATTGATCCATTAAGATTCGATGATACCAATAATCAATTTATGGAAGGATATGATGCTTATAGAAATCTTTGCATAGAATTTAGAGTTAAACCACAATTAACTCCTGGAGACTGGAGACATTTATATCCAATTTTCTGTTTCGATTTAAGTGCGCAATCTGAAGATATTATTAAAAATGGTTGTGATGTAACAATTAATATTGAAAAGATTCCACAACTTCATTGATGGCTTATGGTTTATTACTAGAAGATGCAAAATATTCTATTGAAGTTCTTAATGGGAAGATGGCTAGGATTAATTAATTTTTTTTGTTAACTTAAAATTTTGATAACTAGAATAGATTAAAAATTTTTTGATAACTTAAAATTTTTCATAACTAGAATAGATTAAAATTTTTTCGTAACTTAAAATTTTTTTATTAAAAATGTCGCAAGCGAAAAGTAATAATAATAAAACTGTTGAATTAAAATTACGTAATATTGTTGACAAAAATACCCCTAAAACTATTACTATTAATAAAAAAAAGTATTACATAAGTAAACCAATGATAGAGAATATTAAATTACAAGAAGAAAAGAATGGCGGGATTCTCCCATTAATTCCACTAATAATAGGAGGCATAGCAGCAGCAGGAAGTGTTGCAGGTGGGACAGCTGGTATTGTCCAAGCAGTAAATAAAAATAAATCAGAGAAGGCAGCATTAGAAGAACAAAAACGTCATAACAGAGAGTTAGAGAAAGTTGCTAGGGGAGAAGGAGTAGTAGATAATTTTATTAGTAAATTAAAATTAGTTGATGAAGGAAAACGAGTTCTTAAAAATATTCTCCACAATGTTGATGATTTAATTGAAATTAAGGAAACTAAAGATGGTTCTGGAATATATCTAAGTCCTAGTATGATAAGGTAATAACCTCAGGACCTTTGGTCCGATCGGCTAAAGCCTCTGAACAAAGTTCTATTCAGTAAAATTTTTTTATCTTTAAAAATGAATTCTACAAATTCCGAAAATTTAATTAAATTAAAAATTGCTAATTTAGATTTATTAAATTATCTATTAAACAAAAATAAAAACTCAAATTGTAAAATTTATGAAGGTAACGACATACAAAAAACATTAGAAAACTTTCCTGGATTTATTTGGAGTAAATATTCGAAAGAAAAACATCTTCCTGGTCATTCATATACCGGTCCAGGAACTCGATTAGATATAAGACTAGATGAGAATAATAATCCAAAACCAGGTGAAGAACCAATAAATAGAGTAGATGCCGCAGCTTACAGGCATGATTTGGCTTATCGAAATCGTGATCTAAGTTCTCGACATGTAGCTGATAAGAAGATGATTCAATAATTAGATAGTATTCAAAATCCTACATTTAGAGAAAAAATTGAAAGAATGTTTGTTAAGAAAGCTTTACAAGCTAAAATATTATTCGGTCAGGGTATTGATCCGTCAGCAAATGAAACGACAGCAAAGCTGTCTGAGAGCAACGCTCGAACCTACGCGTCTGAAATTCACAAGGAATATAGAAGGCCTAAATATTTATTGAAAGTAAAAGTATTTAATAAAGATGATATTTGGAGTGCTGATCTTATTCATATGCCGAATGAAGAAGATTATAAATACGCATTGACCGTTATAGATTTATATACACGATACGCTTGGGTAAAGCCTTTAAAAAATAAAAGTGCTCTATCAGTTAAATATGCGTTTGAAGAAATCTTTAAAGAAAGTAATAGAAAGCCAAAAAAATTGTTTGTTGATAAAGGGTCGGAATTTTATAACAGAAATGTAAAGCCACTATTTGAAACTGTTTATTCAACTGAAAATGCTGGAAAGGCTGTAGTAATAGAAAGATTCAATCGGACGTTAAAAAATAAAATTTTCAAGAAATTTACTGAGCAAAGAAATCAGAAATGGTTGAAGATATTACCAGGAGTTGTAGAAGAGTATAACAATAAGATTCATTCAGGTATTGAAGAAACTCCAAAGAATGCTTCTGACGATCCTGATTTGATACGAAAGAAAATATTCGAAAATAATTATTCGAATGAGAGTAATCCGAATTTGCAGAAACTTAAGCCGAAATTTAAGATTGGAGATAGAGTTAGAATATTTAAGTATAAAAATAAATTTGAAAAAGGCTTTGTTGGCTATTGGACGAAAGAGATATTTGAAGTTTGTAAAATAAATCAAACTTATCCGATTACTTACGAAATCAAAGATTTAGATGATGAAGATATCAGAGGCCGATTTTATCAAAATGAATTACAACGAAGTGATTTTTAATTATCATTATTATTGGAACTAACGTTTCGGGAATGAAATTCTTTTGTTCAATTCTAACATAATATCTAGAAATGGTACTCCTTCCTGTAATTTCAATAAAACATAAAGACATAATTGACCACAATAAGTAGTTCCCGGTTTTTGAATTTGAAATGTATTATAAGTTCCATTGCCAAGTAATTTTTTGACTTCGTTTGTTGGAGGCAATCCATAAGAGTCGAACAAATAGTTCTCAGCTCCGGGCGAGGTCAAAATAGTAATTATCTCCATTTTTATTTCTATGCCCCGCTGACCAATGTACTCCTTTTTGGTCTGACGTGTGAAGATTTGTTATGAAATTTATAGTTATTGTTGGCTTATTTTTGATCAATTGTAATTCGTCTCTCATTAGAACATGAAAATTCTTTATTCCCAATTGACTTGCGATTTTCTTTAGATCAAAATTTGTAGTTGTTTGCGTTCCATATAATTTTAAAAACTCATTTATGTTGCTCATTTTATAATAAAAAAATTTCTTATAGGGACCCCTAGAAGTCAGAAGGGAGGAGGTAGTAGAACTACGTTCATATGATAACGAAGGATATATTCTTGCAGTTTCTTCCACGTTTTGTTTCTTCCATTTTTAAAGAAATATTATTAGACACATGATATATTTTAAAAACCTGAAAATGGATTTAAAAGACGTTTTTAAAAATACTAACTTTTATGATTTTCGGTGTCCTTGAACGGTCATGATTTTAAGGGTGAAAAATGATCTTAATCTCAAATTTTGAGATTCTTAACTTTTATGATTTTACGGTGTCCTTGTACAGTCATGATTTAAGAGAGAGAGAGAAAAAATAATCTTAATCTCAAATTTGAGATTCTTAACTTTTATGATTTTCGGTGTCCTTGTACGGTCATGATTTTGGGAGTAAAATGTCATAATCACAAATTTGAGATTTTGAAAAATTTGAAAAATTGGGTATTTTTAAAAACGCCTAAATTTATGAATTTAGGTCTTCATAACCTGAAAAAGGGTTCAAATTCATGAATTTATGTCGTTTTTAAAAATACCATTTTTTCAAAAAATGGTACTTTTTAAATGGACTAAATTCATATAGTTAGGTCTTAAAAACCTGAAAAAGGGTTCAAATTCATGAATTTATGTCGTTTTTAAAGATACTATTTTTTTGAATTTTATGGTGGTCCTGGAACGGTCTTCTTCCCATTACTATTGTGTTATGTACCACGATTTCCCGTGACTCGTCCAGCGATAATATTCACTCAACCTATGATCAAGTAAAGATTTGGATGACCTTAAACAGCTTGGCCATTAAAACAACCAAAAGCCAACAGATGACGGTAACAGTAGCACCTTGTGAGCTATCCAATGAATGGCAGATAAACGAGATTCCTACAGTTAAAGAGGTTAAAATCCTTGGGATAATTGTTGACCAACATCTGAGATGGAGGGCTCATATTGAATTTATCTCCAAGAAAGCCTCGACCAGGTTGTATGCATTAAGAACGCTTAAACCGTTTCTGAACAGGAATGAGCTCTTCAATTTCTACAGTGCCTGTGTACTGACTATCCTGGAGTACTGTGCTCCCATTTTCGTCGACTTAAGACAGTATCAGACAGATATGCTAGAAAGGGTACAGGCTCGTTGTCATCGGATTATATGCGGATCATCGTCTACTTGTGAATGCTCACTATTCATTCCATTATTCTATCGCCGACTGATACTTGGTTGGAATATGTTTGAACAAATGTTGAGTGATCCAGATCACCCACTTCATTCTCTTGTGCTGCCGCGTTTGCCATACTCAAGGAAATTCCGTTTGCCGACATCTTCTAACTTACTTCTCCAACGATCGTTCATCCCATTCATGTCAAAGCTCAGCAACTCTGGCTTCACAGTGTAAATGACTTACTCACTTCTATAATGGCCCTATGTAAGTTTATGGCGATAGTCATTTGCTTCTTGTTATGTACTTCATTTTGATAATTTGTAACTGTTTACTTCTTGTTTTGTTGCCCCACGATTTTCATTATTGGGGGTTTATGAAAATAAACGTCATTATTATTATTATTATAAACAAAGTATTTTCCCTTTCAAGTTTCAATGTCATCTAGTGAATTATAAGAACACATGCAAAATAGCTTTATGTTGAGACTTTCACTGCAGAATCAATTGGAATAATTTTCGGAAATGAAAAGGCCATCATGAATAAAACATATTCTAACAGACATAGATCACAGGCATGAGATTGAGGGCAAATAAAAAAACCCAGAACGAGCGAGCAAGTTTGCGAAGGGGGTCTGGTCTTGAAATTTTTGTGACCTTTTTATTGATATTTGGCATAATCTAATGTAAGAAAAATAGTTGGCTAGTGCGAAAAAATGGACGTTTTTTAAATAATCTAACTTTCGGAGGGGGTATACTTTTTTATTGCATATTTAGGTGAATTACGAGAATGGTCTTTTCAGCACCAAAAACCCGGAAAACCCGGAAGATTCTCATACCTGAGATCAAGTGCTACATAATGAATGCAGTCGCAAAGCAAGGTATCTTACCTTCAAAGCTGACTTCATCAATGTCATCTGAGCCCCATGCTGGATATCGCGCAGCTAGAATGAATTTGTGGCCAAATATGCTTTTCCCATTCAGAAGTATTTTTAAGTCACTGAAAGAGATTCATAAAATTAAAAGTTTACATTAAAATCAAATCAAAATTGTTTTGAAGTCATCCCAATTCATCATTCTAAAAGAAAGGTTCACATCAACCTGATAAACGAATATGATATATACGCATTCATCACACCAACTCCTGAGTGTTAAAATCACTGAACAGCTTACATTTTCAGATTTGAAATGATCTTGCATTCTGGACAGGGGCCAATTCATAAAATTCACGTAATTCAGAAAATTATTATTTTTTCAACATGAAAACATTCATGATAATGAATCAAACACAGAATGGTTAATTCCGGGATTTGATCTTGATGCGCTTCTCGTCCGAATAGGTTGAATGTAAAAGAAGTTGCGAAGATTCATTAATTGCATGTTCATTAATTGCATTTTTCACGTTTGAAACTACACTATGATATGAAAGGTACATTGTCAGCATGGTCTCCTTACAAAATAATCATGAAAAATGTCCCATGACGAGCTTAGAAATAATATCTAAATAACTGAAACATTCTTAGCAGCATCCAAAACCTGTGTTTCTACTTATATTTTAACCGGAGAATCAATTGCCTTATGCAGATCATTTAAGCTGCCTAAATAAGACTGCATTCGAATAGTAGGAGGCAATTGATTCTCCGGTTAAAATGTAAACAAAAGCACTGGTTATATATCTTGTCTAGAGAGGTCCTGCTATTTAGATTATATTTCGAGACTTTTCCTATGACACTTTCACAAAGACTATTGCATGCGAGGACTGTTTCGACTTGAAAATGTCAAAAAATGGAGATCACAGAAAAGGAAAATTGGAAACTTTCTGTAATGATAAGTTCTAGAGGCAAATAGTATATTACAAGTCCAAAATGTAGAAATCACTTCAATGCTATAGAGGTCATGCGAAATGCAAAAACTAGCATCTTTTGTTTCCATTTTTAGACCAATTTGTTGATATCGCATTACTCTGATCTATGCCTCATGTAAACTCTCCAACCTTGAGAGTGTCTAGCTGAGGGAAAGTGAATATTCTAAATTAACGCAGGCCTATTGCAACAAGACAACAACAGGTCAAACAATGAATGTTTGCCGGGTATCTGACGAGCTGAAAAGCAGCCATGCTTGTAGGAACTTATTCTTACTAAAACCTTAAGGCAGACATTTAAAGTGGATTCACTTGAAGATGCTAAAAAAGCTGCCTGTCGTTGACACGAAAGCCGATATATATTGAAAGAAACTCAGGTAAAAAGTTGGGCTGCACCATGATAGCCTAAAATTCACTGAGGATTGAGTGTCCCCACTTATGCTTTTGTTTGGTCTATTCAGAATCAAAAATGAGTGAAGAGAAGGAATTTGGAAGTTTCGGTAGTTTATTTTCCAACTTCTTTCACACACCACTTTTTCACGACCGCTAAAGATAGTCACTAAATTTAACTTTACGATAACCATGAACATTTGGATCACTTGGCTTCTCCGTAGTTAGTTAGGAAATTTAAATGTGGCGCTTATTCAAATACGTCGTCTTTAACATTATCCAGTTATCAATGAGCATGTCGCCATGAAAACATCGCACTTACTATTATTGGGTGCATCGTCAACCACTGATTTGAACAGACATTTGGATAAAAATTACCTGTATTTCCTGTTATTGTAGAGGTCCGCAACTGACTTCAGAATACGTGAAGTGAAGTTGTTGTCATTTATACCACTGGAGGCCTTCAAGGTACTATTTTCCCTTTCTAATTCATCGACTCTCTTCATCATTCGATGGTACTCGTTTTGAAGTATTCCGACGTGACTCTGCATTTTCAATTTTTCCACTGCAATGAAATTAAATGCATTAACATTTGCAAATTATACTATTTCATAATCAACTACACAAGGAATTTCGAAGCATCTACAAATTTAGGGACCGTTGAGTTCTAGGACACTTTTGCATATTTCATGAAATCGCATCAGTGAATATAAAACCCACTTCTGATTCACACAAATTAATTAAAAAATATCCACAGATTTGGAAAATGCAAGATTTTTATTCCGTGGCCATGAATTAACAATGATCATATATTGCGCCTCCTAATTCTTAGGAGGCGGGACAATTGGAAGCGTCTAGCATGATTTTCACTGTTCGGTAAAACTAACAGAACAAAAAGCCAAAAAACGCAACCACTGACACCAATAAGAGTGTGGAGTCTATCATCAGACAAATGCGCCATTACACTCAATATGCTCATCTAAATAATTAATTATCCCTACTGAATAATGTCACTGTTTTGTGATGAGATAACTACTCTGACAATCGTTCTAGCAGGCATGAGATGTTTTAGCACATTTACTATTTTTTTAGCGGCTCGTGGCTCAGTTGGTAGAACTGCTGTCTAATTAACCAGGGTCGTAGGTTCGAATCCTGCCAGCCGCACATCTTTTGCATGGAAATTTGATCTATTGTTAATTTCATTTCATTCTATTGTTAATACATATTTACACACATATTCTCGCCAAATAAGCCCAACTTTAAAATGCATTTCTTCATCATACAGGCTGGTCGTGAGCTTCCCTTTTTGAAATATTTGAAATAATTTCCAATATGATTAATCCTACGCACGATATCACAAACACCCAATTTTCAATGTACACAGAGTAAAGCTCCAGAAATAAATTTGATCAGTTATAAATATTCTTTTATTTAAAAATATGTATCACTACACAATGCTCGATTGACATAACTAGTCTTGATAATAGTCACCTAGTAAAATTTGTGCAGAAGAAGCTGCAGGGTCTTCGCGACTTTCCCGACACTTTTGAAATAACTTCCGTTATAACTGATTCTTGGCGGAAGATCGCGAACACCCTGTACATAGAGTAAAGCTCCTGATACAATTATGATAAGTGAATGTATATTCTCATTGAAACATAAAAAACCACACACTACTTGATGGATATAACTCTCAGAAGAATAATTTGAGCAGGAAAAGCTAATTTACATTCACAAGCATGTAAAATACAATTGCTTTCTGCATGGTTGCTAACTTGGGAAAAAGGTTTTTCATTTATGAGATGTTCGTAATATTTTAATCTGTGTAACTTGTTTTCAGCATTCGGTTTGCTTTGTCATTGTTCTGATTTCACTTTCTCGAGAGGTGGTTCGTTTTACATTACATTAAGTAAGTAATATATGTTTATTACATTTACTCTAGTTGCATAAAGTCATTTTCTTCTCTAAAGTAATCCTCAAACTTCACGAAAAAATAATGATCAACAAAACAAAATTATGCGAAATTGAAAAATTAACAAAACCCAAATCGAAGTTTCATCATTTTCATAAGTGCATGTATTGAAAAACGAATAGTTCCAAGCAGTTGAAAATTCATTATGTGGAAAAATTCTTTGGAGACGGCAAAAGTTCAAAGCTCAAAGCAACAAAATCCGACATCAAGCTTCAAAATGAGAATTGACATCTTCATAAAAAGGTACATTATATTATGACCTCTTTAAAATATTTGTCTGATTCATTGAACTCCCTGTTACTGAGTCGTTTGATCTAAAATAATCTCCACTCGAAATTGTGAAACGAACTCATGAGACAATCTCCGAAAGCTGTGGTTCGAACAAGCGCGCACTGTTCCTGATATCACTTTTCAACCTTAGCAGAAAGTCTTTCAGTCATCGATTGATATGTTTAAGACTGGTCTAGAGCACCCTACCTATGGGAAACATTGATGCTCTCGTGCGGGCTCATCTTGAAAAGGTCTTGTATCATCTTCTGTCTAAAGCTCAAAGTGTTGACAAATAATATTTCGATTATATTGAAAGAATTTGATGAATGCGTGAAAGTAAAAAAGATCACAGCAACAAAAAAAGCATTTTATTAACCCTTTTGGCAGAAGACCAAACCACAGAAATTTTAAACTTTGATGAAGGTCAAAGTGCGGCAGTCCCTTGCAGTGCAGATCATATGACTCCATTCATGAAGAGTAGTCAAAGTTTACCCAGATAATATATAAACCCATTAACACTGACACCCAATAATTAAGAAGTTTGGTTAATACTGCTCGTGTCAAGTAGATTGCAGTGGGAACAAGGCCGACTTATTCGACCCGGGCCCGGCTTCGCCACGGTATAATTTTTCATTTTCGTCCTGGACCTGGCGGATTTTATCTTAAACTAGCAACAATTTGTGTACAGAAATTTTCTTCTATGATTCGTTCTGTGCAAAACACATTGATGGTCAAGACCATTGTTAGAATCATTCTTCGAGAGAAAATTATGCTTCGTTTCAGGGAGTAACGGGGTCAAATTTGAATACCACTTTAGTTGTATGGGAGTCGGAAAGTCGGCTTGGATGAACAAACTATCTTAAACTCTTTTGAGAGGGAAAGGTGGATGCACATCCTCGTGCCATCAAGGTCTAGGTTTCGTCGAACAACTTTTCGATAGCCAGTCTGGTGGCGCTGGCGCTTGATAAGTGTCTGGCCTGGATGCTATCGATAAGTCGAGAACATCTATGCAAACCTCATTAAAAGGAAAGCTGCATCAAAGATCTTTCGAAAACAGTTGAAAATCAAGGAGCCTTTCGGTCAACGGCGTTCGCACGATTTTGGCCGGCTGGATGTGAAGCCGGTTCAAGCGCATCTCGAGATGGGCTTCCCCATCAGCTGTCTAAGTTCACTAAACAAATCTGTATAAAATCGCTAAGAGCACTATCACAAGATCAATGCATTTCCTTGAGCATTGACGAACGGCCAAAACTCGGGCGCAGTGCAAAAGCAGCTATTTATTTAGATTGTGTTTCTCCCTGAGGGACGTTACTTTTTGAACAATATGCGACGTTTCAGCTTCACATACACTTGAAAAACATCTCCTTCGAATCCCAGGTCACTGTACTTGATGTAATAATTCTCCACTTCATGGCTTCAATACAGTTTCATTATTCACTAATATCCCACTCGAAGTAACTATTCACATGACAAAAAGCTTGGTGTATGATTGTTCCATTCATCGTGAGCATCCATCTTTTCTCAAAATCACTTTTATTAGATTATTACGTTTGTCAACTGGAGTTTTATTTATGACTGAAGAAGAGCTATACAAACAAGATGTGGAAAACCGTTCGTTAGCAGCAACATCATAACATCCAACACATTTCTGAAAGTTATAGAGTACCAATAAATAAAACCCAAACTTAAAATTCTATCGTAATCATGTTGATGAAATGTTCCTGTTTTTTGAAGAATATAACACTTCTTTTCCCTTTCTTTCAATATGCAAATTTATCCAATATCGAATTCACAAGGGAAATTAGTAGCAAACATTTACCCTATCTCTGTTATTTACACTGCTCCACCACCTGCAACTCGTGGTCAACTTTGACTCCGAATTAAGCAAACCCATAAACATCCTCAGTCCTCTGGAATTCATTTACAAACACATTGCCCTACTCCTAAGTTATTTCACACCACGTATACACGTATATCAAGAAAGTGACCTGAAGTTAGATCATTGCTTCTTGATCATTATCCCACGCATAAACCTCACTAAGGTATATATCTGAGGTAAACCTCATATGCTCTTTTTAGTGCAGTATTTTGAGTTTCTTGTTGTACATAATGTCAATGATGATTATACTTTGAAAATCTTCAACCCCACACATCGCTCAAAGATTCATTTCTCTACAAATAGTTACTTAAAGATGGGTCATTATTTTCGATGATACTGAGTTAAATTCAAGAATTAAATGTCTTTTCTTTTACTTCGATGGAGTCATTCCCTTGCAATTTAACAGATTGATGTCCATAACATAATTTACACCTATAAAAGATCAATCAACAACTATTGTTATCATAATCAATTAAATGACAAACAATCAATGAATCAATTGAATGATTTGAATCACTGATTCAATTCAAATTTTATTAGTACAGGTTTATTAAATTACATTCATTTATTAGTCGGTAACCTAATAATGAGTCTGTGATATATTTTGTGGCTTGTTCTATTTGATCAACCAATACCTAATACTTGCAACCAATCCTTCCAATATGAAAGCTTTCATGTGGTTCTTCCTTTCTCCGATTCGTGTCGAATTTAATAGGTTCTCATCGCATTCTTGCAGTATAATGTCTGTCACATAGGGAAAATGTTTGGGAGGTTGCACTCTAATAGTGAAAATCAAGATAAATGCTTGTCAAAAAATTAAGCAAGTGAATCGATCAAAGAATCAAAAATTGGCTAACATTGATTAAGGAAGAAAACCAACCGGTTGATGAACTATCCAGAAAAACTCAGTTAAACCATTGATTTCGTCAAAAATCCATAAAATCATCAATTAAATTTATCAAGAGCTAGTCAACCCATGACTAATCCCATGTGTTCTGTAAACTGAGTCGTACCACTAATTAGAAGTAAAAACAGCGGTCAAAATGCTCTCCTAATCTTTTCTACGATAGTACTTAACATCATCGTTGCAAGTAGCATCTGAAACTGCGAAGTGAGACCCAGAGTAGCAACTATCTGCTTCAATCTACTAAGTACCGCAGTAGCAACAGCCCTTGCAGCACCACCCTCACAGATGTCATGAATCCTAATTTATTGTAATGAATGCAGGTATACAGGGACACTCCAATATGAAGACAAGGAACATAACTGCTCTTATGAGAAGGTAGGTCCCCATTTAGCTCCTTAACCCCAGTTCACTTGCACCCGTGTCATGCTGGCTTCCAAAGAAAACAGTTCTGCCAGTAATCATCCACATTATCAGAGATGTGTTCACTAGTGCTGGATCTGGCGTCTGAGAGACATTGCCAGTTAGAGGTCCCCCCACCCAGTCAAAAGCACCAATTCGTCGGAGAAAGAAACACACGATAACATTAAATTTCGTAACTGAAATGCATATTAAGCTACCGTTGTTGTACTTCCAAAATTGAAGATGATAAACACAAAAGGGTCAGTGAAATACTTTCTTAAACTTGTTTGTTTAATCTTGTTGTCTTCATAGGACCGCACCGTTCTCTTCCTCTCACAACTTCACCTTCCTAAACTGCATCGTTCGTCTACAACACTACCTGGCGAAGGCATCTATTATCCAGATTTCCACTGAAATTAATCCGTCTGTAAAAAGACTTGATCAGTCATTGTTTCTTAATTCTAATTTGTGTAGGTAATTGATGTCATGTTTCGGTTGATGTCATCGTCGCCAGTCCGATCACTTCACTACTATATTCCAGACATGCAATCGGTCATCGGTGTACCGGCAACGTTCACCGGTCCGTGGCAGCACTGTCCGGGAAAAAATTGAACCGGTTACAGATGGATAAATGTAACTTCTATTCTGCATGACACTGCAATTTGCATGAAATGTTGCACCAATTTAGGTCTAGTAGCTTCAATAGTCCATTGACAAGTGCACCTGTTATAGCGACTACATTAAATTACAATTGAATATGAACTGAGCGATGAGAAATATTTCAGACACAATGCCAAATTTAAACTTATATGTTCTCCAAAATATACCTGCTTTCTGCACGCAGATGTCTGCACTCACGCAATGAACTTTTCAAATTTATTCCAACACTCGGAACGCTGATTATTTGCACAGATATCTATGACGACGTTCATTCGACGAAAAAAAGACTAGCAACGAATTGCTCTCAATTCAACGGCTAAATCGTAGACATAAATTAACTACTAAAGATTTAAATGCCTTCAGTTTATTACTGACTGCAAATAAATTGCTGATTATAAGTATATCTTTACAGGTTCCGGTCAGATAAAAACAAATATAATTACACAAATTTCGACTGTCTCATCGTCAATTATAAAAATTAACAATAAACAAGGAGTCTTAAATACAAATTGTTATCAAAGCAGTGCTTCAAAAGAAGATGCTTTTCATATGTTTTACGTCTTTGTATTGCAAAGTCCTTGTTCAGTGTTCATATTTATCCAAGACGAAAAGACAGTCGAAAACCTGGATTATTATGTGTTCCTTGTCTAAGTCTTTTGCTTTTTTAACAAGAATTAAAAAAAATCATTGGTGAATATTGATTCTGACCATAAATAGTATTAATGTCTATTGATCACAGAATATTTCACAAATTATAGACCCATTTCAAAAATTGTATTCAAGTGAGCACTGAATTATTACCGACCAAGAAAACCAAGTTAATCACTATGAGCACAAAACATTCAGATAAAACGATGACTTCTAACAAATATTACCTCCTTATGACTATTATTGACGACTAAAATGGCTGATGAGAATGAGAGATGATCCTTCAACCGCATTTTACACCAACGAAACATATCTAATAGATAGAATATTAATATATCCGGAAATTTAATAATATATATCCGCAGGTTGGACATTAATGACCTATCAGTGGCAGGTGTGGTGATTGCAAGAGAGATGATAGCTCACATCTATACAAGATTGGCTTGCTTTAACAATTTTCAACGCATACATATTTGCACATACAATAATCAAAGTGTAAAATGTTATTTTTCAAATACTTAATCATTGATCTTCATTCAAAGCATTAACCTAGAGCGTATCGAGCGCAGCGGCAATTAAGAAAAATAGATGCCTTTGTACCACTTTCTAATTCACAAGATATATCATTTTCAATCGATTAATCTTTTGATGACTTCATTTCAAAACCGATAATTGGTCAGCCGTTACCTTGTTTACAAACCGACATTTTTGACGATTAAGCTTTTGTCAATTCTCAAATTGTCACAAGCAGCCAATATTATATCTCCAAATAATTATTCAGAAGGTTTCTAAAGAAAAAATGCAACAATAGATAACAAACAGGAAATAAAAACGGAAGAAAGGTCATGAGAAGATAGCCCATATACGTGTTAATGGAATTTATGTTTTAATTAACTGACTTACTGAGATCCAAAATTATTCACTACGAAGATATGCAAGTTGAACATCTATAAATTCATTATGACAATAGTTAATAATTAATTTTGAGCCGAGTATACAATCAAAACAGCATCGTATGTTACATCAAAACATGTAAACACTTGCCCTATTACCAAACTTTATTTTTTCAAAAGTTTGAAAAGAGCAATCTCGCCATCGATTAACTTTCGTCTTCATGCAAAACTGCGACTGGATACACTTGACACAGATGTAAGAGATCTGATGAATGCCACTTACATGTTCTTGTTACATGTTATTGCTGCACGATGACTACTATTTGAAGGAAAATCAAACCATGAGTGAATGATCAAGATTTTGCACAATAAAAAATACGTTTTATATGATATGATATGCATGATAAATTATTATAGTGATGTATGTTAATGCAGTACCGGTACTACCTACATTTCAAAATAGTCATGCAATCATCCTGGCAATTCGATTTAAATAGATAATTTCACTAATTTTGTTGCCTTTAATAGAAAGTGCTACGTAACTCGGATGAGAATACAGCAGAATTCGCATATATCGGCTTCGGCTATATCGGCGATTCGCCTATATCGGCGCATTTTCGCTGTCCCTGACAGAAAAAAATTCGTTTATAACGACGGATTTCCTGGAAATCCTGAAGCGATGTGTTTTGCCTAGAAGAGTCACTAGAATGACAGCATATGTGGACGCGGATGGCTGTAGATTCTGTTAGGACTATCCGATTCTAACTATTCTAGTGGCATGTGAAAATTTAGATCTACAATTCATCTCGATCATGTTTGGGGGTTTGATCAAAATTGTAGAATCTAGCAGCCGAGGAAAGATCAGTAGACTTGCCACTGTATCTCACTGATAATTCTCACATAATTAGTCTTTCATTCGACGTGATGATTGCATTGTTAACGCCTTCACCTACGATGCTATTGTCAGACCTGACTTAGTGACTGTTGTGTCATCAAAGGAGCACAAGCTACCGTCAAAAACATTGTTGAGTTCGATGCATGTCCTCTCTCTAGACAGAAAGCGGCTCGCCACCCCATCCATCTCTATGGTTTCGCCTGCACGTGACTCTTAGCAGCGTCTTGATTTATGCATACTCTTCTTTGTTTTGTGCTTCATATAGCAGGTAAGCATGTAGGCATGAAGAAGCTTCAATCTTCTTGATTCAAAAAGCATACTCAGTTTTTGACAAACATAGTGATATTCGGTTTGCGATACTTACGTTGCAAGCATCAGTTCAGAAAGGCACAAGTTTTAGATATCTATTGATTACATAGACACAATTACATGTACATGTACTGTACATGTTGGACAATAAGTCAATATGTACATGTATTTAAGTATAGCAACGCAATAATTCGTAAGTCAATACACGTATATACATTGTATGATGCATGGCATGATCTCAGAGCTCGTGTAGATTTCACAAAACTTCAAAATTCAGGGAGTTCGCATAAATCGGCGGTTCGCGTATATCGGCGGTTTTCGTCTGTCCCTTGAGGCGCCGATATATGCGAATTCTACTGCATAATGCAGCATCAGATACACAATGCATACAAAACATTTAACTTTGCTTGTTTGACAAAGTCATTTGCATGGTTAGGCATGATCAAATCTTCCACAAGGCTGAGATGAGTATTCTCAGTCTTGTGATATTCTCTCAATTCCCTATCTGTTTAGACAAGTCGTCGACTCTTTCTTGAATGGTGCAAAATCTTCAACAGCTTCTCCACGAATGAGAATCACTTCTCAACGCAGGATCCCTTTTCTCTGTTGAATCACTGCAGGATTACGTATCTCCATGATGGTTATATTGTCTAACTTCAAGAAAGCCTGAACGGTTAATTTGAAAAAGAGCTTCACTCTTGTGCTGACTGGTCAGAAAAGCTGATGCCGTAAATCCACTAGGGTATTTCGTAAGTGGCTATGCTGTTGGTGACCTCTGATCAAGTCTCGTGATGAACTTTGAATCACCTTGATGATCTTCTTATGATTTTCTTCATGTCCTCATTGTACTGTTCTTTTTGGATGGGTCACTCCATCTTATTTGGTAAATGCCCAATGCACACTCAAACCATAATCCATATGCTTTTCTGGAAGAAAGTTTTCCCTCCTGTAGATATCTTTTCAAGGTGTTCCTGAAGCACATCCCTTTTCGACTGTGACTCCTTCAAGATAAGACAAAGACGTCTCCTGATAAACACCATTATGTCTTTGTGAAAACACACAGTTAAACTTGTCTCCTTCTAATAGATCATCACGAACTCCAACACGTCACAACAAAGTGTACTAAAGAATCAGAGAGTCAGACATCTTGCACTGGATATCCTTCATGTAGCCTACATATGTATACTTCTGCATATGGACCACATGCGAACATCAATAACGATGCAAGTTCATTTCGCGCTGGTGGAACATTTTCAACGGAGTGCAAATTTCTTCGCTTGGTAGGCTACTCAATCAACGCAAACTCAAGCTCAGTTACGTTGGCATGTACCTAAACTAACAATTCCAATCACGCCTATAAATTCTTGGAGTAATATTCCGCAATGATATGAGATGGAATGAGACCATAAAATCGAGTATTCAAGCTAGCCGGTCAGTGAATCTCTCAGCTGAAAAGCACAAATAATTCAAACATTTTCAATGGAAAATAATTTGTATAACAATTTGCTGTGCTTATTCTTGTGGTCCATCAGCAAGGGATTGCAAATACCCGGAATTTTTTCAAGCACCCGGATCCCGGTTCAAGATCCGAGTCCTACACCCGGGTACCCGGACGGATCCCGGATCCTATTATTAAAAGTGATAAAATTGCATTATCATTGCGTTTTCATTATCATGAACTACTAAATAGCATAGCTTCTAAGATTAAAAAAATAAACAAAAACACCAAAACAAAAAAATAATAAAAAAAAAACACAAAGAGAATAAGAAAATAACTGAAGTTTCAAAACCACACAAACAAACCTTGTTTAAATTATGCGTTACATAGTACATACTAATGAAGTAATTTTGCTATCGCCAACTGTGGTTGTCACTCTGGTTCTCAGTTGTTATTATACCTTCCTTGCGAAATATCATTCCTAAATATCAATCGATGATTACAAGTATTTGACATTACGACAATACAGTCTGAGACCGAGCTTAGAGAAATGTGTACTCTCTCTTGAGACATGATAACTAAAACTGAATTTCTGCATTAATTTAGTTTATTTTTGCCATGATTGTCAATCAAAGTAGAATTTAATCCAGACCAATTTCAAAAGCGATAAGCACGTGCATTAAAGTAAAAGAAAAAAGGGAAAGATAGCAAACTTGCTTTTATTTGCGCTTTTTTTAACTAACAAGCGTATATACCACCTATGGATAATTACAGCTATTGTTCATTGTAAGTATGTAGTAAGGCAGTTGGACAAATACCATAAGTCTGGAGAATCACAAAGGAAATTTCTTCATGTTATTAGCTTTGAAATTCGTCGATGTCTATTCTTTCTTTAGTATGGATTAGTAAAGTGGGTGCAGTGGTTACAAGCTTACAACGGTAACAGGACAATTAGAATGAACAAAGTAAAGTAAAGTTACTTCATCTTTTCTGTAACCTTAATAGATGGTCATTCAATACCGAGCTACAGATATTCCTGGATAAAACATTTCTATTCAGATTTATATTCGCATTCTTAGCTGCCCACATACAATCCCAACTCTAAGTGAGTAACGAGAAAAACTAATTCTATAACTTTCATTACTTCAATCGCTAAATAAGATTTTCCACTGCAGGAATGACCATCAACATTTTATCTTCAACGCTCTTCGCTGGATCCGGGGGATCTCACACCGGATACCTGATCCGGATATTAACACCCAGATCCGTCGGTTACCGGATTCGGATCTTGACCCGGTGCAATCCCTGATCAGCACAGTTCGACATTAATCGTCAGCATGACACCAATATTGAAAAGATGACGAAAACATAGTGACGATGCAACAGGATTACTTGTGACCCATCCAAATTGTCTATCTTTCATGTATAAATCGATGTCATATGCTTGTCTGACTTCAAATTCGTCCGAATAAACAATTGAATGAACTTGACGCATAATCTTTAATCGACTGTTAGCCTCTTACGCACTTCTATGGCATTATAGCCCCTTCGAGTCGTCAATCTGGATCATACAAGCACTTCTGAATCATTTCCACATATCATCGAGAATAGTTAATGAAGTCAGCGACTGGACCTTTTCGGTCCAATGAGCTACAGCGCACGATCTCGTATCAAAATCTGCATTTAAGTCAGAATGGCAGCAAGCAAACATTCGAGCTAAGATAAATTATGAAAATGCTGACTTAAAATCCCATGGAAATTGCATTAAATCAATTATCGAAAGACATTACTGTTGAGAAATGTATGAGTACGGTACAGATGTAAGTCAGTTAAACAAGTGTATAAAGCACATTATTGTCTCGAAGTAATTTCAATATGTACACAAAAGTAATTATACTAAATGAAAGGAGTAGGCCCCTATCACAAGCAAGCGACTCAAAAAATCAAGAATTAATGAAGCGCTTTCATGGTCGTTTCCAATCATCAGAGGCATCCATCTTTGACTAAACAAGCATGTTTAATTGCAATTGCACTTCATTATGCATCTCAGCAGTGCTTGATAAATAGGCCCCATTTAAACAGTCTCCGTGGTCTGGTGGTATCCGTTGCACAGTGATTAAGGGTGTAGACATCTTTCGGTCAAGAGGTCGAACCCCGAAAATTTCATTGGAAATCGTTAGGATGGGCATCCGAACTAAAATATCATAACGCTTCAAATTAAAGTTGGACTATGTCAGCACCGTCCATGTCCCCAGTATGGTAGAGGAATGACGCTAAACAATTATTCATCAGCCACGAGCATGATGGTTCTGCAGAAACTCTTGATGGTTCACACAAACTCTGTCGTAAGAGAGGATACCATTCTTCAAAAATAAGGGATGAATAATTGGATATAATCCATGTAAAAATCCCTATTAATAGTGTTATATTATGATAAGACTTGCTCTATATATGAAAAGACAAGAAGCAAGATGTGATTTTAAAAATCTTTCAACACGCCAAATAGAATGATGTTGCAATTATACCACGAAAATATTACACATGCTAGCATTGTTTCCATGGCAAGAGCAGATTGATCATTTATTGCCTCATCAGAAAAAGAGATGTTTTTAAAACTGAAGACTCAAATTCAGATAAGAATTGTTATTTTCATCGAGATTAATTCACCATCAATAATAAGTTGCTATAATTTACCTATTCAAGTCTCTACAATGTAGTTTGGATAAAAATGTTAACATGAAGGAAAAAAATCACACAATCATGCATTGTGTTTGTTTCGCAATTAAGCTCAACATATGTGCACTGTATAAGAGCACTAGGATGACAGAAAAATTTTCATTCACTGACCCATTAATACCAATGCAAACCACAATGCGCTGGAAGTGCAAAAATTACAGCTGTCTGAAATGTCAAAAGTTCTCCCCGAAAACTTCTACATTCTTAGAATTTAGACATAAAAACATAATCTTGTGTATTTATAAAAACACAAATTTGTGTGGTTATGCTAGAACTATTGGATAGACATTCATTTGCCGAAATAGAGGACAAGCACAGGGCCTACTATCAAAAATGTCAATGCATCGGATGCTACATTTCGAAAAAGCTAAGATAACAGAGCGAAAAGTAGGATTGCTTGTGACAAATTTCTTATAATGATTCACTTCAGTCTCACCGTCATCCATTTCATTTATTCAGAATAGTAAATCAGTACTGACTGTAAAAATTTCCAAGGACAACAAGTCATCTGTATCATTTCAAATATTTTCATATGAGTACATGCATGCTGTTTATGCATTTAAAACATGAACTCAGAGCAACCATTCATATTCGGCAAACCACAAGCAGGATGCAACGGATGAATAAATGTATATCGAAAACGCTTGGTCTAATTCCATTTCTGGCTCTTACTCACGGTTATTTAAATTCTATTTATATCTCAAGAAGAATCAATTTTTGCCGATATTTGTAGATTTTTGCCGTAAGGGGCGACAATTCAGCAATGTAATTTGATGCAATGTAGTGTGATGTAATGTGATTTCGTGTTCAAAGAAAAATTGTTTGGATCAAAAATCTCTACAACGGATGATAGTACACTGACATGATGTCAGCAACTAAGTATTTGTCATCTGTTCAATGGAAATTGCCATTCTGCACAGTGTTTTCACAAATTGACAACATTGTTCATGGCAGTCCATGGCCATACATTTTCAAAGCGCATGTTGTGATAAAAGTCGTCGGATTTCATTGGCACAAACTATGATATATTCCACTACATATCTCTCTGACAATCTAGGGTCATTAGTGGTCATTAATAATAATCCATGGAAAAGATATTTAACTATACTTGTTTATATGGACCATAGATATGGACATTGTCATGGTCATTCATATTTCTTTATCAAGTGGTTCAATTATTTTTAAAAAGGCCAAAACAGACATGGGTCAAACATAGGTCACCGCCAAAAATATCTTTGATCACCACATCATGAAACATGCATGAAACTTAATGAATGTTGATTTCTATACTAAGCTGTTTCTATAGAAACTGTGGCAAACAGTGGCATATTTTTTTTAATTGCTCAAATGTTTCATAATTGTTATACAGCCATAAAAGACAATGGATAATATAAAGACTATAAACTCCGCGAAAATTTGGAAATACTCCTCAAAATGTATACTCCTCGTGGAGGACGAAATATTAGTAGTATACAATACATCTATAATTTGTTGCATTATACAGTATAGAAGTCTAAGATAGCGCAACCAAATATAATGTCCATTGTCTTTGAGCCGGCCGTTATTACCACCCTTGGTATTTTTTTTACCAGCTTGGTATTATTTGATCTTGGTATTTTAAGGGATATACCACAGACTAGATCTTTAACTCAGGCCATATTTTACAGATTCCTCCATTCAATCATTGGCCTGCAAAACACAAAACATGCAAATCTTTTGGTAAAACAGTGCGAGATACCAGTACGACTACCATATATTTGAGAGGGCTTGCTGGACAATCTTCGAAGTTTATCGTCCGGAATATTAAATTTATTCGGCGGCGGTTCGTGGAATTTTCCATTCTTCACCTTGCAAGAGATCTTCCTGGAAATGTTTAGCGATTTTCTTCTTAATACTTTCTCACCATTTTATGTCAGATATGTATGCTGCCGCGCGTGCAACGTCGTGTACAACCGTGGCATTGAAAAACCCACACATTCTAACATTTTTAATCTGCTAAATTCTTTCTGTTGACAAACGCTTAACTTGCGAATTGTGAAGTTGGTGTTGAAACACCAACGTAAATTGTAGTGTTGTCATTTTTCATGAAAAATATTTTTGAAATTTTTCATGCTGAAATTTTCAAAAAAATGAAAATCTTGAATTTATGAAAAAATCAGACTGACACGTCCTCCAATGTCATTTCTTCCTCTTCATAATCTAGCTCTAACCCGAAGCAATTGTTTTCCTCCTTGGTTCCCCATCGCAGCCAAGCATTCACAGCAGTGCTCATTAACTTTCTAACTGTTTGATTCGACTCATTATATTTCTTCTTTTGTTGTGAAACTGAAAGGAGGCTTGGAGGCTGAATGACCTCTCGACAGAAGCTGATGTTGGTGAGATCGAGAAGAGACGTGGCAATAGCGCACATCAGAGATTTGGGATTTTTCTCGCAGCCCAAAGACCGTCTTAATCATTCGTTCTTCCTTTCCAACGCCGATCCACAAAAATTTGGGTTCAAAGCATCCCGCGTCATCGCACTGCAGCTTAATTCTGCAATAACTGGAGTCGATTGCATCTTCTAATGTTGCGAAAGATAGCAAGTATTCGCACGCTTCTACTGCTTCAACCGATCAGTTCAATCGTCTACCCATGAGGATCTATTCGCAGAGAACGCCGCTTTCGAGTCTCCTATCACGAAGACTTTCCGGTGTTTGAATTTCATGTCCATCACTTTTTGAAAGCGGAGAGCGCTGCAAAGATTCAGCAGCGAAAACGTCACTAAACTCTTGGAAAATAACAGGAATTACCAAAATTCCGACCATTTCGTCCTCAACCGCAGGTGAATCCAAGTTAACATGGGACGTGTAATGATGCTCAGCAAACAGTCCAAATTATCCAAGAAGAAGTCCCCTAAAATTGCTGATTCCAAACGTGAATCCAGTTCCTCATTGGCCTCCGGAAGGACAGCAAGTTGTCGCAATGGGTGCACATTATCCCGGATGATTCTCAGAGAAGACAGACAGCGAGTTGAAACATTACTCCTCAGAGAAACAAATTCGCGAAAATTATTTCGAAGGACTCCTCTGTTGTTGACCGCTTTCACAATTTCTGCTGCTGTGTTAGTGCCTTTCAAGAGCTCGCGAGATTCAAGAATTTTAATTGTCAAGTTTTTTCAGAAATTTATCAATTATCTCAATGAAATAGTTTTTCACTACAATTTTTACAAACGTAGGCTACAAATGTTGTTTAATAATTATGAAACTGCAAAGTCGGCATCTTGAAGAGGCCCACTTCGCCTTTAGAAATTAGTTGCTTGCATGGCTCCAGTGTTTCATATAGGATACCGGTGCGCTTCATGTGAGATACAGTGAATACCAGTTGCGACTTGCGTCGCGTGCTCCCAGACCACAGGACTTCGCCCGGCATTGGAATACTATTTCTATACCAGACATTTTTTATGCTATAACATCAATTTTCATATAGCCTAAAAGATGAATTTTTAATTACAATTTCCCGAACATTTTTTAATGCCAAGTCAATGTGCACATGAGAAGTTAATTGCTCATGTCGCCTAACCGCCTTACTCAAGGAGCTGAGATTACTATATCCCCTCTCTGTCCAGACCACATTTTCTCGAGAAAAAAGGAGGAAGGGAAACAGTTTCTTGCGTTTCTCATGGCTGGTCAGCTACTCATGTGTTTGAACTTTGATGTATTAAAATGTCTTGTGTATCTCTGATTTCTTTCTCTGTGAGTACTTTCAATTTTCAAATCAGGTGTTGGCCTACCTTGCTTGACGACTGTCATCTTTTCAGTATATTCCTTTCGGACGAAAGGCGTGATTATGAGCTTATCTACAGTATTAAACATAGTGTCACATCAATCACGTAAAAACAAATTATGGAATTCTACGGAATCTGGGTGTTCGAGTCAGATGCATGACTCTGCATTCATTGGCGAACGCTCATTATCTGATCAACAGTCTTATCTGAACGTCAGTCAGCTGCTATTGTTGACGTCGTGTCCTCTCCGACGAGAAACGAAGGACTGGAACAATTGGATTGCGTTTCCCTTTCTATATTTAAGTACCGAGCCTCGATCAAGAATAACGGAGAATTTCATTGTTCACGTGTATTTAATCTCATTGTTGTTAATTGCCTTCACGACATGGCTTAAGATGCTTTCAAGATAAGTAATTTCCAAATAATTGAAAATAAAGAAGTCACTCCCTTCTATTTACGACTTTTTATTCCAATAAGTTAAAAATAAGCACCCGACGCGTTTCGTCCAAAGACAGTCTCAAGGGTGGCGTACAAATGTGGAAGGATCCATAGTTGTGGCAACTCATTAAACTTGTTCATGACGTCTATTAAGTTTTGGCATTTTCATCGCTATGAAGCGTGCTTCAGCCATTCTAGTTGTAATCGCATTAAATTGTTGAATAAGGATCTCACAACTAAAGTCAGTTATTTCCATCTCTCTACCAGCATGAAATTTTAGATGATGCTCGCTCAAAGCACTTTTGGAATCTCTGTTGCGAATACTACGTTCGTGTTCTTGATAGCGCAACTTGAAAGGTCGACAACTTTGTCCAACATATAGGTCATTGCACCAAAAGCAATTAAAACAATAAACTAGATATCTGCTTTTGCAGTTGTATTTAGGACCAGTGGCGCTACACACATTACAATTGCATTCGTCTTTGGGTTTGCTTTTATTAATTGAAATAATTTTTCTCCCTGGTTTAGTTGAAAACGTTATGTCATATTTAACTTTCAACTTATTTAATTTTCTCAAATGACAATCACTAACGAAATCGAGTGATAAGTGGATGTTGTCTGCTTTGATAAATGGCATTTTATTGTATTTATTTTTATTCGTTTCAACATATTTATGATTAAACCTAAATCCGTTGCTGTTTATTCGATCACTCATAGTGCTCATAGAGTCATAAGCTATGTCTGCATCAGAACTGCGATCATTAATGTATTTTATACTATTTTTGAGAAAATTATTTTTTACTTTATTTGGAAGCCAACTATCTCTATGTAGAGTTATGCCTGAATGACATCTTACCAAACCATTTGTATTTAAGGTTGCCATTCACTGATATGCTTAGGTCTAGAAAGTTAATATAATTATCCCTAGGGACTTCTATAGTGAACTGAATGTTCTTGTCAATCGAGTTAAACACTTCAATTATGTTACAAAATATTTTCACATCTTTGTAAAACGGACCCATGATGATATCATCAATGTACAGCTTGTAGCATACAGGGTTAATATTGAATTTTTGGTTAAGAATTCTGTTGCTGTAGTATTCGCAACAGAGATTCCAAAAGTGCTTTGAGCGAGCATCATCTAAAATTTCATGCTGGTAGAGAGACGGAAATAACTGACTTTAGTTGTGAGATCCTTATTCAACAATTTAATGCGATTACAACTAGAATGGCTGAAGCACGCTTCATAGCGATGAAAATGCCAAAACTTAATAGACGTCATGAACAAGTTTAATGAGTTGCCACAACTATGCCTAATCAGTATATAGAGATCCTTCCACATTTGTACGCCACCCTTGAGACTGTCTTCGGACGAAACGCGTCGGGTGCTTATTTTTAACTTATTGGAATAAAAAGTCGTAAATAGAAGGGAGTGACTTCTTTATTTTCAATTATTTGGAAATTACTTATCTTGAAATGAACCTCCCGTATCGACGCACAACGAGTTAAGATGCTTTGGTGGACAATCGATCCCCGCTACTTGCCTTAATGTCGGCGGTCACAATTGTGACGTGTTATTTATTTATTGATTATTATTGCCTTGACAACTGATGTGTGGTGGTGAGGGTTTGATCCTGCCAATTGACAGAGTCGCGTAAGTGGCTCGTAGCTCAGTTGGTTAGAGCACAGGTATTGTAAAAATTGGAGAAGGCAAAGCATTATGTCTATCGAGAAAGCCAATATTAGTGCGGGCGCGTGCGCTTGCTGCCTCACACGCATACAACTCGCTTTCGCTCCGTCTGAACACACGACTAGCATGTGTGTCTAATCGTTAGAAGAAAACAGCTGTGATTCGTGCACGCTCAAAACTGTTCACTCTGAGGTTCAGTTACTAGAAGCTATGGAATTTAAATGAAAGATAATGAATGATGACACTTAATTTTTATAAATGTTGGTAAATTATTATTTAGGATGCGCCGAAGGCCTCGCAGGTACGGAGAAGACGCCACTGCGGTGAATACACATTTAAAAGGAAATAATCCTCCTAAAATCGTAGCATAGGTCTAGCAAGATTTGGGTACCGGTAGACCTAGCTATAATGCTTTCACCTGATCTTGTAAATGATCTGGAATATTTAGAACTAAAACCTTATTTGATAACTCAATTGAAAATTTATAGAGTGCTCGCACTTTTCACTAAGCAAAAAGCTGGCAAAAAGTAAAATACTAACGGATATGTTTGCACATCAACACTCGACTTTTGAACTACTGAACCAATTGACTTTACATTTGAAATAATTTCATTCATATTGAATGAATTTTCATATTTAATGCAGAGCATGAGGATCAGGAATGCGGAGTCCTATCATTTTGATAGGACTCCGACTCCGGGTGGCAACCAGTTCTGGTAATCTCTAGATCATTATCGGCTTTCCAGCTGAGACTGATTTTAGTGAACATAGCTGCATCAAATCAATAATTTTTTATGAAAGTTCATCAACTTTGCACATCACTTGTTGATGTTGTTGTTGTGCTTTACACGGTTTTTCTCCGCAGTCTCTACTAGGCAGAAAAACACCTATCCTTCTCCAAAAATGCGAGCACACTTTCGATTTTAATATGCGCTTTAGAGGAGCCATCACACACGAATGACGTGAGGGTAAGAGGTAATGTTTTCAAACAAACTGATATTTTACTGTAAAGATGAAAATTACCACATTTGTCAATAAATTTATTCCAAAAATAATAAGAAGTCACGACGTATCGGATGATGCTACAGCCATTATCAAGTGGAAAGAACCAGTCTGCAAAAGAACACCAACTATAGAACATGAACGCTATTTACAAGTCTGTTTGCGGTAAGAACATCATGTTGATAAAACCATCATTAAGATTCAATACATTAGGTTGATTGGACTTAATAAAAGCAGATTCTAAAGCTCTTCTGACTGTTGGGTTACTACAATAAGACAACAGTTTACAATTATCAAAATCAATCAAATGTCCGGTATTGTGCGAATGGTGGGCAAGGGCGTTATTCATGTCAAAATTTACAACTGCTTTTCTATGTTCCTTAAAACGTGTGGTAAAAGATCTGACAGTCTCTCCTATATAAAATTTATCACAATTTTTACAAGGGATGCTATAGATGCCGCACTCAGTTTTTTTACATTTGTTATTTAAAGAGGAACGAATCGTGTTAGGAAACTTAAAAACAAGTTTGTGATTAAATGAATGAGTGAAACGATGATTTCTCGAAGTATGAAGAGAAGAAACAAAAGGAACAGATAAAAACTTAAAAGAATCATTACGATCGACAGGTCTGGAAGAAAAAAAGTGGATTTAGCTTTGGTAAGAGATTTACATAAAATGCATTCGCACGTAAAATGCATAAATACATTCGCACAATACCGGACATTCGATTGATTTTGATAATTGTAAACTGTTGTCTTATTGTAGTAACCCAACAGTCAGAAGAGCTTTAGAATCTGCTTTTATTAAGTCCAATCAACCTAATGTATTGAATCTTAATGATGGTTTTATCAACATGATGTTCTTACCGCAAACAGACTTGTAAATAGCGTTCATGTTCTATAGTTGGTGTTCTTTTGCAGACTGGTTCTTTCCACTTGATAATGGCTGTAGCATCATCCGATACGTCGTGACTTCTTATTATTTTTGGAATAAATTTATTGACAAGTGTGGTAATTTTCATCTTTACATTTGACACCGAAGTGCATTTTCGAATTATCCAACATAATATTTTACTTTTGTCTCCGTTGTGACCTTTGGTGCGCATGTGTGATCGAGGCTAGGAAGGCTTGTCTTCTCTACTCACCAAGTGAAAAGTTATTTCACTATCACGGTTCATTCCCTTAGCTATTACAAGCTTTGCATACACTGCTGTCTCTGTACTTTTGTTTGACGGAGAAAGTTTATGTCAAGACAGTGACAGCTATATCCACGAGGATAAATAATGTTTGTAATCTAGGGTAATTCGGGTAGGCCGGAGTCCTATCATTTGATAGGAATCCGATAAAAATGATAGGACTCTGGGACTCCGCATCCCTGATGAGGATCATTTCATCTGTTGCCTGAAAAATCTCAATAAGTAAAAAGCTACTCGGCGTGAGAAAATTAGCAACCTGACAAAAATCAAGGAATTTTGTCAATTTTTATCGTCTTACTAATTCGTCAAACGATTGAGATTTATTTCAATATTTTTCAATGAAAAAAAATGATATTGAAAAATTTCATATTTTTCATTGTGACACCACTATAAATTTGAGAATGGCAACATAGATATATCGAGTGAGCCAGCGAATGATTGAATAGTTCAATGTCTGAGATGAAAAACAAGCTCGCTTCAGCGAAATTGGCATGAAAATCTTGCCCGTGACTGTCTCACTTAAGTAACTCCTAAATCATTTTCTGTCTCGTTTTATAATGAAAATTACAAAAATTATTATAGACACAGGCTCAACAGAAAAGGGTGGATTATATGCTTTATTCGTCACAGTAAATTATTTCAAATTGAAAATAGCATCGTGCCATGCAATTACTGTAATTCCTGTAGATATTGATGACAGTCAACCACATACTTCGTATGTTGATTTAGTTTTCATTTCAGTAAAAATCGCGAATCGTGTTTGGTCTTCAGTACATCGGTGCTAAGTAGATCCATCGAGCACTCATCCTTCAGCATACGAAATGGCCTAGCACAGCCCGAAATTTAAGATTGCTTGTACAATTTATAGCTTCATAAAGCGACTTTCGCATTAAACTGAATTATTCCATCTTAAAAGACACACTGCCTATATTGAGCAGTATGTAGATCTATAAAATCCATGTTTTTTTCACTGACAAATCTACCACATTCCGCAACTGTAGCTGAACTTCTAAATGAGCAGGAATAAAACTATCCGCTTTTGATAGTAAGATTTATTGTCGAAATTTCATGACACGGTCTGTTTTACAGAGCTGATCTACGCCGCTGGCTTCATAAATAATCCTAGGAATTAAAACAGCTACTAAAGAAATTGGAAAGGAAACTTTACATCCTCTTCGTTCGATATCGATGACTACTTGTTCATTTACGCTAGTACCAATATTCATGGTTACAGAGAAAAAGCCTCTATCAAGACAATTCCAATAAACGGTACATCCCCGATCAAAATTATCTACGGCATGAGTATTGTATACAATTGAAAATAAATACAGAGAACATTTGCGGTTCTATAACAACAAGCACAATTGTATCAAATACTTCAAGACTTTATGACAACATTGATGCAATGACAAAATCTCCAACAATTTGATAGTACGAAATGGTTTTGTCAAATGTAATCAAAATATTATGCATCTGCATTTATACTTGCTGCCATGTCATTGACGAAATCGACTGGAAATTTGAAACTGAATGACTTTACAAGCAGTCATCACCGAGGTCTTTCCTATAGACAAGTAGACTAACAAAACGTTTCAGACCAGTATCACAAAAGTAAGAAATGCGAATGAATCACAAGTCGAAAATCTGTGAAATTCGTAGAATATCCGGAATCACCCAAAGGAGAGCCACCATTGCAGTTATTCAACAAATGCCAGGATATCAAAAGACACAAAAGCTCTCGTTAACAAAACCAGCAAATTCAATAACTGATATTGCACGATATTTTCTTCTTTGATCACTGCATGCTGATTAATACAACGACCGAGATTTTCTGGCTACGTACTAAATGTTCAGCTACTGCATAGCAGCGGTGAAAGAAGATAGTTGATTCACAACAATGATATGATTATTCAAAAACTGAAAAATTGATTTCTATATATCCAGTCACTCAGCATAAAGAGCCTCATCGGCATAAAGTCTTGATACCAGTGCTTCAACCCGGCCCTCAGTCATCTGAAACATAAAATTGACTACTGTCAAAAGCATAGAAAATTACAAATATCATTCAAACTACAGAGTGGTCCAAAGCAAGCTTCCAGATTCAAAATCTCTACATCTTGGAATATTGTTTTATTATTATGACGATGAAAATCCTTGCATGAACAGCTTTCAAATGAATACAGCCATGGTTATAGGAATTTTGGAGCACTTTTCTCCAATTTAGTTTCGCGCTAAATTTTCCCCAGTGATAAAAAAATCTGGGCTTTCACTAGAAATCATAAAATCCATTGAATTTCAGAAAATATCACAAGTCGGGAAAACAAGCCCCAAAATCACACATACGAGTAATTGCGGGATATAAAACAAAGATTTCAAAAACGTGTATTGTTACATTGGACGCTGTTCAGCGAAAAGGGGTGTGTTGACAATAGCAGTACAGGAATTCAAGTGCAAGACATGTGGAGATGACCGATTCAAAATTAGCACTATGATCACAACGATTTGCATGGAGAATTCACAACCTGTCTTACTTATTGCTTGGTGCGCTTTTATGTCATTAACTTGCTTGTAGCCAAGTAAAATTTTTAATTGATTAGCTGAGATACCGAATGATATTTGTCTTAGTGTTCAATTTTACATCGGTCAACGTTGCGAAGCAATTTGGTCCAATAACGGTAAAATGCGTGGCCTAAAGAGAGGGAAAATCAACGCAATTCTAGTGGTACCATGCACGAACAATGCCTAGAATGTCCAAAACTTGTGTTTCTATTTTTGTTTGAAAATGGCTTGCAAACTAAAGGTTCATTCACACCGGACGCGGCGCGTCCTCACGCGTCAACAATTTTCGTTCTGAACCTTAAGAAACCTATGGGCTGTTCACTAGTGGCCGCGTCCGGTGTGAACGGACCTTAGTGGGATAGCAAAGGAGACCTATCAGTGTAGGTACTACTTCCTCTACTAGCAATGGAGGATTAGATTTCGGCTTCATAGCTTACAATTCAAGCTAACTTAAACTAACATCAAACCTTAAGGAGCATCAATATGTAACATCAACAGTTTCGTGAAACTTATTTACATGAATTTTCGTTTTCTAGCAATTATTTCATTTTCATAGATTTTTCTAGATTTTCCGGAGCTCTACAGGTGCCGTTAGTTTGCTGTAAGTAGTTTCAAAATAAGAATTTTGGGATCATCTGCCATAAAATGAAGGAATGCATGGAAAATATGAACTTACAGGTCGTATAATTTGAACCATATCGATTAGTTGCTTGATTCCGATCGACAATCTGAAGGACAATCAAACAAGAATATATTTCAGTAATGATGACTTAATCCAATTTGGCTTACCGATTGCCGACAATTTCTCGTTTCAACTGATCCATTTCAGCTGCCGTTAGTGCACCCACCTCGTTCAACACTCGTTCCACGTGCACGAATTCAGTGATACTGTTCACATATTCTTTAGCCGACGTGAAGCGATCTACAATTCCCAATTCTTGCAATGCGTGCCGATTCGCGGTAGTGCCAATGATAAGTAGATGTTTTCCCTGTAAATATGAACAGTTAACAATATATATATTTTATGAGCATAATTACAACAAATATCTATAATTTGTGATTTTCACATTTTATTCCTGCTCACAGCATGATTACTATTTGATGGCAGTTACATGCAACATCACTTTCTCTCTCACTTTCAAGCATTCATTACACTTAATTACTCTTGCGAGTCTTTGAAACGGTCCGAAGATTCTAACAAAATTACAAAGACATTTACGAATGAACTCAATCACTTGATTTTAAAACTAGAGATTGCATAAAAATTTATGCAATGTATGCATTTTTGCATAATTTATGCAAAAAGTTTATGAATTGTACAAAGTAGTGTCACGGTTAATAAGCCAGAAACAGTTCTTACAGTGATTCAATTATTTTTGTATTCATCTCATTGAGTTTGCAAGAGAATAAGTGTCAAATAGTTCAATGAATTCCATTGACAATCCTATTATGGATGACAAAGACGATTGCTCAATTAGTGAACAGGATTGTGACTTTCCATACTATGTAGAAAAAGGTGGATGCTCATTTGTCACGTTAAAAATGAATGTCAGACTTATTAAGCAGCTTGACGTCCATATCTTATCTATCAAGCGTGTCGCCGAAACATGATATGGCGGACATCGAATAGTCACTGCTGATGCGAAGTTAATGGCGAAAACTGAATTAATGACTACGATCTGTAAGAGACATTATTTGAACCAAATTGGTCGCTGTTCAATTGAACACAGATTAACAAGGGTAGATTATGCGACTTAATGTTCTGCCTTACTTTCATCAGACTGTCATCCACCGCTTATTTTGTTCTATCTTGTAACTATTCCTATTCGGCTAATATTTCTTTTCTAATATTAGAAAATTTCTATCTCTTTTAGACTTCATCTTAAATCATTAGAGATCATAACACAGTAGACTTATATCCACATACTAAAGAACCTAATTTTAGTTATGAAACACGAATAAATTCCCTTCTTTACTGCATTTATTGGTCCACTATAAAAATTCATTTGAAGAATAATACTTCTCATGACGCAAAATCTCTCTTCTCATGAGCACTGTAGTAGTAATTATTGTTATTATCATTTTAGTGACCAACCCAATTTTCTATTTCGAATCTATTTCCAGGTGTCACTATTCATTTCAATCTAACAATCCTTTTCAACAAATATCAAATGCGGTGCTGCAAATTTTGTTGGAAATTTCAAAATTTTCGCTTCATTTTCTTCCACAGTGCATCCACCGCAGCATAGAAATTGATAACAATAAAACCTCTAGTATGGAAGTGCGGCTTCATGCAATACACAATAGTGACACAGAAATCGCACGCATTTTCACTTAGAGACACTTGTCAACGGTTGAATCCACAGAATTAGACAGGTCGTCTCTTCTTCCGTTTGACTAGAAGGGAAGCATTGGAACGTGCAACGTTATTGAAATGGCACAATCTGCTGACTAAATACCATAGCAATCGAACAATGAGAAGCCAGTTCAGCATTAAACACGCCAAATTGTACAAAGTTTCTGTGACTGTTATCAACCGGATCACACAGCAAAGAGACACAGTCGATGTCAAGTTCTACAGAGAAGTTTGTGAACGTTTTTTCATGCGCCTGCTAACTTTTTTTTGATGATCGGAGGGCCCAACATTATCGAGAAAACTTTTGAGCAATGATCTGAATTCTTCGAATCTGAAGGAGTCGTGGCGATCGGAGCATTTTGAAGGAATTTAGAGCAATCCGCAAGCGACGCACGACTATTTTTCCTATCTCTGCAAGGTATTAAAAATTTCTTTTTGCCCACTTATTAAGTTCCTGCATGTGCCATTTGTTTGAATCAGTTTGCACTTCTAGCAAAGTGACACAGATAAACAATCTAATTCTGTGGTTGAATCATTGAGCTAAAATCAGTCACATGTGAAATTTTAAGCTTTTCATTGGTGATTCATGCCTGAACTTAGTTCCACCGGATGGGCCGAGACCTCTGATAAATAATTTATCTATATGCACCGCATCATGCATGTCTATCCACGTTGAAGCAATTATGAATTCATTCATGAGTGGATATAATAAGATGACTACAATTTCGAAAACAGCATTTTACACTGCAACATAGCATAAAAGCATGACCTTGATCATCGTAAATATCTACTTCAAGGATTTGCTTTCAAGAACAATATTTGATTGGCATGTCATCCATAAAGATTTCTATGCCACTGTGCAATTACAAAACTTATCGTATAAATATCCGAGTTGTCGTTTGAAGGACTGAAGAGAGGTGATGATTAGGGTTGGAAGACTGTTCCAGAAATGAGCGACAATTAAGTGGAAAATTCGGCCTCCAAGAGACGCATGAAGAACGGATGGGATGATCAAGACATCAGTCTTGGCAGAGCGAAGATGTGATCGTACAGGGATGCGAGACAAAGAGGAAGTGAGGTCAGTCAGATTGGAGGGGAAATATTATGAAGACAGTGAAATGCATGTATGACGAAACGAAAGTCAACTCGAGCATGAACAGGAAGTCTGCGGAGTTCGCGTAGGAATGGAGTACTGTGGTCGAATCAACCACGACCAACACACTACACGCACTGGACGGCATTCAGAACATTCTGCAGCCGCAGGCGCCTGTCTGAAGAAACAGAACACTAGACAGGATGGAGATGGAGATACTGTAGACCAGCGGTTCTCAAACTCTGGGTAAATACCCAAAGTTGGGTAAAATTAGAATATTTTTTGGGTAAGGAATGAATTTTTAAATAAAGTGAGATTAAGTAAGGTCAATTTCCAATTTTCAATTAGTCCAGATAGACTAAGGGCGTAGATCGACTGAGGGAGCTCCATTCTCTCATTGTTAGCGCGCGCGGCATACATGATACGATCTGTAGCTGCCTAACTTACGACACTGATTCACGAACATTTTCAAGAGCTTCAAGCAGTGCTAGAACATTACTGTCCAAAAGCACAGCGTAACACAAATGTCTGGGTTAAGCAGCCATTTGCTTCTTGTGAATCATGTATCGACGACAGTGATGGTATAGAAGACGAATTCGTCCAACTACGAGCCGATGAGGAAAGTAAGGAGAGTTTTCGAGTCAAGAACTTCCGGCGCTTTGGTTGTCAATAAGTGAAGTTTATCCACAACTGTTCCAAAGAGCTCTGAAAGTTTTGCTGCCTTTCCCGACCACATATCTCTGTGAGTATGGTTTTCAGCTTTCTTTCATATGAAAGATAAATATCGAGTGCGCCTACCAGCAATTTCTGACCTGAGGCTGGATCTATCAAAGATATCAGTATTGATCATCTGATCTCCAAGAAACAATTACACTCTTCTCACTGACAGGATTCAATGGAACAATTTTTGATTAGTTGAACTTTGATAGTCTAGTTTTGTGTTTACATATGCTGTATATACTCGTATGTATTATTCTGATAGCTTATTTTGCATGTTTCAGATTGCATTGTGTAAAATAAGATAAAGATTATTGTAAAATATTGTTTTATAGTTCAGTTCTGGCTCCTGAATACATTGTAGAAAATAGCGGGTAATTGGTAGTCTCGGTGTACAAAGTGGGTAATCTCGATAAAAAGTTTGAGAACCGCTGCTGTAGACAATGCGGCCAATGATGGTATTGAATGAGGATGACGGCAAGGCAATATTAGATTTCATGTTATTGCTGAAGTGGCCTGATGACAGTCAAAATAATTATTCTGCAGATGAAAATAAAGTTTGTTTTCATTTCATAATGGTAAGGATACTCAGGTACAAGTTGCTTTACCTAAAGCATTAGAAAATTTATTAGGATCGCTATCTTATTCAAATATCTTTTTATTCTATAAAAACAGAAATTTCCATGAGCAAAACATGTGAAACTCACAGTTGGGACAGGCTTTGTGATGAGATAAATGAGAGCTTGTGTGACCATGTTTGAATATCTTGGACCAACCGGATTGTAATCTGGAAAAGTAAAGATTCAGACATAAATGCGGTGCGACCAAAACATGGTTAGCGATCAGGAGGTAGAGTCTAAGTAGGTCTAGCAATTACCATATGGAAGGACCAGTGGCGGCTCGTGGGTATTTTCTATGAGGAGGCAAAAAATGAAAAATTAGAAATTAGATTCAACCATGAAGCAAAAGCCAGAAGTAGTTTGACACGCTTCACAAATGGATATTTTAAAATCAATTAATTCCCAAAATTAATAATAACTTTTGTCTTTTTATGCTTCCAGTAAGCCATGACACTTTTTCGCACCAATAAGCAGCATTGAAAGTACGCTTTTTCCCGATTCCGAAGATAAGTTTGGTGTTTCTCTTCCTCTCCTCTTGATGTCCAACTTTTCCTGAAGAGATAAACGTGAAAGCGGTTTTTCGAGAATGCTGTCCACATAGGAAACCTCCTCTGCTGTGCATATTTCATTCGCAGCGGACGCCATATCGAAGCAGCAGTACCGAACGTCGAACGCGAATAATGGCTGAGGCATGCCTCCCTTTCACATTGTAAACAAGCAGCTGAATGAATCAGCCAATCACGTGTAATCAAAGTTCTCTACCGCGTATAACACTGTGAGGTGAGGCACGCCTCCCTGTGTTGTGATACAGCGAGTTTGATATCTGTGCTGTCGGCTGAGGCGTGTTGCCGTGTGATCAATGTTACTGTTTTAATGAATTAAACAAGAGTAAAAAAATGTCAGGAATATACAATATCTTGCCGCAGAAAATCATGGGGAGGCAATGCCTCCCTCGCCTCCTCTGACGAGCCGCCACTGGGAAGGACATACTTTCCAACATCGAAGGTGACAGCTAAAAATACTTGACACCCTCCTGCTCTGTCTGGTCCCGCAGCTCGAATCGGATATGAGCCAAATAAGCATTGCAGACAATATAGGTACATAATTTCATAATCTGTAATCACCTATACTATTCCAGACTGAAGTGTTTGGCGCTATTCATACTCGGACCAGTATGCAAAAAATCAAGAAAAATATGGAAAAGCAATTTGAACACTGACGCAAAATCGAAATCTTTCCCATGCCTACGATACAGATCACGTAATTTCCATTGCATGCACCCATTGTCTATAAAAATAACACATCATGTTAGGATCAAGCATCATCAAGAATGTTAGGATCATCGATTCACTGAATACGAAACAATAGCCTAACATTTATTTTTCCTTTTTTAGCAGAGTCTAGTTCTGATCAATAGAAGATCGATGTAATTCTTGTTTTAGATTACTGGCTCTGAATCGAGAGTATAAGGAAGATATTTGCTTGCGATTAAGAGAATTATGCGAACAAGGTGATAAAGCGGACACAAACCCGTCGATTGTCATATTGCGAATCATCAAGTTTTGACTTCAATGTATTAAATAGCATGCATGTTTCCTTTTGCACATTTTACAAATACGCTGCCGAATTATACAACTTTGAGGAAAAAATTAAAATAGTTAATTCATTCTCCAATAATTCAGTTTTCTTAAATTCACACTTAGAAATGCAGGAGAACACTGATAACTCGAACTGTTTCTGTTCGCATCTTCCGTGATTCGAGTTAAAAATATAAGTTTCTTTCATTCAGATGGGAGCGTTTGTCATTTCCAACAACATGGAACGCATATATTTTACTTAAATTTTGCGAAATTTATTAAACCTAAGGTCCTAATAAAAATTCCTATGCCAATGATTCTGCTATAGGCTCTACTGTAGCCCAAAGATAGCAGTTGCAGGCTGATGGATGACTTCAATTTGATGAAACATTCCTACAAGTGGCTCATGTAGATAGAAAGCTAATCGATAGTTTCGGTGGTCCGGAGAAGCATCTTTGAAACTCAATATGGTCCACTGAAGGCATAACTGTATCTACTGACAAAAATCCTAACAAAGTTGTTGAAAAAGAAGTAAACTTGCCAGGCGTCACAGTATTGACTGCAGAATGAATTCATCTAGGCAAGGTACTGTTGCATATGAACATTATTATTTACCATCTAGTAGACACATTTTTGGCCTAGAGTGATTGAAAATCCAATCATTTGCTTCAGATGGATGGGACTCTATCACATAACTCGATCATGGATCGCGGTAGATGGATCGGAAGACGTGGTCCAATCGAATGACCTTCACGGTCGCCAAACATAATGCTTCCTGACCTTTCCTTCTGATGTTGATCAGGGATCTAATAAACCAAAAAAACCAACGAGTCTTCAGATCTTTGCAGAACTAATGAAAATGCTTTCTGAACAGATGCTGAGCTCCGTCAGAAAGTCTGTCATAGGGCTCCCGACAGATTTGTCAGATGCACGAAGATGAGTTGTGAGCACTTTTAGAATTAAATACTTAAGAATTACTCGTGCATATATAATTTATATTCGATTATTGAAACATTGTCGTACAGTATATGAGTCTGCAAGTTACCTGCTTCAAACTGGAATGTAATTAATGTTTCTTGTTGATTTTTTAAATCGGGCGATGATTCTGACGCATCTTGTATATGACATATTATACATATATTAAAATTCACTTTCCATAGTAAGTCCTCTACCGCAACAAAATACGCACGTATCATTCAATTAATAAATAACAATCGCAACTTACCGATTAATCCTTCGATACTATCGAGAATGATAACACTGAATTGCGACTTATGGGCATCCATAAAAACCTGCAATAAATAACAAACGAAATGATCATGATTTTATTGATTTCGTGTTGAAATTTCGTTTTCGTGAATGTAAGAGTATGGCATTAACAACAAATGAAATTAAACAAACGATAGATCAAATTGTCACGCAAAAGATGTGCGGCTGGTAGGATTCGAACCTACAACCAACTGAGCTACGAGCCACTTACGCGACTCTGTCAATTGGCAGGATCAAACCCTCACCACCACACATCAGTTGTCAAGGCAATAAAACATGCATGAGTGACAATATATGAGTGAAAGAAGCTATGTCTTACGATTTAACTGCATATAAAACAATAGAAAAGACTATAGTTTTATGAATAAGTCTCTCATAAAACGCATGACTTTCATACTACGTGTAAAATTATGTTTGATGGCAAATTGATCATTTTTAATCATAAAGCCCTATCAAACAGTTTCAAATATGCATCTACTTCAAAACGCCATGAGTTATCCAAAAAAGTCGTGAAAATGTACCTGATATACTTGTAAGATTAGAGACATTGAATTGCAATCTTCAAGAGATGTCAAGCAATTGTCAGTAGGTGAGAACATGGCTTGTCAGAATAAGTGATGGTGTGGACAACGAGAGATCTTCATACAAAATGACCAAACAAGGGAGAAGTGAAAGTGAGTGAATGTAAACATAATGGAACCTTGTTTGTAGCATGTGTGTGGATCATGGATTGTGTTATATCTAATTCCCACTTAATACATCGAAATGTAAGATTTTGAATGTTGTCACTAAAAAGAATCTTGTACCCGCAATTGCTTCCTCATCGAGTGGAGTTGTCGTCCCACAGGTGGATCAACTCAAGATACTAGGCGCGACTTTTTCTGCCATCTTGAAGTGGAATATTTATGTGAAAAACATCGCAAAAAAGCTTCACGACGAATATTTATCATAAGAAACCTGATGCATTCTGACTGTCCACCTGATCTGATTGTTACCTCTTATCTTGCTTTTATTCGTGCAATGTTATTATATGCTCATCCTTGCTTCTGCAACATGCCTATGTATCTCCACGATCAATTGGTAAGAGTTGAAAAAAGGGTTCGTCGTATCATTGGGCAAAATACCGGAGATTCCTTACGGGAAATGTTTCTGGAGCAGCCGCAGTCTCAAACTCGAAATGTGTGCTCATTGAGACCTCCACCCTTCAGAACATGTCGATTTCGGAGGTATTTTATAAAGTACAATATTTGAAAAGATTGATATTCATTTGTATATTAGCATTAGCACTTGCTGGGTTGTTGCATCTGTTTTTATGCATGACTTTACTTGCATTATGCATCTGTATGATTCTGTAATTACATGTATCTATTTTTGTGCATGTCTTGTGCTCACACATTCCTCAGTAAGTGAGACAAATAAAGAAATCTCTTTTTTTTATAAGAAAATGCATCGATTGCTCATTGGAATATTTACATCAAGAAGGTGCAGAGATTAATGAATCACAATGCGATGCCACGACAAAACTGCATTTAGTAGTTTAGCTAAGAACTGGCAATGAAAAAATAAATGTATCTGCAATCCTGAATGCGAGTTGGTGAATCTTCGAAATAACACTTCTAGGATGATTCTTGTTCCACAGAAATGATATTTTGTCATCGTCGTATGAGACTTGAGGAGTTTAATTTGATGTTCGGCATTCATTCTCATTCATGAATACATTTTCTTCTGTGAGCAGTGAAAATATGTTTTCAACATGATGTTATTCACCACACAAAAGATTAACTAAATTGCTCCATACCACAACGATGAGATATTATGGACAAATCAATAAGCAGCCTTCATCGAAGTATGAAATGGGAAAACGACTTTTTCTATGTGGTGTGGCAGCAGACAATAAACTAACATTAACATAACTATATTTCGAACATCACTTGACTTTCCAGTCTTGGCAATGGTATTCAGTTGGCATTGAAGTTGAAACTTTCAACTCAATTTCCCCTTCTTCGATAACATAACTAGTAATCGATCAGATATTGACGAAATTTGTTGAAATGTACTCAGCTATATATACTCAATATACATGAAAATATTTCTATGAATGAATAAGTGATTCTTTTTATTGGCGATAAAAAGAGATCGTTCCTTTCTTTTTCATTTTATTTAAGAATTCAACACTGTCCATTTTCGCCTGACGCTCGATAAATGACAAACGACGAAGAAGATTGATCGCTTTTTGAATCACTTAGTTTTTGAGCTACCCTTCGTCCAACTTCACCGACATCCCCAAACGATGATTCACTCCCTGATTAATTTTAACATCCATGCTTGCCAGCTGCTGGCAATTGATTTGATTTTGAGATTATAGAGAAAATTTCCATTAGTAAAACACTTCGATAACTTGTGTGACAAGATATCATCGCATTACTTATAATATATCACATTGGCAATATCCCGAAAATCAACATTCATCGTAAATATATCACATTCAAAAAATCGCACGACAATCTCATATTTTTGCGATCAGAATCGCTGCATTACTTGGAACAGGTTCCTTGAAATTGTCCTACCATAGAAATTTAACACCTCCGTTTCCAACAATCAAGCAAATTTGAAACAGCATCAAAAACTGAAGTAGTGACTGGAGGAAACTGATTGGGTCATCATTGATGCTTTTGTAATCGAGTTACTATTATCACATGTAACATGTTCTCATCACTGTCTCAAGACATTCTTATGTGATAACTGATCAAAAGTTATCGTTTATCAAAACCATCTACCATCAATTTCCAACAGATACTAAAAATAATTTTTTGAAAATAACCGAATTTTTGAAGTATTGAATTCATAATTTTAACTCCTAATTTTAACAAGATGATCTAGTTGGTAAAAAATGAAGCCACTACTAGAACGAGCAGACGCCAGTTGTGTTGTAAAGTAGAGGCTGGGGGGAGGGGACTTTCTGGGCGTGACACAGACAAGATCAGCTGTCAGAGCTCTCCTTGCGCGCATGACTCCTTGAAGTGCTTTATTTCTTTTCATTTGCATTAGTCTTTTGTTTTGATTCCTATGTTTTGTATAGATAGGTTCATCTATGTAAGGACAATGGTTGTATTTGAGGCATCAAGCACAGACGGAATAATTCAGCGCAGAAATTTCATTCAATAAAAAAAAAAAAAAATAAGAAAGTTTCTCTGAGTCCAGCGTAGCTTGATCAATAGCTATTATATTACTCGTAGATCGCTTACAGAACTACAGAGCTACAAGATCGGTTTACAGAACTTTGATAGTAATCACAAACTTTAATCCTATTCAAATTGCAAAATGTAAAGAGGTGTTCGTTGGATCTAAGCAGCATTATATAGTTTTTTTTAAAAGTCAAAGAGACTTTTAAACATTCTTGTATTTTGCTATGTTAATATGTCCAACCACTTACACTTTTGACAACGCCGGTAGTGGTGAAAGCTTAAGAGAAGAGAAAATATAATTTTAAGTAAAACAGCAGCAAGGCTTATTTCTTTGATTAAAAAAAACCTATTCAAATTACTTTGTAATTTCTTAATCTGGTGAGCCTCCTCCATTGAACTAATGTTTTGTAGTGATTTACATGTTTTAAATTAAGTTTTTGGATAGTAAATTTCATGCTGCATTTGCGTGGACAGTTGGATTTCGTGTTCGTGTCGTGTTGAGGCAGTGCAGTCGTGCTCGTGCTTTGACTGAAAAACTTTGTGTTGTGTTGAAGGCAATTTTCCAACGACTACAGCTCTTTGAATAATCACTTTACTGTACAGCAATTTTTGGCACAACTGAATAAAAAAAATCAAAGGAACATTAAAATTAAAGAGGGGCTCGATGAGCCCGGTATTCAAAGCTCAAATTTGACTAGGCAAAATGTGGCTAAGAAGATTTTTACATGATTCTCATAGATCCTGTAGGTCTCTCGACACCCCGGATTCTTGACGGCGAGGAGTCAGACAGTAGGCAGTTATATTTCAAAAGATTGATGGAAAAGCCAAGTTCTATTTATGAAAATATTTACCAAGTCTTCTCAATATATTTCGTCCATTCAAGCCAAAGCCAATCCCAAATGGACTAAAAAAATTGTTAACGATAGATGGAAAATGTAAAATCATGGATATCTCAAAATGATCAATACGGTGCTTAAAGCGTTTTGCATACAGACCCTTCATTTCTTTCCTACAGCTACTTAATCGAGCTTCATATTTTCCCGTTTACTGTTAAAAGTAAATTCTCTTCAGTCCTCTTGAGAATGGCTTTGGCTTCATAGCCGAATGAAAAGATTTCGTAAATATTTTGATAAATATAACTTGACTTTTCCATCAGTCTTTTGAAATTTACAATTCACAGCTAAGGAGCGTTTTCAGAACAGTGAGCAGTTATAGTCCGGGAGCTAGCGCGAAGTTGTGCAGGGAACGAGGTAGTACATAAAACTTTCACATAGCATAGTACACCTCTAACCTACTGCAAAACTTCGCGTCTGCCGGATCAGATCATTTGCTTTTCAGAAATAGAGATGATAACAAAATCCTATGTATTTCCAATGGTAAAATTGTGACATCTGAGGTGTTGACTCCATTTTTTCGAATTTTTGCTCATAAAAGTTACACAAATTGGTATTTTGTTGAACTGGTTATTATAGAAATCATCTACAGATCATGATCTTTCAAATGAGTTGTCATTCAGTGACAGAGGATGAAGTAAAGTGTACAAACAGACACTTTTCGTTAAAGATTATCAACAATTTTCCTGAAATTTCTGTGTTAAAATTTGCAGTTACACCAACGAAAAGTGTCTGTTTGTACACTTTACTTCATCCTCTGTCACTGAATGACAACTCATTTGAAAGATCATGATCTGTAGATGATTTCTATAATAACCAGTTCAACAAAATACCAATTTGTGTAACTTTTATGAGCAAAAATTCGAAAAAATGGAGTCAACACCTCAGATGTCACAATTTTACCATTGGAAATACATAGGATTTTGTTATCATCTCTATTTCTGAAAAGCAAATGATCTGATCCGGCAGACGCGAAGTTTTGCAGTAGGTTAGAGGTGTACTATGCTATGTGAAAGTTTTATGTACTACCTCGTTCCCTGCACAACTTCACGCTGGCTCCCGGACTATTATCTAAAATGAAATCTAAACAGCAATCTGACGGATGTAAAAAGCACGCACCAGCGGCTATTTTAACCAAAGGTTCCTTGACATCAGTAGCAAGTATTCGATGAATGTTCAGGACGTTCGACGGAAAGTTCAAGGCTCCGTCTGGTTTTAGAAACAATTGCATTTGGTTTAACTCATTTTTTAAAAGGCTAGAACAATTTCATTAAAAAATAAAATATACATACTTCCGTAGCTAACCAACAACGAAATTCATCGTACAACTAAGAGTTTATCTAAAATTGTAGAGAACAATGTAATGACAAAACGTAGATAGCAGCAAGTAAAATCTTGAAAAAGTAACGCGAAATTTTCATCACCATTGCATTTCACGTGTAGCGAGATAATCTACATCTAATTCATAATTTAATCAAAGTAATGTAGAATCTCATAAGCACCAAAAATTATCTAACGCGAGAAATTGAACTTTGAGTTGAACTGTTGGTGACGGTGACGAAAAAAATGTGAATAAGTATGAGGTGAATGTTCAGGGGAGAAAAAATGGAGGCAAATTCAGTTATCTGTTTGCAATACGTAGAACATAATTTGGTGCCAGAAAATGTGCACTGATGATGCATATCAGCTGTGCAGTGTTTTTGTTGCTCACGCCATAATCAACTATTTCTACTCAGTAATATTGACACAATCCTTAGCTGATTCCATAGCATCTCAGCATTCTCCAATTCGATTCTTTCGCTGGTCTGGCCGCTTCAACTGCATCATTTATAAAGATAAATTCAAAAGTTGTGATAATACTATCAAAGTTAAATAGTATTTCATCATAGAAGTATATGGTATTCTTACTTTCTATGTATTTCATGGTGAAGATATCTCTCTCACATAATTATGCAGCTAAAAGTAGAAATCTTGTAGACTGGAAATTGCTATGACAGGCCTGTGATAGCCTATGAGAAAAATTGAGGATTTTCCTTGACAAATTTGAGGAATGGAAACGGAGCGTAATATGGTAATTGCAAAAAAGCTCCAAATTTTAGCTTGGATGTTGGGACAAACTTCAAGTCATGAAAGTCACAACGAAGAAGGTAACCCCAGGGTTGACCAAACCACACTTTTCGAAGTTGAATTACAGGGGGATATTGGCCTTGACATAATCACTTCCCGCTTTGTTACGAATTTTGTTTGGTTACCTCAAGTACTATCTGCTTAGAATGTGTCGAACAGAGGATGTCAGATCAAGCTGCTGATATCGCTCTGCTTCACGCTATCGTCTCCAATTCAATTATGCTTGTCAGATTTGTATACTGTAATATTTTGAATGTAGGAAATATCCTCAAATACATGCAGCTGGGGCTTTGTGATGATTAATTTTTACGAATTTTAGACAAATTTAGGAGTAAACTGTAAGCATAGAAAGCTTAAAATCGTTGACGGAATGCTTGTGGCTTAAAAAAAGTCAGTAATTTATTATGAAGGATGCGCCACATTACACATTAATTTATCAATATTACTATATACCGCCTAAGTTTTGGTGGCTCTTGCTTATCTGTTAGCGCTTTGATCATATCGCTCCGATCTACATTCAAATGAACATGAATTCTCTCACACGACACAAAACAATCAACTTGCCAGTTGAGTTGTTGGTCGCATATACTCGTACATGTAGCCAAAAAGTCAAAAATTATCACCTCTATTCGCATGAAGTTCCGCTGAGATATTGACATCCACATCTTGCAGCAGACCCAGGTTGAAAATCCACCAACCCAGTAATAGGCCCTACGTGGTTTGAATGTCTTAATTAACGTAAGTTCGCATGCAACGATAAACGATGTGTACATTACTTTCACACCATGCTGTTTGCAGCAAGTTATGAAAATGATCTATAAATGAATAATTCATCAAGGATAAATGTCGGCCGGCAGACCTTGGAAAACACAGCTGCAAACAGAATCATGGGATAGCAGAGTCTCATAAACTTCCAGCCCCCGCACGCTACTGACCAGGATATAGGTAGATACTAAATTTAGAGACCATCCGCTTTACCCAGTCGGATGTGTTCATGTTCAGCGGAAATATAATGGAAGAGAATGAGTGAAACAAAAGCTTCAGTTGATAAGAGCACTGAAATCCAAGTGGGCTAGGTTACCTATATGTTATAAAAAGGAAGGGGTTCTAAGGTTAATCTGCTAGTTAATTCTTGCATAAAGTCCTTCTCAAAGATTAGGTTCCTCGTTTTAAGTTTGGTTGTTTTTCGCCCCGCCAGATGCCCTCCATCATTGGCATATTGGACTAAAAATCCTCTTCCAGATTCATTTGATTCCTTTTGTCCTGAAAATTCCAAAATCTTATTTTCGGTTAGGTTCTGCTATGTTTCCTCAGGCTTGGAGAGACCTTCCATGTCGTGCATTCGATATGGTTGGCCTGGCTCCGCCATGAGGTATAGGTTGGAGGCTAGGGGCCGAAACCTTGCATCATGCAGCCACATGGTTCGTCCCTGATGACTCCATACATAGCAACCTTAATTTTGGTTTCTTAAGTTTCTTATTTCCGCCGTTTGTTATTTTTAAGTTAGCTTCTCGTCAAGTCCATGACGAACTCTCATTTTAGTTCTTAGATTGTAAAAATAAAATCGTTTATAAGTTTTGATTTATTTCCCTTCCCGTCTTAAGTTGGGTCGGCTAGCCTTTATTCGTATTTCAGTCCCTACTCTGTACTGGAGTAGGTTACTCTATGTAGTTAGTATTAATTTGTATTCATTCGTTCATGACTTTTAATTACCTAATTATTTACAGGATTCTCCACTAGGGTAGTTGTTTAACTTTGGTATCTTCCGTTTCCTGGATCCTTCGAATTTTTTTGACCGTGTCGTGTCTTTATTTGATTATCACATAATGGATATAGAAGATCGATATCAAGAAGGTTATATAGTTCTTCAAGAAGTATTAGTCCGGCAGCCAGAACGAGTTTCTGACCTGTTTCACAGCCTTCATTATATGTTTCTGCGACTATATGGCTGCCAAATGCATGTCTATATAGTCCAGCAGCCAGTACGAGTTTCTGCAGGGAACAAGGCCGAAAGTGAGAAAATTATGTACACCCTATACCTACTACGAATCGGCACGTCTGCCGAGTTCTAGTGAGTTCCTCTTCTTGTCAGACAGGATCAAAGAAAAACACATGCAAATCCAATGGGACGCAGATTGCAGTTTTTGCCCAAAATGAAATTTTGCATGTTTTCTCTGATCAAACGAAAAGTACAAAGCCCAGAGTCATCATTTTTGACATGGAATGTCATCAGGTCATTTCCTATGATGTGCATGTGCTATTATCATGCATCTAATCGGCAATGCATGTGAGTATGTAGTTGAATGTGGATAAAGTTGCTCAAAATGTTTGTGTCTGCCGACATTGAGATGCTCACCAAATCTAAATATGTTTAGCTTTGTAGACAGGGTTGCATGAAGATGAAAGGAAATGACCTGAAGACATTCTATGTCAAAAATGATGACTCTGGGCTTGGTACTTTTCGTTTGATCAGAGAAAACATACAAAATTTCATTTTAGCCAAAAACTGCAATCTGCGTCCCATTGGATTTACATGTGTTTTTCTTTGATCCTGTCTGACAAGAAGAGGAACTCACTAGAATTCAGCAGACGTGCCGATTCGTAGTAGGCATAGGCTGCACATCATTCTGTGAAAGTCTCACTTTCGGCCTCGTTCCCTGCAGAAACTCATTCTGGCTGACGGACTATATAGACATGCATTTGGCAGCCATATAGTCGCAGAAATATATAATGAAGGCTGTGAAACAGATCAAGATAATTCATGAACATAATTGAACAGGCACTTTATTTTTGGAATTCTACACAACATTACGAGGTTTGAAGTAAAAAATTGATTGCAGTGTTCAAATATACAATTTCTGTAGGTTGATCGCAGTGTTTTACTCATTAAATAAGTGAAAGTGTTGCGCTTAAGGAGTTCGACAGACAATAACTTCAGACAACTTCTCTTCTTAGCAAAATAAGTCAGGACGAACCCGAACATCTGCAGCCTTGTAGCCTCCACAAATGAAAACGACGTGAAACAAGAGCAAGTTATAAATCATAATTGATTCATGCTTAGCAGTCAGGATGTAGGATACATGTTATAGGATTCTATCTTAGCTTCTTGATTGGAAGTTTACATATCATCGCCATTAGTCAAAAAACAATACGTTATCCCACATTTAGTCTGCAATGTGTCGCATTTGAGGAATTTCTCTTAGCTTAGCTATATTTGATGAATCTGAGGAATTTGAGGAGTAATCACAGACCTGCTATGATATCGCTAATCCAGGCAAATTCAGTGAATGAAATTCTTGCTTCGTGTTAATTAATTTTTCATAGTTTGGGGTTGTTATTTCCACTATCTTATTTCTTATTAATCAGTAGAAATAAGAAACGCAAACAATGAGAAATTACTTAACACAAAGCAAGAATTTCATTCACTGAATTTGCCTGGATTAACGATATCATGGTAATTTCCGGCCTAGAAGATTTCTACTTTTAGCTACATAATTATGTGAGAGAGATATCTTTACCATGAAATACGATTTGACTTTGATAGTATTATCACAACTTTTGAATTTGTCTTTGCAAATGATACAGCTGAAGCGGCCAGACCAGCGAAATAATTATTCTGTTTAAAGAACTTTCGATTATTTTTCTTATTCCGATATAATCGTCCGTCGAATTGTTTTTTAATTGTTTGTAATTTCAATGATATAATTTCCAAACAATTCTTTGATAAAATTCATTATTTAACACGTGATTGTTGTTTTGACAATGACACTACATTAGCTGTAGACAGTCAGTAAATTTAGATCGTGAGGAGTAGGTGTGGATAATACTTCCATTTGACGAATTTATCACGCGAAAAAATCAGAGTCAATGATATGCACATTTCACTTGACAGCTGCTCTCTGTCTTCAATGTGACAGTTGAAGCTCGAATGCTCCCTAAGGCGATTTAGTTCTGCATTGTTCGTGCTTGGCCAATTACGCAGGTCAACGGGAGACGAAAATTTCCGTATCAATATCTATCACTTGCTACTAAAGATGAGAGATGCTACTCGAAACCGAAAAGATCGGGTTCGGGTAGAACAATTTTGAAGTCGGGTCTTATCATATAAAGCTCAGGTTTTTCGGGCTGGACAGTTCGTGTTCTTTGGGTTGTCAGAACCTACAAATGTTCTTTCTCAAAAAAAAGTTGCTGACAATTTCTTTGACAATCTGTGCATTTAACCTGATCATTACTTTGACTTTTTTATTGTCCTGATAAAGTAATAAGGGAGTTAGCATGTATTGCTTTCGCATTTTCTACTAATTCAAATCAAAGTTGTCTCAGAAATGCAACAGAACCATGGAGGGAGGCTGCCTCGACTATACTGTATATCTAAAATAACGAGAAGATTATTATGAAATCGATGCCATGCCATACTACGGAGACTTAACGACAATTGGAACTTTCTGGAGTATGTAATGACATATGTTCTAGAGATGTTTGTAGCAGTCCGGCTGATGATCGGTAGCAACTGCAGAAGCGCTCGGTTGGTTAGTTGTTTTCTTTATTTCCTTACACGCTTTGCCACTCATTAATTCGCTGTTTCAAAACTCTCTTACCAGTATTAAATACTCGCAAGCTTTCTAGTAGTGCTACGTAATTCTACACATACTCACAAGTATTCTATTAGATGTTCTCAATGCTACTGTTAACCATGAAGTGCAGTCTACTTCAATGTATGGAGCATTGATAGATGCCAGGGTACCACTGATTATGGTAATTTGCATTCCGATTTTGAAACGCTTGTGTCTCTTCATATGTAAATCTATAATCTCAAAAATGGAACATGAGTTTATATAACTTAACACTGATCTAAAATAATTTCGAGATTAAATAAATGTGATATCTCACTGTTGTGATACAACGTGAGATACCCTACACTATATGCACTTGGACATATGCTATCGAAAGATTTTACGTGTACCATGGGTGCAACGGCGAACAAATGAAAGTGTCCGAGCGGAGCTAAGAGTGACGACTAACTGGCTCTTACAATACGTAAAGAGACAGAAGCTGTCCTACTTTGGACATATACGTATATGGCGTCACCAGGGTCTCGAGAAAAGTATACTGGAAGCATACATCCCTGGTAGAAGGCGGAGAGGAAGACCTCGATATCGTTGGGAGAAGACCATCATCGACACGTTCGGATCAATGACAAAGACGGGAAGAGCGGCGATGGAGAGAAGAGGATTTCGTGAAGCCGTGCGAGCAGCCACATTCTGACGAGAGTATGCTGAGACGACGACGACGTTATACATTTAGCTAATGCAACAGAGAAGAAGAGAAGAGATAATCTGAAAACTAATATAATCTTAAATAAACGTATCATTTATTATTTCATAGAATTTCTCTCTATTTTGCTATTATTTTACGGTTCTGCTAACCTTTCCAGAATAAGGAGGCGCAGTGCTTAGCACAAGACTATTACAGGAGCGTACAATTAAGTTTGGATGTCATTCCTGAAGACTACCTACAGCATTTTCGGTCGATTTGAACCTGGAACGACGGACATTTTGAGTTCAGAAATTGTGCGGATTTCAGTAATACAAACATTTTCATTTATGCTAGTATTATCATAAAGTATTATGAATGGTTTTCGGATCTAATCTAATCGGGTCGGGTTATGATACTTTCTTTTTTCGTTTAGTTCAGGTTGGGTTTCAAAATTCATATAGACCGACCCCGACCACTGCACACAATAGCTGAGATATAATCATATCACCTCCAGAGCAACCCATAGCCAGACGACGCAGGTGAATCAAAAACACTAGCATGTAATTGATAGAATTAGATTATAAGAACCCTGGATGGTTTGCCACATGTAATCAATTCATGCAACAGACATAATTGCATAAGAGAACTACCATGGGATCTACCATGGACTTATTAAAATAATAACAAAGCTAAATTGATAAAATACAATATTTGACATGTTATGATCATTTTGTTCTTGAAGCTGACCTGAATCTGGTGAGATGATACGAATGCTGACTTCCAGATTTTTGTCTGACACCCTTCGCTAAGTTATGTCACGGAGGTCGCAAATGTATCGCGGGTTACACACCTCTGCATCATGTCCTGCACTAAATTCACTAGTTGGGCATTACAAATAGCAATAACAATATACGAAGAATTTGAGGGAATCTGATGGATCACTTTTTCTCCTCCCATGATTATATTACTACACAGCGAAAATGGCAGTCAACCGATATGGTAAATGCAACAGTGTAACAATTGACGTGGAGGAATGACCGACCTGCTATAATGAGATGAAACAAGCTAAAAATAAACAGTGTTGAAATGAACTAATGACGTGCATAATGAAAAGGTAATCAGTCTAATCATAAGCAGGTGTTAGTTGAATCAGTAGCCGGTATACAGATCAAGTCGAACACCAAAAACATCGCCTATTGACAGGGGAAGGCCTCGCGCCCGCACATAAGTGGGCATGTCCGCAAGCGCCCGCAGTTCAGTTAGTGATCCTGAGCCTACTATGTCAAGTTTCCAGCTAATATTGCTTTATTCCCGAGAAAAGTGGAAGTTGGCAATGCAGGATGTTCTCATATCAGAAATCGCGAAATAATACAAACTGCACTATCGGGAAATTCGTTGTCGATATTGTCTACGAATAACAATGCGAAACATAAGTTGAAGTCAAACGCTACACTTCACACACGCCTTTTGTATCAAACCCAATCAAACTAAAGTATCAAAATACATAGAGGAAGTCAAAATCCTTCTGTCGTGATGATTAGCCTATGACACGCTTTAGAAGCATCACTTTGCACGGAGTTTTCACCCATTTGACGCCTCGTTTATACAAATCTTTGAAGTTGCCTAACATAGGCCTAGATGTAGCCTTTAGAAATAGTGACTAAAGAATACGATGTGACTAAATTCAATTATATAAGAAGCTTAGACTACATCAGGCCTACGTCATGTATGCCGCCATTAATCCCTAACTGCATATCCACTGACCTTGTATGAATTCGCAGATTAAGGCATTATTGTACATGCCCGTGCCCGCAGCAGGCCCCACCTCTGCAGATCGAATACAACATACAACACTACTCGCATTCTATTACATGCTCGAAATAAAGAATTAAGCGTGTGATACATCTTCACTTTGAGATGAAAGGTCAAGTTTTCAGTGTCTTGCTAGTGATTCAAACTTCTAAGTGCGCTGAGGTGTTTTATTGAAAAATTGAATGACAAGCAACTGCTCACATTCATCCAGGAGCTTGCTCATTCATGCAAATTTAAAATTAACCGATAAAAATGCATGAAATGAGCAATTCTTATAACCAAAGCTAAATTGAAGGAGACGCAGAGAGTTAATCAATAGGTTGATCAGAAATCAACTTTTGCTGAAAAAAATATTATACGCGATATGCCTAAGTCAATCGAAATCAAGAAGTACTTGGAAGATGCCCTGGCTAGTCATGATTTCATATTTTTCATTTGGAAAGAGTCAGGAATATTTCAGATGCCAACTATCATTTTACATTAAGATATACAAAATGTTTCGATTTTCATCCCGTAATCATCTTCAGGTACAAAAGACTGGGGTTAGTAGAAGTTTTAAATATAAGGAATTTGAGAATGATATTTACAATGAGATGATGATAATTCGTAATAGCATGAAATGATCTGATAATTTACAATTATATGATATGATAGAATGTAGATGTAAACAGGTTGTACTGGATTACATGTCTTTAGCATATCTTACTTTTGCTACTGGTAAAGTGTGTAATCCAGCACAATCTGCTCATAGTATCTACATCCTATCAAACCATATCATTGTAGATTATCACATCATTTCATATGATTGTAAACTATCATCATCACATTGCAAATATCATTTTGAAATTCCCTATATTTCAAACTTCTACTAACCCTAGTCTTTTGTACCTGAAGATAATTGCTGGATGGTAATCGAAAAAGTTTGTACATCTTATCATAAAATAATCATTGACATCTCAAAAATTTCTGGCTCTTTTCAACTCAAAAATATGAAATCAAGAAGGTACAGTACAAGTAAATTTGGCTTTGATGGATTTGATTTGGTATTCGATGGTTTTTTCGATGTAGTAAAGAATATGTCTTTCTAGTTATAGGTCTAATAGCAGTAAACATTTGTCCGCTTGCTGAGTGCGTCGCTTTTATCGCTTCGATAAGAAGTCTCCTACCCATATGATGAAGTTTATGCTTCATCTCATTTTTCCCCTCTTCGAATACAAAACTCAATACGACAGATTCAGACACCTAATCGATTGAAATTGCCGAAATATCTCCCTCCAATCACTATTTAAAATTAGTACCGTCAACCATATTGCATCAGCCGCACCAAAATATTGAATTTCATTCTGATGTGTCTTAACCCCGAACCTTGCAGAGACGTTTTCAAGTAGCGCTTTTATGCTGCGTGAATAAGCAACACCACAACATTCGAAACAAAATTGTAGGTTTGTAGATGCGGAGTATACACGAGGATATACGGTATATCGAATGTCTGTAGCATGCGTGAGCTGATTCCACTCACATGACCTCACTCTATATAGCCTATAAGTGGATTATGAGTGGTGCGAAATTACTATTAGAGTTCATTCTCTAAATCATATAGCTGTAAATGTTGGACATTTTCGCTACTTGAGAGCATTTCATCTGAAAACCGCAAGGATATATTTCAGTTTACGGAAATCATGCATACGATTCTTGATTTACGAATAACTTTGTAATACTCATCCTCTGACAATTAATTTATCTTCAGGAATTCACACCTTGCGGCCTTGAAAAACATTAGATTTACGACATTGCATCTCGATGCTAAACAAGGGGTTCAGTAATAAGATCTTTCTGATGCATGGAAACTTCAACCGTTTTCCCCGCGTGACTAGATTAATATTACACAATAAAATGGCGTCAATGCGTGAAACATACAATGATGGAGCGATTGACGTGGAGGACTGCACGACCTTCTATATTCAGAAGAGAAAAGAACGAGCTAAAAATAAACGGTGTTACGAGATGCTGGTGACGATAGAATTCTGATCAGACAATATATATTTATTATTCAAAACAATCTAGCTAAAGCATGAGCTAATCAGAATCATTACCTATACACACAACATCCACATGTCATTTGTTTAGGCGCTCAGTTTCCCCAGAAACAAGCAGAAACAAAATGCTTATTTCATGTTCGAAATGCTATCTACGGAACATATGGAAAATACTTAATGTAGAGTAATAAATCTGACGAAAGACAGCCTCAATCTGAAATCTGATTAGACTCCAGACAAAGCAGTAATGACAAATTATGCTATTCTATGGGTTTAAGGGACAATTAGACTCGCTCCATGACACAGCGGTAGAAATTTATTTGATATCTCTTATCGATATCGAAATTTCGATTGAACTAAATAGCGTATCGAACCAAAACAGGCAAGTATTGTTGTCTCCAGCATGCATTAATCACAGTGCCACCCTGTTCCCTTGCGGTGGTGGGAAGGATTCGCTATTCACTCCTAACATTCGCGAATTCTCTGATAACGCATCAGCGGTGCTAGTACGGCCTGTTATGAAATTTCAGAATCGACAAAAATCTCTTTGAATAGTGAGTCCCGTAGTTATAAATGTACATGTAAGTGGGTTTCACTACTAAACATCATTCAAAAATATGGTCGAACTCACATTTCAGCTTATAATTTAAAATCAAAAGCTGATTTACACACAAATCACCTTGCTTTTTTTCTCATCACTATCCCTGTGTCTGACAGGAATACTGCACTTCGAAATATGCTTCATTGTAGTTATGAGGTGAACACAACGGTGAAGCTATTGACGTGGAGGAATGAGCAACTTTCTATATTAAGTAGAAAACACAACGAGCTAAAAATAAACGGTATTGAAGCGTGGATTCACAAAATCAGATGCATCGTTCAGAACCGTTTTATTAAACCGAAAGGTAATCAGAATATTCAGTGGTTCGTAGAGTTTCCCTACAATTCAAATAAATTATGTTGAAGAGACAAAATCTTATTTTATTTTTCGATTCTCATCTTTTAGGAGAACCAACCTGATGATTATGTTGATAATAATCAGCTCACATGAGTATATTGAATGCACAATATGGCTAAATGTTGACAATGGCACTAATACTAGAATGACAGTGCACACTCGTCTCAGTTTTCTGATCACACTCTCAAAATGTTATCTTCAAAAAAAAATAATTATTATTCTGCTTAAATGACAGCATTTTAGCACCGTCACAAGATTGTGGCGTCATAGACACCACCAGTCCACCACCAAATGTAAAATTCTCTCACAGTGAAGAAACGTCTTATGTCAATCCGATTTTTTGGAAAACCGTACCTTGCTGCGATCGAATTACTTGTCTTTAATAGTTAAACTCAGTCAATCAAACATCACATGAATCAATCATAATCATCATGAAATTACAATCACTATTGAAGTTCTAAATATATTGAATCATATTACCCGCATGTTTTTATTTGATAATATCATTCAGGTACCCACTCGACCTGACGAGATAAATCACGCACAATTCGTACACACGATAAATTATTGCATACCACTTAAAGACTCCATCTTTCACCTAAGGTCTACTTGCCAGACAGACTCCTGGAAGTCAACCCATACACATGCACAGGTGGATTTCGCGCACGGTGGTCAACCTGTTATTTCATGTTCCCAGTACCATAACAATCTGATGGTGCTCGACCGTAATAAAGATCATAATGGCAACTAATTTTGTGCTATACAATCTACAAGCACAAAGAGCAAACGACGACAGCATAAACAACACCAGTGGCCACAGATTTGTCGCCTTAGTTTCCTGCTTGCGAATGGGCTCTGAAACAATGTCATCCAATTTTTCTGCACCACAGTTGTGATCAGAATGACGAAATTATGGCGTCATATCGAAGCATCACGGGAGTGTGTGCAATCTAAAAAAGTACTTTTAGAATGGAACTTTTAAGAATTTAAACTAGCTTATAATATAGCTTCATTTTCTGATAATAACATTGGAATCTATTTGAAATTCTGAAACTAGTGCTTTCGCATCACTTCTTCTTCAATAAGAGAACTGATAGTCCACCAGATATCGATGGAGATTACAGAAGCATCAATCACCATCAAAATTTCAAATAAATGTAATGACATCTTTATTGAACACGCCAAAGTACAGTATCGTTTGCACTTCAAAGCGGTTTGGAATAGCTGTACGAACGACGGGAAGAAATCGCATTTGAAATTTTACAATACGCTTCTCACAGACACTGATTGTAGCCAAATGCAAGACGAGCTAACATAACATATCGTATATCGATCGATTAGGGAATCAATTATTCTTCATGAGCCACCCATCCTCTCCAACTTCATTGACATCCCGAGATGACGAGATATTCCCCGACCCTTCTCTTGATACCTTCCATTTTTGGCAACTGTTGTCAGATAATGCGATTCTCTTGAAGTGCTCAGTGACCATTCATGACGCAGCGTCTCTTTATTAATAATGCATTCTTAGTCCGGCGCATGAACGGTATTCTATATACAAGACGCCGTCATATCAGATCAGCGATTTTCATTTGAACAGTTTGAAGGAAACAAATAGTCTGAAATCGACTCTATGGATGTGTAAATAACATCCTTAGGATGAAAACGCAACGTTTTCATTATTGATGAACTCCACATTTACTGCTTTGCTTACGGATTGATTTGAAGATATACAGATATTGATTTATCAATACGAGAAGAATTTTAGCATGCATTGAATACCAAAAGTTGATGTCTTAACTATGACAATCGAAATCTTATTAAAATATTATATAGCACTTTTTCAAGCAACAAGTGCTAATGAATTTTTTTATAAACTCCGAAATTATAAAGAAATCATGATGAAGCCAAATATCCTAATGCAGCGCAAAACCTGGAATAGATCGCCCTCTCTCTTGTGTGGCGGTTTATTACAGGTGGCGCTCTATCAGAGGGTGGCGGTCTATTTTTCAACATCTCCGAGAAGCATAAGGGAAATGTCGATTCAATGGCACTTGCATTTACGCGCATGCTCGATCTATGAAACTTCCAAATGACTGGATGCTTTACTAAATACTGGGCATGTTATGAATTATTAGCGTTTCTGCTAACAACTATGACTTATATTTTATGAATGAACTTTAATATGATACTAAATACAAAGTTTACTGACGTTCAGGGCATATTTGATAGAAATCTTCAATACATTTTTGATCGACATCTAATTAATTGATTTATGACAATTATTCACACACATGCTAGTTGTAATCGTTCGACATTCGACAGGATGGTGTACTATATCTATCTGGTAACTCGTGCACGCATGATGACTACCTATAAAGAAAACAAGATGACCAGCAACAGCACTCGTGAGATTACAGGATCCAGGATCCCGCGAAGACCGTTTATGACGGAATGTTAATGATTATCCATGCTGTAAGAAAATCCTATTTTCAACGATAGAAGTTGCAAAAATTATAGAATCTTTCATTTAACTTGTTTTTGTCGCCACTCACTTAAAGTTGGGATAGTGCAGGTAGGTTGCAAAGAATGTGAATCTAAATCCGAGTAGAAGTGTCTTATCCAGAAATAAGTGCAACACGCTATGTCCATCTAGTATACATGCTTACTCGTTTTCCGTTGTAATGAGCCGCTTTCATTTCAATCGGTCGATAGCAGTATTTTCCGACAGCTCTAACGTCTCTAGGTCCTCTTGGATACAGACTTGCCAAGGCAATATAGGTCTTCCTGGTGGTCAAGTAGCATACTTTACCGATGATGTCATGTGCAGCCCTTTTTCACATGGTCTAGCCAGCGAAGACGTCTTTGGAGCAGACGAACCGGAAGTCCGGGCAAGCAACGTCTTGCTTTTCCCTTACTTGCTACAGGTCTTTTAACTTGACCTTTGTCAAGCAGCTCATCATTCTTCTCAGATGCTCTACCAGCTTCACGCGGAGTCTTATATTCATTGAGGTATAAAAATCATAAAGAAACTTATTCATGTTCTGTTTACGCTAGTTGTCATGTCACAGTTGTGAACCTGTAGCTACACTCCCCGTCTTACTAATCCACTCCAAGGATAATCACTGCTAAATTTCTTCAGATACCAAAGAAGGATTTCGGGAAGAGAAATAAAGAAAAGTTGATTCAAAATGAAAGTTATATAAACAGTAAAAGATATCATAAAATCAAAACTGTAAAGATCAAATCCGTTCGAGAAAAAGTAATGCACAGACAAGTGCCTAATGCACAAAAATAATGGTAAAAGAAAATGTGATACACAAAGAATAACCTACGAAATTGAATGTAAAGGATGCAAAGGGATCTCTATCGGAGAAACAGCAAGACACGCAAAAATCAGAGGAAAAGTGCATATGAAGCAATTGAAGGAAAAGAAAGATACATCAAGTTTATGGAGACATTGCAAAGAACAACATGACAAAATAGAACAAGAATTTTCGATGAGTGTAACAAGTGTACATCATAACAACGCAATGGAACGTCAAATAACTGAATCAGTCAACATCAAAATCAGTATACAAAAAGGATCGTCATCAACAATATAACAGAGTGGAACCAACCAAGCATGCCAACTATAGCAATACAGAAAACGAAGGAGATAAAGGATAATAATGAATTGTGAGCAATGGGAATATTGAATAATGAATTATGGAACTGCGACAATCACTGAACTGTTGTATTTGTGTATATTTGCCAGATATCGGTATTAACATTGATAGTTTATAATTTTGCATAGAGATTGAAGTGATTTAGGATCTGATTTCCAAAATGTTTGCATAGCATTTCTTTCTATCTCAATTGATGAGGCCAGATCGGCGAAATACATTTTGATAAAATTTTCTAATTTTTGTGCGTAGAAAGACAGAAAAATAATATTATTTCATTAATTTCAACTTACAAGAAAATGATATCGAAATCTTTCTTTACCAGATCAATAAAAATTGCTAAAAACTTCAACAAGTGCACCAGGGAAAATTTCTAAAAATGTCAGTACACCGGTAAGAGCAGGTGCGGCTGGCGCAGTCTTACTTTACTTACATCGAAAAATCAGTTTATTTATCATAATTGATTTTCAACGATCAAAATGCATTTGGTTGGATTCAAACTCGCAACTTTCGAGATATCTGCAAAAGCCAGTAGGCACTCAGCTATCGATGCAGCTGACACATGCTGAATTCTATGCCATCTATTTATCTACTGACATGAAGGATGTTGAACACGCACGTCTTAATTAATAATATCAGCTTCAACTGAACATTTCGGTTGCAAATGAAAATATAGCTATGCAGAGGGCAAAGCGGCAGCATTCCGTCAGAATCTATTCTATGACCCCTACTGGCTGCACTCTGTCCTTCTTTCAAATGCCTGAGGTACATTTTCGGTCAATAGCGACTCTATTTTTCTTTGATAGATGCTAATTTTTCTCTACTATAAATTTAATTTTTGGGGTTGTGCATTTAAAATGTACAGGACCGCGCTTGGTCGGGTTTGAGCGTCTAGGATTTAGCGTCGAAACGCGATCGTCCTGACCAAGTTCATGTTGATGACCTCATTAAAAATAGTCAAATAATTTATATGCATATTTTGTATAATTTAATTTCACGTTTTAGCTTAAGGCACTAATATTAATTCTCGTACACTCCTGGTAGAGTTTAGATAGGGTAATCCCGCTGTGTTAGCTAGATCTGATATTTTGATTGGAAACAGACCTGTCCTCTTATCATCTGAATGGGCAGACTTTTAAATAGAATACTTTCAAAGTGACAAACATTCCTTTTTATGAGTAGTAACTTCTTTTTTAATTTGTTACTGGATTTCTAGTTAATGTTGACTTGTTGACTTTGACCTTTATCTGTATCGCCGCTTCAATTCCGTCAGTATTGATTTTTATTCAATTTGTTCACCGTGTGTCTCTGTGTTATTTGACTGCATTCACCATACATTCGATATTTGTCCTTGTAGAAGAAAGCCGAAATATCGGACGTTGTAAAAAAATATACATAATTCCTGGAAAGCCAGTGGCAATTCTCGTATCTAATGACTTCAGGAATGGCCAAACTCTCTTTGATGTATCGTGATAAACATAATTTTGAACAAAACGACTTACTCGCCAATTCATTCCACATGAGGAGAGGAGAACCGTTGTTTGTCCTTGTAGTAAGTATTTTTAATTTTTAGACATTTTAGGATATAATAAGTTTCTCTTAAATCATATTTTTCACCTTTTTAAAAAATTAACTAATCGTTAGCTTGTTTTTTTAATTTTGTTACCTTGACACACTTTGCTACGTTGAACTGCATGCAGGAAGTCCGAAAAGACTGAAAAAAGATGCTGAACCTTGAAACAGGATAAGCAACCAGAATATCGGTTATTTCAATAAATCGCAGCACTTGAACATTTTCGACATTTTTCTCAATAAAAATCTCTCAATTATGTCGGTGATAAAATGGCCATCAGCATCTTCACCACTATCTTTATGCTCTTGTCTTGATTTTGTACTTCTGACTTTTTTGTACTCAATGAGTCTATATGAAACAATAAAGAACATTACAACAACTCTTAACTCTAAATTTGGCATCTACTTAACTAGTAAATAATTTGAAACACAAGCTGAGACTGTTTCATAACTCCGTAAGATATTCTCACTCTACGAAAATATCATTGCATATTCCGGATGATTCACACTTGAGTAACGTTACGACAAGACGGCAACGCAATGAAAATCATGGATATTGGAGATGGCTCAGAAGGCAATGGGAGACGCTATAAGGAAGTCAATTTCAACCGACAATTTTCCAAGCTTAATGCTGTATTCATCATCCGCACAACCAGGAGCAATTCTTCAGTTCAATTATTTGTTTCTATATACAATCAACAGTGAAGGCTAATAATTCATGTAGTGAATACAATAAATTGAATAGTCGCAGCTCTGCCCTATCGCACAAAACAATGCCTTTGGACAGGGTTGCAGTTAGCTTTAGCGAAGTTCGTTAGAAATAGTCTCAGTCTTTGCAAAGTTCCTTAGTAATGTTAGTAATAATCTTGACATTAGTAACGTTTCATAGAAATACTTATCATCCAAATAATAAGATGAAACTAAACAGCAATAATTGAAACAATTTATACACGAGCTCAATTTTATACATTCAATTGTACATGAGTTCAGAATATATTTTTATGTTTGCGGAACCACAGCTCAAAGTAGTAGACAGTTAAAATTATATCATATATATTTCACGATACTTACCTCAGAATCGCAACTTAACTTTAAAGTTAGATATCTTTTTGAAGAAAGAATCGGAGAAGACATAATGCTACACGTATATCTAAAATCTGTTACATACATGCATTTAACGCACTGCGCAGTCAGCTTTTACAGTGTAGTAGTCTCATCCCGGTACTAGATCGAAACATCAAATACTGAACATGTGCAGGTCTCTTAAGGTATGGTTAGATTGAATCTATCAACTAGAAATACATGACGTTTGAATTCATGGCTTACCTTATTGATTGTGGCGCATTTAGCACTTTCAGTAAAGCCGATCATGTTAGCAGCGGTACACATCTTTACGAAAGGAAATCCTGACTTTCTGGCGATGTGAACAGCTAGTGCAGTTTTTCCTGAATTATTTGACCCGTAGAGAAGGAACGCTGAACGGGCCGTTTTGTTGTGGGCTGTGGCAGTCACGATTTGGTCTCCGGTCTTTATAATTTCTTGAATTTTCTCTGACCAGTGGATGATACCATGTTCAATATATTTGTCTAAGATTTCTTCTTCCTTTCCGAATGCCTACAAAAATGATGTCATGTAGGACATTATGAATCATAAGGAGTTCGAAACCATTAAAAATTGAAAATTACTATATAGACAGCTCACAATCTTACATCTGGTTTAAAATATAATTTTAATAATCATAATACGTGATTAATGCCTCAACAGATGAAATCAAAATAAGCATTCTGTTCAGAGCAATCAAAAGTAAAAAAAACAGATATTGTTCCCAACCATTTTCCGCCAAACAGTCAGCAGCTCGAATTGATTAGCGGAGATGATGATGAGTACCGCTGCCACAGCGGGTTTTCCGTACCGCATCTTTCCACAATTTATAAAGTAGACCTAAGTCAGTTGAAAATGAAGTAGCATTCTTAGTAGCAAAAATGTGAAACTTTCTTACTATTCATTATACGTCTACCATCCCCAGTGAAATTTGTACTGCAACCAGTTTGATTGAAGACTGCATTGATGATGTGAAACATTGGCTCACTTGCAACAGACTTCATCTGAATGAGCTCAAATCTACAGCGATTGTATTTTGTACTCCCAACCACACACATTGCTCCATTTCTCAATTGCGGATTGGTGACAGGCAGGTCAAAGTTAGCAAAAGTGTTAAATGTCTTGGAGTAGTTCTAGACTCTGCATTGAAATTCAATGAACATTACAACATGATATGTAAGCATGCTTCATTGAGATTCGAAGACTTTACTCTATCAGACACTATTTGTCAACAGAGGCGTTAAAGAAGATCGTTACCTCATTGGTGTTTACAAGGTTGGACTACTGCAATAGTATTCTCTGTGGTGTGCCATCCAAGCCACTCAAGAAATTGCAAAAAGTGCAAAATGCATGTGTGCGTTTAGTACTTAAAGTCAATCGCCGTGAGCACATTACGCCATACCTAAAGAGGCTGAAGTGGCTTCCGATTCTTCGGCGCATTGAACTGAAGGTTGGTTTCTTGTGCTACAAAAGATACCATTTGCGATCACCTAAGTATATGTCAAAGATGCTTCATATTCGTCGCCCGTCACGCTATCTGCGTTCATCTGAGGACAATAGTTTATTTGATGTGCCCTCCATCAAGTCAATATCTCGAGGTGGTCGGGCACTCAATTTCAATGGCCCTACAATGTGGAACAGCATTCCTCAAGACATTCGAAATGCTAACAGCTTATTGACTTTCAAACGTTGCTGGAGAAAGATTCTCATGAACAAAGTTTTCTCTTAATTTCTTTTGACTTTATTTTTCTTGTGATTTGCATTTTTGTACTCGTTTTGCGCTGTGAGCCTCCTTTGGGTACAGCGCTATATAAATACAGCCAAATATATATATATATATATATATATATATATATATATATATATAATGCTAATGTATGCTCAACATAATTAGCAATGGATTAATATTATCACAGTGACTAAGAATGCGACTTAGATCATACCATAAATTTTAAATCTGGGTAAAGCTACATGACAGCTCAATTTTTGCTGATTAGTGATATGGAAATACGATAATGTGAACAGGAAATATAGAAAACGACTCAGATAATGTATCTGATATGACTAATAATCAGGCGACATGACAAACCTAGAGTTCCATCGTGAGATTCCTTAAAATGCCTGACATTTTTTCTCGGTTTCTTCTAATGTACGAAGCTCTTGACATTTCTCTTTCTTTAACCCTTAACTATTCCAATATTTTTCATTTTTCTCATTTTCCTGAGACCAAAAAATGCACTTGTGGTAGCCGTTTCACCTATGGTAACATCTGAAAAAATGCACGCAGTTATTTTACCTAGTTCAATGTCATTGAGAAATAAATCCAAAACAAACGATGCTGATCTTTGAGTCGCTTAGCTCCTGATGTCTTCATTCTGCAAAGATTTTTGCGGCGTCTTACATCGCTCAACATCCTCCCCCTTCCCATCCCTGAAAGTCTTGTGACATCTGCAGGCTATGCTATTACTTCTTCAGAACGCTAGAATCTTCCTTTCACTTTAAGTGCTTAAACTAATGCACCTGTCCTCGTGCAATTTTCAGTGACCTTAATTGCCACCTGGCATTCAAAATAAAATGCATATAAGACATTTGAATATAAGCAGCCTTGCACACAAAACCTCCATCAAACATTCTGTGAAAGCTAGACGTAGCCTACTCACTACATCTTTTACCATATCACCTGTATTGTGAATTATTATTATTATTATTATGATATTATTACCATTATATTATTATTAATTATGTTTAATATGGCGGGTCGACTCCTTGTACTTACCGGTTTCACATCATTGAGTAAAGCATGTTCAAAATGTTCACGATTAACCATCAGATTTTCAAACGCATCTGCATCCACTTGTACTTTACTGTCAAACTGCAATAAAAAAGAAAACTCCTGAATCCATGAAATTACATCATATTATTGCAGTCACACATTCTCGCGTCATTCTGAAGAACTTCTCATACTTCGTTACAGTGGTTAAATGCTTGGCCTAGCGATCTTCTGGTCGAGAGGTCGAACCCTGAAAGTGTCATTGGTAGTGGTCAGGAAGGGCATCCGGACTAAAAGATCACAACGGTCCAAATTAAAATCTGACTGTGTCAGCACCGTCCAAGCCCCCAGTATGGCGGAGTAGTGACGTTAAACTGTCATTTCTCATACTTCGTCACCGAAATAAAGGTACTCGTAATTGTTGACCGACTATGAGAATTAAATATCCACATTTTCCATAAATGATCTGATCGAAAGGCCACATATTTGATTCTTGAAAACAAACATAAATTCAAATTTGAAAACTCCAGTTGTTCAGTTTCATTTCAAGTCTTAGAAGCTGGCAATGCTTCTGGTAATGAGCAAGGTTTTCAAGTTAATAGTAATTCTACATTGGCGATGATTTGACATTTCTTTTTACTTTTTCATGTTTTCAAGTTAGTAGGTTACATTATTTATTGCTCTTTATTTTTGGAATTGAAGAATATTTATACAAGAATTCAAATGTGCTAAACAGTATTGAAGATATGAATACCGAAAATGTACATATCAGCAGTAATAATCAGTAATTGTCCATTATTCTATTGTAGCATAGCGCTGCGTAGGAGTATAAAGACAGAATCGGCTCATTTTCCTTAATAAACAAGGGAACCATTGATCACCTGTTTGAAGGGATAGATATTCCATTTGTGTAACCATATTTTTTCATTAGTTAAATGAATATAAAGCGTCCAGATTATTGAAAATACTTTAACAGTTTAAAATTTTTATACCTTTCAAGGCATGTGTTTCCTATGCATTTAAATGTATGCCATCGTATTATACTCGTAGTATGTTGCCATAACCAAAATTGCGTTCCTCTGTAACTTTATTTGCTCAACCTGGGCAAATATTATCTCCATGCGTACATCAGAAAGCAATTTTAGCTGCTGCTGTATTATGGTATGTGTGAGCTGTTTAATGTGCTTGGCATCAGTCGAAATGCGTACTGTTGCTGCTTTAGGAGCATGTCACTTTTCTTTTGCAGTTCAACTCTTTGCGCTTCTAGTGCATTTTCTTAGCTTTCTCTTCCAAATCCTTTGCAATTTCAAAACTCTCATTGGAAGCCGCTACTTTCTCATCGATTGAGGAAATTTACTCGGTATTTTCCACCAGCTTTGATGACTTTGAACGCTCTTCTTCTAAAAGAACTCGTTCGTGTTTCAATTTCTCCTCTATTCCTCGAGCTCTCATCTTCTGTTCTTTTCTCAGTCTTTCTTTTAACGCTTGTTTTGCATTTTTTGCATATGTCAAAAGTGAGGTGGTAATCGGGCAATTGAAGCAAGCTAAACGTTGAGCTGCCGTATCTGACTTGATGAAAGTCAGTTTTCGAATGCTGCGTTGATCCAGATTCTATCTTTTCTTTACTAAAATGTCGACCAGCACACTAAATAGGCGCTCGACTTCCGCATTGCCGTGAGGCAAAATCAAGCAAGCTCGAATCAACTTGGTCAATATTGGGCACTCGATAAGTGCCAGAGCCTCTTGCCAATACTTATTTTGACAGGCAACGTGTCGTCGCGGAATTCTTAATTCCACTTTTGTTTCGGTGCTGCATTGACGGACTTCCAACCGAAGAGCGTCTTATTCATCAGGAGAAACAATTGCTGGTATCGTTTGCGCTACATTCGCATAACAGTACGTGCTTGTTTTAGAAAACAGTGCGTTGTAGGCTAGTGGTGCTTCTTGCTGTTTCTCCGATAAGAACATGGCCTCGATGTTTTGTCAGAGCGGGTTTCTTCTTTTTGACTTTGTCCTCTTTAACAAAGTTCAACATCCATTTGCGCAGTAATGCATTTACGTCTGTCCATATGGATGTGGCAACCATTTGATTGAAAGGTCTTTTCAAAATCATCCAACAGCTTTAAAGCATGTCGAAGGGATTGAAGAATGCACAATGTGAAAGGATCGCCAAGTTTCTCTTTGACTTGTTTGACCATCTCATTCTGGTGACGTTTGACAAACGCTTCGGATATGATAGGATTTAACAAATTCGGCCTATTTAAGAGGAGGTTTTGCTTTATTATATACATGTACAAAAACAGATAGAAATAGGACATCACTTCCATGTTGAATTACATTTCTGAAATAGGTTGATTGATGCTGGAGATTGAAGAGAGGTAAGAACTTTCACTGACGACTTCTTGCAAAGTATACATGATAAAAATTATCATATTTAGAAAATACGACATCATGATATCGATCCACATAATTCTTTGTTCCATTTGCTCTATCCACGAGAGATCACCATAGCCGCAAAAGTTCGTAAGAAGAGTACAATGTGTGACGTAATGCAGGGGATTGCGTTTTTCACAGGCACACTGATGTAAATTTTATGGGTTAGAGGGGGACTATCTGAAAACATGAAGCTAGGAAGTTAGAAAGAAGTTAACGATTCCAAGAGGCTTGAAATCATGCCAGTTGCACTACAACATACAATGTAGTGGGAAATCGTCTATTTCAATCAACTAATGGTAAAAATTGTGAAATGCGAATTCATAACTTAATTCAGAATTTACGCACACGCAATTTACGCGCGGTGCATCCAATTTACGCATTTACGCGCTGGCCGGGACACTGGTATAATAGTAATAGGAAAACCTGCAAGCATCATCATGCTCACACCTCAACGTGTTGTCGATCATTTCGTGAAGAAACAGATTGATTTTTCAGAATTCCACTTTTAGCTGGTTGTTCCCGGGGTTTTACCAATCAAGTTTTCATGCAATTCAAGTTTTTCCGGGCAATCGTGTTCAAAATTTATGATTCTCAAAATCAAACTTTTTTATATTTAAAGATTTCGAGTCCGTTGCTCAAAGTCTCGTCGTAATCCATATGATATTTCGGGTTTACTGTCAATTGACGATGAAACTTTTTAATTTCCTTGAAATACTCACGAAAATTACGAAACAGTTACAAAATATAAGATTCCTTATGGCTAATGCAAAAATCTTAGAACAAAATCCAGCCTCCTCATGTGCAGAGTCAATCATTATTTGATGTGATTGAGAGAGTATCGCTTACCACTCTCATGTCATGAATATTCAATTGCGAGTTTTGATCAGGTATCACTTGTACTCTATCTTATGATTCATGCTTCGATCGATTTTTAGACGAATCCTCAATTCTTTAAAAATCAAAGCAAGAAAATCTTCAACAATTTATACATTCAACAAAAAAGTTTTAGTATGATATTCTGGCTTCATAATGCAACATGGGTAAACCGCATTTGTCTACAAACAACTGGATACATGAACCATACTTCATCCACACTCCACATGTAAAATCAAATCACATCAAACACCAAAAGCTGTGAACAAACTGGAGTTGCATGAGTTATTATGATTATTCAGCATCGAAATGCAACTTCAATTCATCTTTCAAAGTTTGATGCCAAAATTCAAGATTTTTCAATGATTTTCTCAAATTTAAGGTTTCGCAAGGTCGCTGAAACCCTGTAATTACCTGAGTTACAGTTAATAGTTGGACTGTCTCATATATTTTTTTACAGTAAGCCAAAAACACCGGTAATCAAATATTCCAGAATAAAAGTTATTTTACTTAATCGAAACTATATTTTCCGTACCCTCGACTCCTCGTTGACGTACTTCGAGTCGACTGATTTTACGTTCATTCACATAGAAGAAGACAATAGTAATATGGTATTAGCAACTTTCTATGGTATTGTCAATTTCTATTAGATGCCGGTCACTTCTTCGGCGTCGCGCCGGCGGAGACATTTTTCGTTTTATTTTATGGATTAACTGTCTCCACTGCATTTCTTACTGGAACTGTGGAATCTATCGTTTGTTCCTGAGGAAAAGTCCAAATATACCTCTAGTTGGGTATAACCAAGAGAGTAGCCCTACATTCCGACAGGAACAAAGTTGTCGGTGAATAAGCTTGTATGGGTATCGATCGGTCAAGCTATAACATTTTCACTTTGCTAGAATTCAAGTGTAGGATGTACATGTATATTACGTGCACTGTACAGTAATGAAGCCGTGATGTCATACAAATAATTCATCGGTTACTCAGCTTTATATAAGGGTGTCGTATTTCTGTTAATTACACAAAAATCACAATTGTTGATTAATTAAAGACCCTTAGTTGATTAAAAGCAACTTCCGTGAATTGTGCCGAGTGGGTAGGATAAATGCATCACTAAGTTTTCAGATGGTGAATATTTACCGAATTCTTCTGTACTAATTTTGATCAGTAATGAGATTTAGACTATCCGTTTTGTTCGATTAAGCGAAGAATGGGCCTATACTTAGATACAAAGGAGAGATCCAACTTCTATTCTCATGAACTCAACAGATGCACGCTGATAACTTCGGCAGAAGCAAACACCGCCACCGATGAAAAACATATCGGTGCAGGGGTCTTATTTCTATGCTTCAATGCATGTCAATTGAAATGACTCAATAATGGATAATGGAAGCAAGAATATATAGTTTTACTTACCTTAATTTTTTGATTGAGGGCTGTGAACGCAGCCGCTCTGCAAAGTCCTTCGATTTCTGCACCGCTGAAATTCTTCGTCTTCGACGCTAATTCTTTCAAATCGACGTCCGGTGCCAATTTATTGTTGGTTCTTAATGAAGTTGTATGAATGTTTAGAATCTGCAGACGTCCGCCTTCGTCAGGTAGGCCAATTTCCATTTGCACTTCCATCCTACCGGGACGAAGCAACGCCTCATCAATCATGTCTCTTCTATTTGTCATTCCTATCACAAGAATGTTGTTCAATTGATCTACTCCGTCCATCTTGGACAGCAACTGATTGACAACCGTGTCGTGAACAGCAGTGCTCGATCCCTGCAATAGAATGACAATGATTTTGACACATCTGAAATCGCTAACCTGTAAAAACATGAAATGTTGAATTTTTGGCGCACATGTCATAATATGCATGAAGCAATTTTCAAAAATCAATTGTCACTAAACAAAAGCTTGGGAATTTATTCATTTACTTATGAGGCCGATGAAAACGTCGAACGCATTATCGATTTGATGCTGGAGACTACAGATACTCTAATTTCAAGTCACACTCAATGTCACTAGTTCAATAAGTTTAAGCCTGTTTATGTTAATATCCACTGGCAGCCTGTAGGCACTATGAATGTATGATGAAGCTTAGAGTGACTAGTTTACTTAAAATGATAAAAGCTTAATAAAACTTATTACTAACCGTTGATCCACGAGCTTTGCAAATGGCATCGATCTCATCAAAGATAATGATATGAAGTGCAGAGTGAAGTCCGGCCCTTTTGTTCTCTTCCTCAGCTTCAGCAAATAATTTTCTGATGTTCGCCTCCGATTCTCCGACGTATTTGTCCAAAATGGAAGGACCATTCACTATCTTCGGCTCTCGAGCATGTAACATCTTGCCTATTTGACGAGCAATCAATGTTTTTCCAGTACCAGGAGGTCCATAAAGCAAAATACCACGAGCATGTTTTAATCCTGCAAAAGTGAAGGAAAAAGAAGTTAAAATCATAATCATCACAGCGTAATTCGCACCAATAACACACAGTTTTGTCTGAGGCATTCACCCGCACATTTCAAGCCTCGCAAGCAGGCAAAAAAATACACGTGCTGTGTATTCATGCGATGTGTATCTGAATACGTAGCCTGTACTCATCCAAAGCGAAGTCGGCTATTATTTATTAAAATGTCGATTGTACACGTAATATCATCAAAAATGAATTTTTCAATATTCTAAAATAATCTAAGCATACCTTTTCATATTTAGACACAATGGTTCGACTACTAGATCTAGCGAACGAAGATATATTCGATGTAAAGGTTATCATGAAATATGATAATCAAATAATGATTATATAAATGACTGAACAGTGAAGTCGAAATCCATCAAGCTATGCGCATTGAGTGCGCGCCGATTGATTTCAATTTCAACGTTAAGCGGTTTAAAATATCAGAATTCAATTCATATATTTCGAAATCTCTATCTTTGAAAAAGTTAATAACTTTTCATCAAAAATTGAAATCATGAAACAGTTTTGAAGCAAGTTACTGGAGGGGGTAAACTTAGTCGTGTAACTTTCATGTGTGATGCATAATAGGCAACCTATGTATAAGAAGTGCCATCGATTAGTTAATACCAAGATGCTCACCTAATTGCTCAATTAATTGAGGTGGAAAAACGCGTGAGGCGAAGGCTCGACGAAAGATGTCCGAGAATTCCTTGTCAAGACCACCAATTCCCATTTTGGTGAAGTCCCATTCAGGATTGATGATGGATGTGAAATGAACAGATGAGGATCCAGTGTGTTTTCCTGACAGATTGATGGTGGAATTTGGTGCACGATCAAATGTTATGGTGGTCTTTCCAACTTGCAAAATGCCATATTTTTCTGGTAAATCTTCTCCTTGAGGTCCCCATACTACAAAAAACATACTTTTGTTGCAAAAACGACACCATGATGTCATCATCACAATTCAAATTACATACTGTACTGTAGAAATGACTTACTTTACACGACTTGTTTAGCATTTACCGTCTACTTTCTAGAATATTGAGAGAATTCTGCTCAAATTTTAATGCATGTTGTATGAAAGTGTAAACGTTAAATAGGTGACAATATGTCTACCACATGTGGTCCACATGTCTACGTCCTGTTGAAATCGCTGCAAATTTTATGAACTTGGTGTATATTTGGACCAAGTTGGTATATTTTGTGGACACCATTGAACACTTACATAGAGCGTCATAGAGTGTGGTGGGAACTTGAGTTGGTCATTAGGAGGGGAAGATTTTTATTGTTACGACTGAAAAACTGGATGGTGTCAAACAATGTCAGACGGTCAGATTTTTGATCTCTCTTCTCCCTTCTGAATGATCACAAGCCTTCGTACTCGCTTCCCTTCTTGTTATCTGACTCCTTTATTATAAGGTCCAACCAACAAAAAATATAATAAGAGTCTCAAATTGCGTATAGGCATCGCTAACTAAATTTAGGAGAATATATCGATTGTGTCGTCCGGGCGCGTTTTACTAGCAAACATGATCCTACAATTTGAAACTTCTTAGTCGAATCGATATGACTTTTGAGTCGAATGTACATGTAGCATGTATACATGTGTATATGTAGCTCACACTGCCGAAAATTTTCAGTTCCTAACTGTTAAGCCTGACAAAAATACGATTTCTTCTAATTTCACACGTGGAGTTGGCTATGAAATTGGATGCAAATGTTGTGATGTGCATATACAAGCACAAAATACATACAATCAGTCTATCTGTTTAGTTGAAGTATAACAAAAATGCATAAGCCAAACTGCTTATACAACAGACAGATTTCAAGAACAACTCTGCCCTGACAGGCTATTATATACCCATGTTACTTTATCAATTGATTGGATTGCATGTGAATTGCAGCACCAGAAACACTCGCGTCAACCATTACTATTGTAGGCAATACATGCTATATGTAAGTTTATGCAGTTAAAATGAAGTTAAAACAAGTGTGACTATAACTCATAGGATTCAGAAATCTATCCATCGATATGTGAGGAGGCCTTGAATCAGTTTTAACCACCTTTACTAAATAATGAAAGTTACATAATTTCCTCTGTATATTATAAGATATTTATTAAATACTTAAAGATGATGATTTTTATCGATGGGCTACTGGAAAGGTTTTGGAGAAAACATAATATTCACTAATTTCGTACAGGAATACAAACTGGATGAATCGTTGAATACACACCGTTAATTTTCTTCACCGTCACATTGAGATACTTTTTAGGAGCGCTCAAGAAAACTAATAGTTGTCCAGCACATAAAGGAAGTCCAACAAAACTTTCTTCGAAAGTGACAGCTAATTTGTCCGTATCATACGTTTCAGCTGTTGCTTGACTTTGAGCAAGAAAGTCAACTTCCAATTCCAAAGACTTAATTTGTTTCAGACGAGATTCGTCCACTGGCCTAACTTCAATTGGCTTGTCAATCAGAATGCTTGCCCATTTACGCTGAAAAGTAGATAGATGGTTGCTGAGTATTCCAAAATAACAGAAATTGTCAATTTGAAGAAAGATCAATCGACTGCATTTACACCACTGTGGCATACAAAAACCCTATATGACTGCCAATGGAATTTTTGACAAGAGTGTACAGTACATATAACAGGCTACCATAGTTATGCTAAAAACATGTTTAGACTATACATACGTCCACAGCTGAGTAAATAATATCAAGGAGTTATACTATGCACGAAAACATTCCGAAAATATGTTATTTTCTTCTTGGGCTTCCGACTCCCAACTTCACCTGCATGGAGGATGGCTATGCGATTCCCTGGGATATGAAGTATACCAGATTATTGTATAGTTGTAGAATCGTATTCAGAATCCCTTCTATATTTGACAGAACTTGTTCCCATGGAAATATACAAGTAGGCAGAGATTCCATCGCGGATGTAAATGGTCCTACTCAGGGAACTCTAGTTATCTGCGTTGCGCTTATCAACCGAAGCGCCGATAACTAGGGTTCCCTGCCATACTTCATAGTTAATAATCTGGCATACTTTATAACGGATAGAGGATAGCTACACGATTCTTTAGGACGTCTCGTAAAATTATTTGATAAATGCCTTGGCTTAAACCCTCGGGATTCATCAAATAATTTCATTCTCTATATCCCAGAGAATCGCATAGCTATCCTCTATCCATTACATAGAGATGCCTCTTCAACTACTTTCACTTGCGAGTGAAATATTTTAGTTGGTTGCAGACATGAGCTTGTATTTAAAGTTCATGGTTGCTAAAAGTTAAAAGTTATAAAGGCTGCCGACATTGATAAACTGCGGGCTAGGAATTCGTATTTTGTAGCAAGCAACTATCAAACCAGACTCATCATAATTCCCAAATAAAAATGATCAGCATCCATAACTTACCTGGGCTAATGTAAATGCTACTTGGCCATCAGGAATTGCACTGTCCTTGTGAATTGCAAAATAAAAGGGTCCAGGTTGATCAGATTTCACTTCGATACATCTAAAAAAGGACAGATATCGCAATAATATAAAGTGTGAATATTGAACGAATTTCTCGGTGGAAAACTGAAGCACTCGTGCGAAAAATATAACTGACTCATTGCCAGTTTTCTCTTATCAATTTCACTCAGGGATGAGAATTCAAACAATGAGTCAGAAAGGAAAATGCAGTTTATATTTTGAATTTACCTCAGAAAAAAATAACTGATTTTCCTGTGAATTCTGCCTCCACCCGCCCAATTTCTGGCTAGCATCTAACTGACAATACAAATAAATTATTGAGGTGTCAGAGAAGTTGCTTAATTAAAAAAAGAGGTTAATAGCAGTTGACAGAAGAGTGCTCTTTCTTATTTACAAAATGTCACTTCTTTCAAAAGAAAAATATTAGCTGTTAAAAACGGCTAATTCAAAAAAAAAAATGCATGAGCCACCGCTGATAAACGCTACTGAAACAGATATGATTCCGAACATTCTCCAGCACGCTCATGCCATTTATTATCGTATCCAATGGACAATTAACATGGTGCATCCATAACTATCATAGTTCGAAAGAGGGCATGATGACTGAGTTAAGATCAAGAAAACAAACCTCCCGCAAATTTGGAAAGGTTTAGACACTATGCATGGGTTTCCAAACGTTGTCAGATACAATAGGTTTTAACGCATTACCACATTTTGATGGCATGATTTAATGTTACTCGAAGGCAGGCCATTTTCGGGTCCACGAGATGGAACTCCACATGCAGTGTGGAAAATTCTCATCGAAGCTGTCACTCATCCCTTTAACGGCCGTCCTCTAGTCATCGATAGCTTGGACCATCTTCCATTTCAGTCGGTATTGAGGTGGAAGTTGAGCATGAATGGTGTCGAGCCAGATTTTACGTGGCCTACCCGCTTCTTCCTTTCTACCTTAATCTCAAATAGCTTCCTCGTCCACTCTATCTAATACCTACGTGCCCAAATCATCGATAGAAATGTTCGTATATCGTCGTAAGTTGAAGGAAGTCCCATTGTTTGTCTAAGTTCTTCATATGACCTGTCGGCCACTTATGCACCTTGCATCCATCATCCTGCCATCTTCATCTCGGTTCCCTGGAGTAAGTTCTTGTGATAGAAGCGCGCACGGCCCATTATGGGTCATGCTTTGTCTGACGCAACTACGTAGGCGATAAACACTTAAATCCCTTTCTACTTGGGTGACATGAAGAAATCGATTTATATAATTGGAAATCCGAATGAGAACATACATGCATATAATACATTCATGAAAACTCATCAAAATCAGTATGTATTTGAAAAAATCGCAGCTTGATATTACTTTTAAAGATTCACTTGACTGACAAGAATAAAACCGAATGATTTTTCCTCTCATCTATATTATTTAGGTATCATTTTGATATTGGATACATTGAATTTCATAGAAATATGCCATAGGTGGCGAGAAATTTCAAAATGCTTGCAAGTAGTAATAATATGCGACGATGGCATGTAAAAATAATAAACTGAAAAGAATCTGAATTGGTTGCGGACTCACACTATTCGTGTGATGTGAATTTTCGATTCTGTATAAGTTCGACGGTCGAATTCGTGAAAAAGTATGACAAAAAGATTATTCAAAAAAAATTTTGTTTTCATAGATGAGAGTTGTACGGATAAAATACTCCCGGCGATACCGGATTACATCCCACAACTACAGGCTTTCAAGAGTTGGCGGTTTCTTAAAGAAAATAATGCCTTAAGATTAAGCTGATAACTCCATTCCTAAAAGAATTTTTTAACAAACCGTGAGCGATAAAATAATCAGTGCATTTCAATGTTGATGAGAGACATTTTCCAGATCTGTGTAATTTATCCGATCATATGTTCCTGCAAGCAGGATAGTTTAAAGGTGTACTCCGGGCAAAAATTCGTTTTTGTCGCAAGTGATTCAAAAGAACGGGGGTGTCTTCTTAGGTTTATTGGCTAAAAGAATTACTAAAAACAATATGTACAGGCCCAATGTTTCGCGTGTTCACGCTTCATCAGGGGCAAAACAGATAAGACTTAAGGCTAAAAACGTCAGTACAGCACAGGAGAGCGCTCTATCTTAGAGCGTTGTCCTTTTATACGTTCTGGTGCGGGGTGTGAGAATCAGACATCAGAAATCGATTAATTCGTGTTTACGGTTTATCGTAGGCTTCAGGCATTTAATAAAACGAGCTTCACTCAACCGAGTGTCCACCGGACTCTTGCATTTTTCCAAGACATCTAATGTGAAGTCATCAATAGAGGAAACCCGATAACAATTAATTCTGTGGTCACCCAAAGCACTGCTGATATTACTATTGAAAGACCGACTGTGTTCATTGAAACGGAATTTAAAAGGGCGAGTTGTCTGCCCGACGTACGTATTGTGGCAAAAATTGCAAGTAAACTTGCAAACTAAAAATTTGCTCGAACAGGTGTAATTGCTGGGTAGGCGATTACAGGCAAAAAAATAAAATAAAAAAAGATAAAAGCACAAGCAAAAATCCAAGTCAAAAAATAAAACCAATATCCTAAAAATTAAATACGTGAATGACAGCACCAGCCGTCAAATTCGTACCCTCATCAGAAATTGACTTACCTGTATCATTGGTTGATGTCCCTAACTCTAACTTGTATAATAATCTTCAATGCAAATCTAGAATTGAAAAGCACGAAAATTGTATTGCCTGTAATCGCCTACCCAGCAATTACACCTGTTCGAGCAAATTTTTAGTTTACAAGTTTACTTGCAATTTTTGCCACAATACGTACATCGGGCAGACAACTCGCCCGTTTAAATTCCGTTTCAATGAACACAGTCGGTCTTTCAATAGTAATATCAGCAGTGCTTTGGCTGACCACAGAATTAATTGTTATCGGGTTTCCTCTATTGATGACTTCACATTAGATGTCTTGGAAAAATGCAAGAGTCCGGTGGACACTCGGTTGAGTGAAGCTCGTTTTATTAAATGCCTGAAGCCTACGATAAACCGTAAACACGAATTAATCGATTTCTGATGTCTGATTCTCACACCCCGCACCAGAACGTATAAAAGGACAACGCTCTAAGATAGAGCGCTCTCCTGTGCTGTACTGACGTTTTTAGCTTTAAGTCTTATCTGTTTTGCCCCTAAGGAAGCGTGAACACGCGAAACATTGGGCCTGTACATATTGTTTTTAGTAATTCTTTTAGCCAATAAACCTAAGAAGACACCCCCCGTTCTTTTGAATCACTTGCGACATGAAAAGTCTTCTGTATGCGGCTATCATACTCAATTCGTTTTTGATTTTACTGTCTTTAAAGCAAGTTTATACATCAGCTGTCACTTCTATCCGTATCCGACACTGCAACGATTTGCTTTTCGAGATATCTGCTTTTCTAAAGCTCGTGATGACGTCAGCTGTGATAAGTATCACTGTCTGCAGACGTCGCGTGCACTGAATGAAAAGCCGATTTCAGAAGCACAGTGAAGGCCAATGCGAAAGCAGTCATATGAATCAAATCATGGACAGCACGAATGAAGGTGAATTTTGTCCTAGTTTATACGCCTTTTTATACGCAGATATTGACAGCATCATACAGTGAGATCATTTTAGTTAGCTCGTGAAGCAGAATTTTAAATTTTTGATACTCGAAAGCGATCCCCCATCAACTAGGCCGATGCTTACTTACCTGTCAAGGTCTCTAATACAGAATACGGGTGCTTTTGTTTTTGATAAATTTGGCTTGTGATTTTGTAGGAATGATGAGCAAGGCTATTCACCTCCTTCGCAATGATTCCTTGTGCTGTAGTCCTCAAAACAATTTCAAGTAATTTTTTTGGCCATACCGTTCGGATTGATAAAGCAGTCATTTGTTTTACGCTGTCGCTTTTATGTAGAATATAATGGCGGGCAAAAAATTCTAGCTATACAGCTATTACGCAAAAATGATCAATTTCGAGTAAATTCAATATTTTATTTGACTTTGCCCTGACGCATGGTTCTCCTTCTACTTCAATCAACCTGCAACTTTCTGCATGTGTTATTTGTAGTTTCTAATCTTTAAATCTAAGAATATAATTACACAGTCCTATTTCACTACTTGCCGACACACCACTGATGACCCCGTCATCCAAAACAGTCGTGCTGTGACCACGAGAAGTAAAGCAAAGCTTCGCTATCCAAATGATCTTATAATCATCGAAAATACATGGTGAATAAATGTCATTTTTTGTGTTCTTTATTATGTTCCTATGTTGCACTTTTAGCTTGCTTCAGCAAGGCTTTTTCTAATTTCATCTCATGACAGGCCAGATCATCAAAGGTATTCGTTTTTTTTATATAGAAAAAGCAACGCCAAGGTTTTCATTAAATGGCCCGATATATTTCGCCGGCTCTTCTCAAGGTTAACACCGGAGTGAGAGACATGGAAGTTGACAGCAGAATTGCAAGCATGAACGCAGTTAACTGACGGACAGACATGGACAGTATCTCGTGACATAGATAGCCGACACATTCACGTGGTTAATAAAACGTCTTCTACTGAAAGGTAAGGAGTATTTACAAACAGAAAAATTAATAAAGGCAAATAAAGTAATAAAGAAAATAACAAATAAAGAAATGTATATAAATAAAGAAGAAAAGAAAAAATATATACAAAAACAAATAAAGATAACCAAAAAAAGGAAACAAAGGAAAAAGTTACCAAGGTAAAAGTAAGTTCACAACTGTCTCTTTCTGCACATACAGATCTGGTTGCACTTTATGAATGAGCAGAGCTTCAGTGACTGCAAGGTGTCCACTTCCTCGACATCTTCTTAAAATCCTGAAGCACGATCTTGGTGGTCGACTGGGTACACAACTCAACAAATGACGGGTGATGTTGCTTGATGCTCTCCTCCTTTGTCCCTTCTCGAACCAGCGTGGAATGTGCTCAGCGATCCGTTGGGACAATCGACGCTCCGTCCGACCGATGTATTTGCTGCCGCAAATACAGTTGAATTCATAGATGACTTAGGATTCGGCTTCAGGAGGTGAATTGTCTTTGAGACGCGGGCGCCATTGTGGCTGAGTCACTGAAATCACTTTGAGTTGGACAGTCGGGTAAGCAGAAGAGATTTCCTTGTCCAACCTGTTCTTGATCCAGTCGTTGTGACTGTCGCCCTTAAAAGGGATTCGCATGTACACCGACTTCTTCTTTGGACCAAATAAGGGAAGATGATCGGATGGTGAACAGTGCTTTCTGATGAAAGCATCAGGATAGCCATTCCTCTGCAACGTCTGCCGAAGAAACTCGCACTCTTGTGACAGCACTTGTGGAGAACAAATTCGACGTGCACGATGAAACAGAGTCTTTATCAAGCCGACTTTGTAGGCCATCGGGACGAAGCTCTTAAAATGAGTATAAAGTCCAGACCATGTACTCTTGCGAAAAACGGACGTCACCACAGATCCACAGCTCTCCCGCGTAACAATAACATCCAAAAACGCGAGACAGTTGTTCGCTTCCATTTCCAATGTGAAGTTTAAATTTTCATGAAGCTGATTCAGCTTATGTAGCATAACATTCACACTGCGGGTATCATGTGCCACCATAAAAACGTCGTCCATGTAGCGTACATACAACGATGAATGCTCTCCAATTACCAACCGTATTCGTTTTGCAAGTTAGGAAACTGTTTACAGTGTGGGATGATAATGATGATCTGCTCTTGTGTCCTGTTCTTCCTGATAAGGCTAAAAATTCTCTCTGCCTTTGAATTGATGCAAAAAAATCAAAATCGCAAGTACTGCTTGTACTGTTTCCAGAATAACTATCACGCAGTTACCGGGTTGATATGTTAATACGGATACTGCACTTTTTAGGAGTTTTTTTTCATTTTGCGCGTGCAACTATGACTGATATAACTAAGTTTGAGGCAGGGGTCATTATCATTGCTAGTAAAAATTATTAAAGCTGTTAGGAAAAATATTTCTGCAAGAATAGTATTTGAGGACATTATCGCCTTTTTTGCCGCATAAATTTTTTTTGTGTAGTATTTATACAAGCTTCCATATTGGTGTCGCTAGAGCACATTTCTTTGACATATTTATGGCTGTTCGAAACGTAAATATTTTTTAAAAAATGACAGAACTCAACAATCAGCTTTCATGCTACTACCTACGAGTACGTACACAAAGAACATTCAATTATTAATGCCATGGCATGCCATTCTTCTAATGCTCGACTTCTCAGTGGAAGTTTTACAGTCAGTTCCCTTTTCAATCCTGGTTAAACATCGGGAAAGCTCTCTCTTTTAAGATTTCCTGTGGTTGCTTTTAACCCTCTAGAACAAATCGTGCTTCCTGCTTGATATCTTGTCGTTATCGGAAAAATTCTCAGATTAAGCGCGACTTAGCTGAGACGGTTGAGACCTCAGTGCTGCAACAAGAGTTGTGTATGGCTGCCGCCCGTTATTGTCAACGCATCACAGATGACGTCATCACCGAGAAATGTTCGACGCGTAGCGAGAGAACTGCGCCTCGAGTTGCAAATCGACGCCGCTAAATGAGCTTTACTGAAGCTCTGGTATCGATGCGGACCAACTAAAAAATTGACCGGAGTACACTTTTGACAGAAATTCAAATTGCCCGCAAAAAAGCTTTGATTTTAACTCAAAATCTGGGCTCCATAATAGCGGAATTCAAGTCTAAAATATGCTACGTAATTTGTTACGATATGCTACGAAAATATGCTCGATAATTATTTTAGCAAAGTTTTTCGAAGTATTGAAATTTACGGCAGTACATTTTGAAAATGAAAGTCGTACAATAATTGCACAATTTGACCGGGGTGAGAAAATATTGAAGCATTATTGATCTACGAGCATTAATTCATTTGATGAGTTTATCTGTGTGGATGACAATAAGTGATTCATCTCTCATGCAGGAGAGCTCATTAAAGTGTAATTTTTCCATCATTTTATGTGTGTTGTATGAATAGCAACCAAAGGGTTTATGCGACGATGTGTACGCATATGTACAACAGCTCCGGGTGGTCATCGTGGCAGAATGAATGGGTACATGGCCTTGTGATCATTTGGTCTACAGGTCGAGGCTCGAAAGTGTCATTGGAAGTCGTCAGGATGGGCATCCGGACAAAAAGAAAAGTATCACACTTTTCATCACAAGACTTACGATATAAATCTAGCATGAATTCTATTAGCCTATAGCCTAAAAGGTCTAACCGAATCTACTCGAATTCATTTATTTTACTTGATTATTTGCTCGAATTTGTGAGATTAAAAAAGTTGACATACAACTGAGAAGGCCAATTTGATAATTGAGAAAGGAAGCCTTGTAATGTATTCCTCAAAAATCCAGTGTCACTTTTCAATTTTTTTCAGATGCATCATCAATCACGTAACTTACTTATCAAATCCAGGGATGCCACCTTTACCGACGATTACTCTGTTCAGAGTAGTAAGTTCTGCTCTTGGACATTTTACCGCAGTCAGCCACGTCATCTGAAATACAATGAAATCAGTTCAAAATATTTCAACGACGTCACAATATCTACATTTACGAAGACAAAGACCCCAATGAAAGATGTTCCATGAAAACTGAGTGTTTCATAAAAGAAGATGGAATGAAAAATAACTAGATACATAGCTACATTAATAGCAGGAACAAAAGCATCAAGTTCGTCATAAGCTTCATGAGCGACGGGTATATGCGGCTTTGACCGGTGTTTATCTTGTAAACATTCTTCTGATTTTTTCAAAAAATGAAGGCCTCATCTTACTTCATGCAATTTCATCATACAGATTGTTTGCCAAATACAGATTTATTTTGCCATGATCATGCTCTCATGTGTAGAGGCGGAAAATTTCGGTACAGTGTACTGTCGATATAAGAATCACATCGGGAAATTATGTTTTGATTCTTATAATGAGATTATTCTTAGAACGAGTTTTTATTTAATGAGCACTCATGCCTTTTATTTATAGTAATGATGATATATACATCCTATTAGTAATCAGCATAGATAAATGCTTACGTAACTATTGAATAAAATGTTTCTTTGTGGTTCCTATTACCCTAATTATACTTTCACACTTCAAGAAAACAAGAAGACAATAGAAACATTCTTCAACTTCGTCTAAAAAAGTCTGATATCTTGCTATGGTGAAGGCTCTCATTGGTTCGTTTTGGGATCTCTTCTTCTATCTTCCTAAGGGCCGGGATGGGATACAGTCATCACCACCTCGTGTCATGAGTTATGATGATGTGTTCTGATTACGCACATTGTCAATTCTAATCGAAGGGTATTGTAAAATAACATAATTGGTGAGGAATTCAGTGGATTTCATCTTCTCAAAGTTAATCGTGATATCTGACGTCGATTGGCAAATATAATCAATAAAAAGTAGGATTACGCCATTGGTGAGTATTTCGGACAATGACAGTTTAAGTGTCAGTCACAGATTCTTTTAACGAAAGCGTGTCCTTATTTCTTCTTATAACGAATGCAAAATAGATAGTATTTCATACTAATTTGTTGAATGACTAGTTATACATTGATTCTTGTAACGAAAGTGACATGATAATTATTCCCATAACGAAAAACTTATAACTTTGTGTAGAAATATTTCGGAAAAGGATTTGATTCTAATAACGAGTGATTCTTAAAATGAGAGTTCCTGTAGTTTAATTTTTACTGCATTAGCATCTGCAGTCAGTCTCTTGATTAAAAAAACACGAGAATCAGAAACATGAGCCACTTCCTCCTGAACACAAAATACGATTATTAATCAAATAGTAATACACATTTTAAAACGGATAAAATGCTTGATACAGCAGGTTAACGATTGCATTATTATGATCTATAATAACTGATTTTGTTCAATAAAAATATAATAGAGTGAAAATTTACACTGCCCGCGTGGTCGCTACAGCAGAACCTCTTCTGAATGTTCAGTAGTGCGACTATCACACTGTAGCCCCTTGCGCGCAGAAATCCAGCAACCTGCTTCGAGTTTACCGAACCTACCAGAGTCACCTTACTTTGTCGCCGAGAAATTTGAAGGAAATGAAGAAAAAAGGAGAAAGAAAGTAGGAGAGCTCAGTTGGATCCCGGTGTGGTCTGTTAGAAACACTGGCAGTGGTCCCGTGAGATCCAACTCTAGCGACAACTCGTCTATGAAATGGCGCCTCTGTCTCCTTTAACGATAAGAAGGGGTGCGGCAGTAGGCTACTATTCTAACGTCGGTAACCGCACGGCGCAAATGTGAAGAAACACAGGTCTGTTTATTTGTAAGGGTTGAGTGTCACAAACGTCAGTCACACACATAAGTCACACAAAAAGTTTTTTGTCATCCACTTTACCATCGAATTCGTGACCGACGGTTCCTGTGAGAGAACTCACGAAACCAATTCAGCACATCCATTCATTTTACCAATCCTCTCCGGTTTGCAACCAATTTTGATGCGATTCAGTACCTTCTTGGATAACATATGTCTGATTTTTGGACAAAATTTGAAACACTCTGTCATGTTATGATTTTTTGATTTTCCCTACTTTTGAGATAGTCTAGAGACTCTAAACGATGCAGTTTGCATTTAACTGCAGACAAAATAGCAAATTTCCTTGTACTAACGCTTGAGTCTTCAAGTTTGGGTTTGAAAGAATGCTGATGCTATCAGCTCCATGAGTATCTACGTTGTGTCGAACTTGGCCCAACCCATAGAGTATGCATATTAGGTAGAGTAGTAACTCAGCATTCATTAAATCACCAATGTGCATGCAGCTTCGATTTCATTAAATGAACGTGAGTCGAGACCCAGTACCACCTGTGAGAGGTGGAAATTTCTACACTTTTGGAGAAATTAACACGAATCTGACTGATCATAATAGCAATAGGCCTACAGAATAAAAGACAGGGTTGGTCAAAACCCACCCGGTCAGAAAAAACCCCGATTTCATCCGCCCGGCGGGCGAAATCGGGTGAAATAGATTTTTCCATATTATGTCATTTTTTCGATGCTTCTAATTAAAATACAGTAATGCCAATTCATTTTTTTGATTTATTGACTCTGCCTCTTCTCAAAAATCATCGTATGGAATTTATACAATTCCGTAATCTACATGTTTCTTACTACAACACCAAATATTGAAAAGGAAAAGGAAAACCGAATAATATGTCAACGTCCGATGTTTTCATTGCGCAAGAAACTTAACGCCTATGCTGATATGATGCCCATATTCCATCCCTGACTCGCCGGACATCAGACAGCCTGGATTTGTCAACAGCGGACTGTAGTGATGCATTCGGGAGAGCGCACGCATATTGGTTGACGCTGGTCGCATGTCTTTGGGTGGCTGGTACAGTCGAAAGTGCGTAAGATAAGATCGATATTGGCAAACAATGATTTAAAGCCACTGCCCACAAGTCTGGTCATTAATGTTATTATCGCATACAAAAGACACTCGAAAATGATGGGGAGTTCGGGGTGCGTGGTACGCGCGCGTCATTACTGATACCGCAGCAGGCTGCAAGTCTGCGACGGACTCTTCGGACCATAAGAAAGAGCGTGCGTCCTCGATTTCACATATTAGGACGAGGTCTTTCGACCACACCAAACGACCATCCTCAGGTAATCAAAAAAATAAATAAATAAATAAAATGAATCGAAATTATATGAAATATATATCATATGAAAGTTCGACGAAACGATCTGCGTATTATTTAGCTTTAGTATCAGTAATACTGCTAACAGTTGGGCCTAATTTTTGTCTAGGCCTATATTTTCTTACTTTTTGAATACCGGTATAACAAACAGATATTTGGTGATCGATGTTTAGATGACTCATTAGATCTTCCCCGTTTTGACCATATTTTTTATATAAAGTTCAATTTATAGATCTCTACACATGTGTTTTCTCTCTGATAATACAATAATAGAAAAAACTTATAAATTTTAGATAACAGCCAATCTTGTGTAAAGTATACTATTCGTAAATGTAGGTGAGAGAATAACTTCATATGATTCCTTATTTAGATAGCCTGTAATTATCTGAATATTTGGTACGGCTAAAATACAGTAACCTATGCTAAGTACTCACCGATATTTTCTCATGATATTGTATTTTAATCATGGTTTACATTACACTGATGTGTGCAATGTAGTTTGATTTTTTGATAAAATGATAATTATAAAATAAGAGATTACCTCTTAATTTCAAGAAAATCGAAATAACTAGATTAAACCCGAAAAAACCCGGTATAAAAAACCCGCCCGGATATAACTCGATAAAACCTCGGGTGGGTTTTTTTGCCGACCAACCCTGATAAAAGATAGTATTCCACTAATCCTCCATGTCATCTCAATTTGAAGAGGCAATATATAGTTTGTTAAATTAGCAATTCGATGGGCTACCATTACGAACACATCAGCTTCATTATAATAAGATTATTTTCTTAAGCGTGATCACATCACAAGCTGCCACTAAAAGAGCAAAACATCATAAACAAGGAAGCTTATCATAATTAACTTTACAAGGTGTTAATGGGTGCACATTACCATTCAGATTCAAGAAATGACGACTTGTGAATCATAAAATCATGCCGCTGAAAATTGATTTTAAAAAATGACATCTCGGCTAAGAAGCACAATGAGATCTCAACTTTTTCTTGAATACTTGGAGGGACTTGCATAATAATGTGGTTCATGAAATTTCCTAGATCATCAGCTTAAGTTCCGCTTAATTAAGATGCTTGTTAGCGAATATTCATTCCTTTTGATATCCATCTTGTTTCATACTACTTATAACCCTTCTATTATGTGGCCAGTGACAAAATGTCACACAACTGCCCATTGTTCATCTAGCGCCGCCTCTAAATCTCGAGGGTTTACAAAATCTGCTGACTTTGAATGAATTGTAATCATGTATTGATTGAAAGAGAAAAGATTTCAACAGCATTTCTCTTTCATTCGCAATATCGCATTTTTCATGGCTGGTCGTCCACGACGCTCTGCTGCTCCCGAATTCAATCAGCTGCTTGATAGGCACATCGAGCCTGTCAATGACGATGTTGCACCAGATAGTGAAAGTGAGACTGATGACATTGTGGAGCTTGATCCTGATGCAGATTCTAACTCCGATGACGATGACGTAATCGTTCAGAGTGGAAGATCGACACCTTCTGAAGGCAGCTATTTTGGTCGAAACAAATACGAATGGAGCAAAGAAATGCCTACAAATAGAGGAAGACGAGGAAGAGAAAATATTCTACGACAGAGAGAAGGACCACTGAACGCTGCAAGGAATGTGACAGTTATTGTGGACTCTTTTTCGCTGTTTTTCACTGAGGAAATGCTCGATTTCATCATTGGTCATGCCAATAATTTCGCTGAACATTATCTCGAAAATGGTGGATGGATGGCTGATCGATGGAGTCCAATTGACAAAATTGAATTGCGGGCATTCATGTCGTGATGTGTGTCATGAATGTCGTGCTTACTTTTTGCCGGTATTTCCAGATCAAACAATGAAAGCCTTCAGCAAATGTGGTCCTTGGAATTTGGAAGACCTTTCCTTCGTGCCGTCATGGGCTTTCAACGGTTTACCATGATAATGAAGTTTTTGCGATTTGACAACAAGTAAGATCGTTCACAAAGAATAGGAAGAGACAAAATGGCACATGCTAGAGAATTGTGGGAATTATTTATTCAGAAGTGTCGCACGAGCTATAATCCCAGTGGCAATTGTACAATCGACGAACAACTGGTCGGATTTCGAGGACGATGCCCCTTTCGCGTGTGCATGCCGCAGAAACCGGATAGATACGGCATAAAGATCTGGTGGATCTGTGACAGTACAAACGGTTATGCCTTCAATGGACAAGTGTACCTTGGGCGCGAGGGCAATCTACCAGAATTGGACTGGGTAGTCGAGTTGTGGAGGATTTATGTCGACCAATTGAACATACGGGACGAAATCTAACAATGGACAACTTTTTCACGTCAATACCATTGGCACGAAATTTGCTTGCCAAAGGTTTGACTCTTTTGGGAACCTTGAGGGCGAACAAACACGAAATTCCTCCTGAGTTTCAAAAGGATTGACGCAGAGAAATTCATTCGTCATTGCATGGTTTCAACAACAAAATGACTCTTTGTTCATATGTTCCCAAGAGAGGGAAGTCAGTTATTTTGCTCTCCACGATGCACAACGAGATCCATTTGTCAGAAGGAGATTGCAAGCCAAATCTCATATTGGATTACAACTCAACGAAGGGGGCAGTGGACACCTTGGACCAGTGTGTTCATGCGTATAGCTCTTCATGTGGAACTAACCGATGGCCAAATAAAATTCTGTTCAACATTCTGGACATTGCTGCATTCAATGGATCAATCATTTTCTTCCAAAATCAACCCGATTGGAATTCCCGAAAATTGTCCAAAAGAAGATTGTACCTTCTTGAATTGTCTAAAGAATTGGCATTTGAACACATGGATCGTCGAGCACAAAGCATGAATTTGCCAGTTGCTCTTCGCCGCTTGCTTAGTGATCAAGGATTTACCAACCGTCAAATCTCCGCACACAATGATGCAGCGGCATCAAATTCTTCTCAAGCACGGGGTCGCTGCCATTTGTGCGACAATCGTACTTTGGTTCGAGTTTGTTGCTCTGAATGCCTTATGTTTAGCTGTAAAGATCATTCTTCCAAAGTAATACGCTGTGACAAATGTCAAGAACAACAGTGATCTGTGTGAATTCTCATTTTACTTGTGCATACTTGAGTGTACAAATGAATCCAAGAAAACATGTTTGCTTTTGTTGATAATAATTAAAATTCTGTAACAAAACATGATTGTTTTTGCTGATGAAAATCAAAATGAAAACATAAATGAAATTAACATCGCTAGCAATAAAAAAATGACAATAATAAAAATTGTAAAATCCAATAAGTAGAATGTTTAGATACATAATTAATCAGCAGCGCAATTAATATTAATTGATGACATTTTGTCACTAGCTGCATGGCGAACGTGATTCCTTTCGCAGCATAATAGAAGGGATAAAGGGGCTTCATGTTGGTAGTTTATAAATTTGCAAAAGTTGAGATTTTTAAAAACTGTTCAAATAATTTTTTGGACTGCAGGAACGTTATCTCCGCAAAATACTGAATCTTTTCATATGAAAATTTTTACTGTATACAGATACTTTTTTGAGTCGACACTCTACCTATATATCCTCACTCTATGGCCTAACTGTTTACTGGCGAGGTTCAAATGAGTCAAATTCTCAACCAGCGTTTGATGTCATCATTTCCTCGGTCTAGTTCAGAAGATTTAAGTCTGCAGACGCAGTCGTGTCTGCACCTGTTGAAAAGCATTTTTTCTAACCGTAATACAATTGTCAAGTCACATCACTGTCACTATCACGGCAGCTCAGTGAATAAACACAGCAATGAATCCATTACGATATTCTTAACCAAATCAATCGAAATCACTAGAAAGAGAATCAATTATAGGCTAGCGCCTAAATTTTCTGAGAATGAAAAAAAGTTGAAACAAAATGTTTCTTTGGTCGCACATCTATTTTCGGAAATGGAGTTATTATTAGTTTGGAATCCCCTGTATCGTGCATTGCATTGCTGATTATGCGAAAAAAAGTGGGCAGTGGCAACAATAAGACACCCAGTACCTGTTAAGCATTTCAAAATAAAGGATTTTGATCATCGAGTCGTTGATTCTTTATTCATAATCAGGTCTATGATTAGCCTATGAGAAAAACTGAAGATTTTCCCTGAAAAATTTGAGGAATGGAAACGAAGCGTAATATGGCAATTGCAAAAAAGCTCGAAATTTTGGCATGGATGTTGGGACAAACTTAAAGTCATGAAAATCACAACGAAGAAGGTAACCCCAGGGTTGACCAAACCACACTCCATCGCACTTTTTGAAGTTCTGTATATTACTAAAAGATATTGGTCTTGTCATAATCATTTCCCGCTTTGTTGCGAATTTTGTTTGTTGACCTGAAGCAATATCTGCTTAGAATGTGTTAAACAGAGGATGTCAGATCAAGCTGCTGATATCGCTGTGCTTCACGCTATCGTCTCCAATTCAATGATGCTTGTCAGATTTGTATATTGTAATTTTTTGAATGTAGGACATATCATAAATACATGCATCTGAGCATTTTTGACGATTAATTTTCACAGCTTTTAGACAAAATTGGGAGGAGAGTAACCCATAAAAGAATAAAAAATCGTTGACGGATTGCATTGCTTGTAGTTTAAAAAGTCAGTATTAAGAAGGATACGCCACATTATACACTAATGTAATAGTATCACTTTTTACTGCATAAGTTTTGGTGAGCCTTTTTTACCTGTTAGCGCTTTGCGCATATCGCTCCGATCAACATTCAAAAGAACATAAATTCTCTCACACGACGCAAAACAACTGTCAGGAACACGCTTGCCAGTTAAGTTGTTGGTTTCATCTAGGCAAAGAGTAAAAGATTATCACCTCTACTCGCATGAAGTTCCGCTGAGATATTGACATCCACATCTTGTAGTAGACCCAAGTTGAAAATCTACCAACCCAGTAATATGTGGTTTGAATGTCTTAACTAATGTAAGTTCGCATACAGCAATAAACGATGTGTGCATTACCTTCACACCATGCTGTGTTCAGATGTCGGTCGGCAGACCCTGGAAAACGTAGCTGCAGACTCATGGGATAGCAGAGCCTCATCAGCTTCCAACTCCCATACGCTAGTGAACAGGAGGCATATAGACACAGAATATAGACTCTAAATATAGACTACATTTAGAGACCATCCGCTTTACCCCATCAGATGTGTTCACATTCAGCGGAAATAAAATGGAAAGAATGAGTAAAGCACAAGCTCATGTTGATAAGAGCACTGAAATCCAGGTGGGCTGGGATGCCCATGCGTTATCACATAATGGGTATAGAAGATCGATGTCCAAAAGTTCTTTAAGAAGTACAGGCATGCATTTGGCAAACCTATAGTCACAGAGGCTTTGAAACAGGTCAAGATAATAAAAGAAAAGAATTGAATAAGCATTTTATTGATGGAATTCTAATGTAAACAACTCGTTCATCGTATTCCTTGCATCGCTTTCACCTCCTTGTCTCTTGATTTGAAAACAGTAGAGAACAATTACAATTTCATATTTCGTAAATAATTTAAATTTAGTTAGCTCTACACTCAAGCGGCTTTTCTCAACTTGAGGAGACTACATTGGAGGAGACTTACATGAGGAGACTAGAATTGGAATGCGAGGAATCAATGACCAATCATGATCCGAGGATTTGTATCCGATGTAGGAGTTGTATACGTGGAATTCTACGCAACATTATGTTTGAAGCAAAAATTGATTGCAGTGTTCAAATATGCAATTTCTGTAGGTTGATCGCAGTGTTTCAGTCATTAAATAAGTGAAAGTGTTGCACTAAGGAGTTCGACAGACAATAACTTTAGACCACTTCTTCTCTTAGCAAAATAAGTCCGGACGAACCCAAACATCTGCAGCCATGTAGCTTCCAGAAATGAAAACGACGTGAAACAAGAGCAAGCTGTAAATCATAATTGTTCATGGTCAGCCGTCAGGATGTAGGATGCATGTTATAGGATTCTATCTTAGCTTCTTGATTGGAAGTTTACAAGTCATCGCCATTCGCCAGAAGACAATACATTGTCCTACATTTAGTCTGAAAGTTAAGCTACATTTGAGGAGTAAAAAAAATATGAGGAATCTGAGGAGTAATCACAGGCCTGCACAATTCATACAAAATATCCAAACAACTAGCTACATGAAATTCACATCACTCGGATCTCTTCTCAGAAATAAATATATTATTTTTAAATCACTGATTTGAATTTCTGGATCAAATCCGACCAAATCGTATTCGCTGATCTCCTGAACGCACACATACTTTTTCATGAAAGACTTCTGAAAAACAAGTACTCAATTCTCAAGTTCTTGAGAATTACGAAATATACGAAATATCTAGAATTGCTTACATGATCATCCAAAATGTCGTTTATTTCTGACAAATCTCGCAAAAATTATATGTTCAATGCAGGTCATTTAGAGACTATACATGAGGAATCAACAGTTCAAGAATCAACATCGCGCAAATTTTGAATTATTTGACCAGTATCAGTAACTTGCCTGTGTTATTGATACAACAGTGGTAACAGGTGTCAGTATCCAACGACAAAAAAAAGAGGCATAAACATGATGTCAGTCTCTGCTCGGTTTACAAGTGAAAAAGTAGCATTTTTTTGCTCATGCCTCATCCTAGTGAAGATAGTTATTTTTGTAGTGCTCGTGTATATCAGACATGGACGTTTTTAAACACTCATTACAAAATTTTATTGAAATGATTTTTTTTGTGACGTTTTTATCAATAAATACAAGAACACATGTATTTTTAGAATTTGCACCATGTTCCCAAATGGAAACGCTTGATGGGCAACAATTAAAATCATGTACAATTCTCAACTGCATCAAAAATATACGAGTAATGAGACGCACCGTTTTGCAAAACAACAGTGTAACCAGTTAATAAAGCATATGACGGATAATTCTGAAGATATCTAGTTCACTGCCTACTATTGACGCTCAATCAGTAGAAAAATGAGATTTGTCAAACAATTGGCCAATCAAATCATACCTTTAACGAGGAATATTTTTAATCAAAATATTCTGCATTTAAAAATTTCTAGTTCTAACATGCATTTATTTTTAAATTCATGAAATAAGCTTCTTAATGTTTAATATTTTTATGTAAAACCACAAATCGAACATAATCAATGTTTGGCTTAATTAGAAGTATCATTATCAACGATGTCTATGATAAATATCATATAAATTTCATGATCACAGCAAGTGATCGTGGATGAACAATAACAGGCAGGTCTTTTGATGTTTATTTGAATCCATATTCATATGAATGATGTTCATAGAAAATTGAGTATTACCAAAGATTTTGACTCCTCGATTCCCTTTTCTCATAGATCATTGTCACCAAAGTTATGCCATCAAACCATGACTGAACCAATAAGATACAGTCTATCAACGGAGCATACGGGTAATTTTTTTATGCATACAGCTGATAATATTTGCCTATATGTTCCATGGTCAAGGTCATAGACATCGGATTTCAATATTAGGTCCTATTAGTGTCATCCGATGTCTATGATTAGGAGCTAGCTTCAAGCTCGCAGCAGATTTCAGCCATGGACATCGAACACTAAAAGCTAAGTTGTTGATGTCAAAGAAGTTTGCTGATGCTCGATGTCCATGATCTCTGTGGTCTAAGATTTCAGCAGCCAGGTGGAGAGCTAAAATAATGGTTTGTGAAACCAGACAAGATTATTTCAGTTTATTTTAGTGGCATACTTTTGTGGATGACTTCAACAAAGAACACAACCCACTAATAAAACATAAGATTTTCTCCTCATCGAAGAATTGTGTTCCACATTATGTTTGCAAGCACGTCACATCTGTGTCCGCATGTCATGGCACTCAGATGGCCCTGACTGGACAGTTTGAATGCGGTAAATATTCACGCCACAAGGCTGCGCAATGTTATTCGGCCATATTAAAATTGCATATGACGCATGCGCTGTAACATGCTGTTCTTGTGAATATCCAGGTAACCGAAAACGTGGATCAGTGAATCACAGTGCTTACTATCTTCGTTGAAATAACTGGCATCCAATTCAAGCCCCTTTGATTTATTCAAAATCTGTCTTGTATTTGAGAAGAAGTGTTAACTTAGAGAAAGTGGGAATTTATTTAACTTAAGATATGTTGTAAACACGTGTTACACTTATATACACTATCGTACAGCTCGATGCATCTGCATGTATTGTAGTTAAAATTAGAATAGTTACTCCAGATGAATGAAGCAAGATGATTTGTGTTATTATTAATATGTAGTATTTGGTATCAGTCATCCCTGCCAGTTGTATTACCTCGAAATCATTTGAGTAGGACTATCGATAATACAAAATTTAGTCGCATGAAAAGATACTCGCCTGTTCATAGACCGCTTGTCTATGATAGCCAGTCGCCTTGGTAAAATTCTTTCATCTAGCATGTAAGTTTCTTTTTTTTGACGTCTCTGGTTCATTTGGAAACTGGTCCAAACAAATAAGGCTTATAACACGAGAGTGTGGTCACTTCGTGCGCTCGCCATCACACTATTTGCCGCGGCCCTGACAATTTGCCGCCTTTTCAATCTGTCCTTCGCCGCTGTCCATGTCTTCTATTCTTCCGTACTCGAGACGGTCAGTCCAGGAATCTTCGATCGTCCCCTGTCATTCTCATCCATCTCTTACTTGTTTCACTACCCTTTATGCCATCTTTACCACGTGCCCCCATGTCCCCCAAGTCAGTCACCACTGTCAATAATTCTAATGCCTTCAGCTGTCATTCGTTTCAACACCGACCATACACCACCGATTCGCCACATCCGTACAGTTTCCGTCTCGAGAAACTATAAAAATGTAGGCCTACTTCAATTGTTCGTCCTTTCAGTTCCTTAATTCGAAGTAGCCATACAGCATAGATATCCACCGAAAAATCTATTACCATCTTTTTTTCTACCTGTCAAGGCAGATGTCATGATCGAAAATGTTTTGAACTATCACAATATTTTAGAGATGGGTCATTCGTATCAACAGTGGTTATCACTAGAAAAATCTAGCTAATGTGAATTTTTATCAGTGAACTACAAAAATCGATCTAATATGAATTTGTAGGAACGAATTTGCTAAACATTTCAATATATATACAGTTAATGAAATCTATTGATTAGGCTTTTGGTTTTAGACAACACCTGGGCGATCGTTTTAATGAAACCAATGTACGAAGCTACTTGTCTAATAGTAAGTATATTTTAATGGCACCGGCATTTCACTGCACAGCTTGATTCAAAATTCACCACTCAATACACAGCAAAATTCATTTTAATAGGAAGCGTTTAGGACCAAAGTGCATTCTTATCTAGAGCTCTGTGCATGTGAACGCCCTCTGATGAGACTGCGTCGTCGGACGGCACAATATGTGGAGTGAAATGTTCACACGCTTTGCGGATGCGTTACATTTACTCAACTGCATTAGTGAGTGCTGCAACATTAGGATCTTCGGTGGATGCTATTTACTTTTCTTAATACGATGCTGGCTTGGTTAATTTTCACTTCAGACAAGACGTCAGCGGTTTTGTTTGTTCTCTCAGGGAAAGCAGATGTATCATTCGTAGATGTATTTGTCAGTCTATATTCTTGGCCGACCACTCCTACAGTATAATCTTTCATGCTCTGAATTTATCAACGAATTTCCCAAGAGCAACGAGTAATTCGTGTTCATTGGATTGAGCTTCTTTCGTTGAATTCTCCAAAAATAAATATCCTCCAGCTCCTGTCCCAGCAAGGAGAATCATTTCAATGCACATCGCATGCAATGACAGTAATGACTGTTATTGACCCATGTATCTCCGATGAATCACGTAAAACATTAAATGAAATTTTGTGAAGTGAAAAATGAAATTTTATGTGTGGACGCTTACGAATCACCAACACCAATCACATTGTAACATCGGTCAATGACGCTAAAGAAACCAAATTACCAACTCATCACGTCGTTGTAGGTAAGAGAGAAGACTAGTCTTCTGAAGCTTTGCAATAGGGCTTAGCCACGCGATAGTTAACATGTCGAGTGAAAAATGAAATTCAAGTTATGTTTATCTCAAAGTCAAGTCAAAGTCTCCTTCATACTTCTGAAAAAGCTCTGATTCTCTAGCTCCTAGAGCATGTCCTATTTTTGTCTTCTGTGATTTGATAGTAGTCGAAGTTTGAAGTTTGGCGAAAAAAAAGTTTTTGACCTTCGTGTTAGTCATTTATCAAGCCTTTTGATTTTCAACAATGCTGATGTGTGGGAATGCAGCGGCGTGGGAATCAACGGGTAATGCCTAGTAATTTTGACAGGTGACGTAGTCATAAAATCTTGAACCCCATTTTCTGGGTGAATTAATTTTATGCAATTGAAATTCCGTTGCCAAACTTGCAATGTTTTTGTTGTCACTCAAAATCATTTTTGAATGAGAAACTTAATTTTATCAGAAAGAAAGCATATTGATGAATGTTTACACATTGTATACCGATTGAACTATCGAAATTTTGATATTTTTCTTTGTTAAACGAGGCAACATTTTAATGAAATTACGTTAGCGGTAGCGGAATTTCAAATGTTCATCAAGTCATAAAATCACACAAAAGCTTTTCTTACGCTGGTTTCTATCCCGATTACAACACCCATTCACATGCCATCTTTCTACGAGTATTTTCGTTTATTATCAGAACTGATAATTTCATCCTTGGTTGAAATTGCAAAACAATAGCTATAACCTAGTTTTAGGCCTACTGAGTCAATACTTAGGTTGATTTAAGAAAGCAAAATGATAAATTATTTGAGGTAAAAATAAAACAAATAAATATCATTGATATAACTATGAGGATGCATTGCTGTCTGTGTAGGTACACAGCCTACTACTGAATAATGTCTGACGTTGGTTATCGGTGGAAATATATGATTTGCAGATTGTCAAGATTAAAATAATTGTGCAGGGTGAAGTGGGAATCTTCAGGTCTCCCTCACATTTTTCATTGTTATCTAATCCATCAAATTAACTGCTAGCTCATTGTTACACTCATCTTGGCAAATATTGATGGTTGTGTAGGCCTATCTGCTCCTTAGTCCAACAAATGCACAAAACGGTGAATATCTAGGTAGGATTTGTGTTAAGTCAAGTTTAAATTTTCAGCTGTTGTTTCTATTCCTACTACCTACAGTACACATTCGCTCCGCATCTGCGCCCTCTGTCACTTAATATTGAGGACCAATGTTCACTTTCACAGAATCGTCTACTGTGAAAAGGAACAGAAACGTCTACACGTTTTGCATGACCACGTGAACACTTAATGCTGTAGTCATGTTGAATGCTATCGAGATTTATGTTAACTAACTTAGTTACGATTGTGATTCATCACGCCGTTTAAATCTCAAATGTTTCAAACATGTACTCCATCAAAGTGCTTGCTTCCTTCAATGTTATCATATCCGCAATGAATAACGTTCTAAAATGAACAGAGATGGTTGCTTTTCAATCATGAAAAATGTGAAGGGGGACCTATAAGAGCTGTGAGGGTAGGAACTAATAGATGCATTTTTACCACCCATTAATTCAATTGTGTAAATGTCCAGTGTATAATCCTAGGCATAAATCACAAGTATACTCATATGCAATAGATTATTTTCTCAAGTTGAATGTCTGATTTAACACATCCATACCTTGATCTGTAGACCTAATGTAGCCTACCATCTATATAAGCCTATAAAATTGACTATGCTGACAATAATACGATCATAATTTCATAGGTTGCTGTACGAAGAATGAATTCATTTTGTTCCACCATTGGGTAGCGTGAAATGAGAAAAATGATATCTACATCCTCGATTGTTTTCCAAGAAATCTCGGTTGCTGGGAATCCTTGGACAATAAATATACTTGACATTATCAATGTTCTTTTGGAATATTCAGATGAAAGAGATGTACAAAGTTTAAGGCTAATTTAGCAGTTGGAAGCATGACAGTTAGAGAAATTTCCTTAACCATACTAGAAATTATAAAATCATTTTCATTCTGCTGAATTTTCTATCAGCGTTTTTTTTTTGATTTTTTCAACACTGCTTCAACAATCCTATGAAACAACCTTGGAATCTATAGTATTTGTCTGGAATTGAAGCAATCTAAATAGATTGCTGGTTATGTGTTTGATCATTAATAGAATACAAAAACCAGTTTTGTATATGAATATGGTCTGGTGCATTTGCGAATCGTTTGACAAGATGCAAGGAAAATACCTCCCAAGAGGTACTACGTCAAATTATCATTTTTGTACCAGAAAGTTGTATTCGCAATCTACACAGGTTCGTAGCATTCGTGGTAGTGCATGGCTTGATGGCATATTGTTATTACGCCATTATACATTGCTTGAAGTTAAAAATATCGGTTCTCTTTTTTCGCTTTTCTAAGTTATGGATTAGTTTTTTTCGCTTTTTAAAATTCGAATCGGCTGGGTGGTCTGAACTAATGTTGATGTGAATGCCCCAGTTCCCATATAGGTACATATAGTAAGTTAATTAAGAATTGGGGTACATGGTAGACGGGGTCACATTCGCTTATTGCAATCATTGTCAGATAGTAGAACTCACATATTCCCGTGCGGAAAATTAAAGCTTTCTAGTTTCGTGTTGCATTATTTTGGATTTTTGAATCAAGGAATCTGTCTAAGACAAATGATTTATGTTCTTAATAAACAAACCAAGTTTTTTGAAAAATGATTTATGGTATGTGGTATTCATCAGAATTGCAAGTTAGACCGAAAGTACCCCGCCACCTGCACGAATCTGCTTTACCCACGGGACAAGCTCGTGTAGGTGTCGTATTTCACAGATTATTATTTTATGCAATAAGTCAAGCCACTCAACCTAAAGTCATCATAGTGAAAAACATCAACTACAGCTGATATTTCTGAAAAATTAGCGATTTTCTAGTCTCCTACTGCGTCTCCAACTTTAGCTGGAAGAGAAGTCTCGTGAGCAAGAGAATAAAAAAATGGATCTTCAGTTTTTGCACGAAAGTGTCCCATTCTCCCCTGCACCCCGGGATCGCAATTTTCCGTTTAACCGGCTTTTTCGTTTTTTACGAAATTAGTCAAATGTAAATATCTCAAATTTATGCATTAAAACCCCAGTTTCCCCGATTTTCCGTTTTTTACTTTGGTGAATTGCGATCCTTGCCTACACCTCAACAGTATTGAATTTCATCTATATTCGAATTTTGAGATTCTGGATCGAGACGATTACCTATGAATACTATGAATTATGTGATATTTTGATGCTCATTATTGATTTTCTTTCAGAATGTCAATCGAAATTTTTGAAAACTGCTACAACAACAATTTAAGCGAAAAAATGTCGGTGAAGAAACTCTTAACGGAATCTCAAGAAACTGTTGATGGCGACAAAAATAATGTAATTAAAGGCAACTATATCAAAACCGAAGGTGGACATAAATACGAATCTGATCTGGCGAAATCTCCCATAATCAAAGAAAATGTTGAAGGCAAGATGCGATTGATAAGCTCATCGGACAGTGGTCAAGGCACGGCAAACGAACATGTATGCTCTGATGACAAGTCATTTCAAAGCGATGGTCATATTAATGGCGAACACATGGATTCTCCTTCGGAAAGGAGTCGATCGAATTCTTCAGATGGCATGCGAGTTGAAGAAAAATTGCTTGCTGCTGACTCGAAGTTCAATCAGGATGATGTATCAGCGTTGTTGGAATGTGAAGATGTGAAAAAGCATGCCCATTCTCAAGCAAGCGAAAGTGAAAATCAAAGTCGAACTGTGTCATGGGTGAATACCTGCAATGATGATGTAAGTATCGATGCTAATTAATTAGCTGCCTACATGTATTGGTGGTGGGTTTTTATGATAGATTGTGAATCTCAAGCAATGCAATTTTTATCTCTAAACGAAATTCTTGTGCCACCCTCAATTGGATGTCAATGTGTGCTGTTCAGTTTGTTGGTGTGTGCCTCCTTCCTCCTGTTTTTTTCCTGAACCTACATCCCTACCACAGCAAAGAGCCATGATGAAAGCGAGGGGTCACTCATTCAAGATCAACGATGATGATTTTCCACGGATCCACGGAATTCTGCAGGGCTCCAATAATTCTGCCGCGCCCCACAAACACCTCTATCTCCTTGAATGGGTTGAAAAACGTCAAGAGGGTTTCGGAGCCCTGGTCCAGCTACCACACCTCCGTCTCCGAACCAAGACCCTTCAACATGTTGTCGGGCCCCAACAGTAAACCGAACAAGATACTTTCACAATATGTGCACTCGATGGCTCCTGAGCATCTGTCGATTTCTACCTGGTATTTTAGTCAGTGAAAGGGTTTTAAAAACTTCAATCCGCATGCTGTTGGACATGCGTGTTCAATTTTTTTGGATCGTGTTTGACAAGTGCGGGATAGTGCGCCATGGATAGTGTTCTGCATTCTGAAAGTCCCAATTTTCAGTCTCGTTCCCTGCAGAAACAGGTGCTGCCGGTGGGACGAGATGATTCAACCACATAAAAAATCGTTTTATACCAAAAGTGCTTATTCAGAAGTAATTATCAATACCTCATCTAGGTACCTATTTTATTGAGAACTATACACCTATAAAATAACCATACATTTTTAAGGGAACAGTAATCAAGAATCAACAGCGTGTTTTAATAATAAATACATTAAATCTGATGCGAGTATGCATTTGCAATGTGTATGATTTCAACTAGAGCTTTTCGCCCGACAGCGTTTGAGATCTTCTCCAGAAGCACACAGGGCTAATGCGCCCACATGCCATAATGTGAGCTTAGAGCGCGTACGTACTGCGAGTCGCTCGAAAAGCAATTTTGTTCGCACGTCACAGCTTTGGAATCGGATTCCCCAAACCACTTTCCCTGACCAACACAATCTTGATACTTTCAAGAGGCGTGCGAGCAGGTTTCTAATAAAGACATTAATAGAATTTAATATCTGATAAAGACATGCAATGAACCAAATGTTATACCATCGAATTTCAATATTCCAGGGAAAGAACTTTTACAATCACCTGGATGTGAAGAAATACTACAGTGTAACCAGAGGAGAGACTTTCATGAACGAAATATACGAGAAGATCAATAAACGTGATCGGTACACCAGGCGTGTAAATTACGATCCTGATCAACCTGCAGCTGGGACTGAAAATGACATGGAGTATAAGTTTTATTTGGATAAAATGGGCGTGAAAAAGTTAATTGGATTCCAGGGAGAGTAAGTAAAGATAGCTTGTTATTTGAACTGCAGTTATACACCGAATTATCTATTTCAGGAATTCTGAGACTATTCGAGCCGTCAATCAAGTTGATTTCTATGTTTCAAAGGACCAGGAAGACAATGATACTGAAATTGTAACCATACGTGGAAGCTGGGAGAACGTTCGTAGAACAGTTAATGACATAAAGAACATGATGAATTCAGTCGGCAAAGAAATATGTGTTTCTCATATCAATACTGCTGTCAATCCTAGTGAATTCGTATTACAAAACCTTTATACGCAGTACCTACGGATCCGTTTAAACAATCTGGAATGTGTCAGCGTTGTTGGTGAGTCTTGAGCATTTAATGATGCGACTGCCTTTTCATGATTTCACGAGGAGTTCTGTCTTTAGGAGTGATAAATTCCTAGATTTACTTCGCAAGATGCACTCGTTAGTACATAATATCTTATTTAGCCGTTTACCCCGGTCAATTAGACGTCCAAGGGAATATCATGCTAGCGGAGATATTGGAACATTCTGGAGTCACTGTGATTGATATGAAAGCTGTTGGTTTTGGGGGCGGGGTATTGCGACAAAGTTTGATATAATGTAAACAAGAAAACACTGGACTTTCATTATGTATTCAATCATATCAATGGTTGTTCTCTAGCACGTTTTGCTTCACAAGTGTTGCAAACACCTGTCGTGGCACTTATGAAAGATTTGGGAATTTTTGAAAATTAGAATTGATTTGTTTTACTGTAGAACAAATTTTGTTCAGATTCAAGCTAGCTAGAATCAACTATGGACGATTTGTTAGTGCAGTAGGATGTCAGTTTCATCCGCACAAAACAGCGGGTTCCATCGAGTATCTGTTCATGATTTACAAAGCTCGATCGATATTGTTAGTGTAAAGCATGTCAGGGGTATATGCGACATGGCTCAACGGGGAAAATTGCGACAAAGTTGAAAAGTTAAATTTTTGTCGCTTAATTTTCGTCTGCACTTCTGCAGTTAACTTTCTGTTATCTGTTAATGAATGCAATGCTGAAGGTCCAGGCTGGGTTCGAGTTCAGGAATTTCGATCGATTAGCGACAGAAACACGCATTTTCAGGTCAGTTCAAGGAAAAGCTTGCATCCAAAAGGAAGAGAAACTTATGCAATACCTCGGGCCTAAATGTGATATTCCTTTCTATGACATTAAATTTTCTTAACCGCATATCAGTTTTGGCACCACATGCAAGGTTGGCGAAGAGCCCACTTTCAGATGAACAAATTTAAATCGATATTTCAGACTTCCAAACTCTAGTATCTTCTTGTGTCATTATTGGTTGTTTTGCCCATGTATTGAAGTTGTTTATCTCAGTAAATTCTAGGAAGCATGTCCAAAATATTGATATGTTAGGTTGAAAAAATGGATTTTTCGTTAAAACATCTGTATTTGCATGAGCTACTGTATATTCGACTAACTTCATCAAGGCGCTAAACTGCGACCTATTTCGATAATTAAATAGGCTTGGTTCCCTGAGTACGTTGTCACAGTTACTGACTGTCAGATAACGGTCAGCAAGCGGTGAAGTGAATTGTCCTATTAAGTATGTGTTGAGTGTTTCTGTGGCAACAATTTATAGTCGAAGCTACGGGGAAGATCGAGGGCTGCTGTCCCTCTAGATAATCTACGAATTCGGCGTAGTTAGGAGTCTGTCGAAGAAAAAACCACACAAATCTTCGTTTACAGACGACAACAACACAGCCGGACTTGTCGGGTCTTTCCTGTTATTTTTCCACCCTCAAGTACCAGACTTCATCTGAAGTATTGTTACTTCGTTTATTGTTCTGTATAGTGATGAAGATATTTTATCATGTTATGTAATTCAAAGTTATGTATAGTTTCAACATTCTATTACATTTTTCTTATATGCTAGCAAGCTTCATTTTGCGGATGAAGGGCTAGTTAAAAAGGCTAGACATTTTAAAAATGGTTTTTAGCAAGTTTATATAGTTTTAGATAGTGGTAGAGATAATGTATTCATATTACTATTGCAATTTTTTTATACACATTTTAACAGTTCAGTTTTATTCAAGTTTTCAAAATAAATGCAGCGGTTTTAGCAATCCGGCGAAGTTTGCCAAAAAAATACCAATCCTGTTCAGTGAAATATAATTGCAAAATTGTGTAAATTTGACTGGATGCGGGACTGAATTGACTGCACTTTGGAAAACCTGGATTGTCAATTAAATATGATTCACATAATGTGCATGTAGTTTTATAAGTTCAAAATGTGACTGCAATCGTCTGGTATATTTGTAAATTACAGGCGCAATGGGGACGACCGTTATGATGCAGAATACCAGTGATTATCGCTATCACAAACTCGCCCAGCTGGACTCGGCAATCAACACTGTATACGGTGTTAAGGATGGTTGGAAGCGATACTTCAATATGCCACCGGAGAGAGTTCCATTGCCGATAAATGATTTCAGTGTTGTTGTTGCACCTGATGCCAGAGGAACTTATTATCGTGCAATTGTGGAAAGCAGCAATCTTGAATCTGGGGAAGTGCAAGTTTGGTTCCTGGATTGGGGTGGTCGAACCGTTGTGCCGGTGGATAAGATTTACAAATTGCAGTGAGTTCATTATATTCATTGATTGTTTATCTGATCATTTATGCTTTGTGTTTGATGATTTTCTAGTAGAATTAGTTAATTTTATATTTCAAATTGCAATGATCCTTATGATTATTGCTTCAACCATGTTGCATTATATTATGGATTTTTAGGAATATTACAGTTCTTGATTATTGTTAGTAGCGGATAATGGAAAATTAGAAATCTTTGATATGGCAATTCATTAATAGTTTAAGTGTTTATAATAGTTTGAATCTTTATGATCAGAATAGATTAGAAATTCGGATTTCTACAAAAAATGATTTAAAATATCCATTTGCCAATTCATTCATCAATGAATTCTCAAGTTCGAACGAAGACGATGTTTCATGGCTATCTGGTTCGATGAAAATGCGATGTGAAAATGGCGGGCTTGAAATGGTGCATTATTTCCCTCCAATGTCGAGTAAAAATGTACTTCCAACTCATTTCAATCATTTTCAAGACCTCCAAAGTCATGACAGTGACATGCAATAAAGTTAATGCTTTCGAAAGAGTGCGTTAATTTCAAGGAGTGCAATAAACAGCTTCACTGAAATACATTAGCACAGAGATACTTTTTCATCTTCTAAAACGGTAAATTTACATGGATATATCAAGAACTACCGCTCATGTCTTTAACCCTCAGAGACCCGAGGGTGGGTTCAGTGGACCCCTTTTACAAATTCTTAGTTTACCTGCTTAAATCGATGTCAAATCATCAGGAAAGTCGATGTTAAGTAAAACAAGGATGTTTGCGTGTAGCAAGTCGATATAACTAATCCTGTGTCTTTCAACTTCCTCAGTGAACACATGCGAAAACGTGGTGTTTTTGTAATTCAACGACATTTAGCACAGTATCAGTTGCACTAAGAGTCAGTTTTACGATGTTTGCTGTCGCCATGCCAACCTCAGCTAGTTGATTATAATGAAATTGATTTATTCCATGCATCAGAACCATCACGTGGCCATTGTTTCAATTTTATCCATACCAATCGGAAATAGGCCTAATCTGAGCCACAGGTGCTACATTTTAAGACCCTCAAAACAACTGTGGAGATCTCAAAGCTCATCAATTACTGCTGTGAAAACTTTGCCAACAGTATGTTTCTGGTGTTGAACTAGGAATATAACGATAGATTTCATTCTGATCATTGATTTGTACTGATTTGTTCATGTAGGCCAACCAGTCATACACGATCATGTGCGAAAACAAAATATTCGCATTTTGCGATCTTCTAATGCACATGCACGTTGTAAACGTTGATTAAATGAATTTCACTAATCTACCATCGTGGATATGCATTTCTTCTGATAGCAAAATTTTTGCTATGGAAATTTCTACACCCTCTGCGACCTGAAGGGAGGTCCAGTGGACCCCTTTGGCCTATCTACCATAATGCTACTGATTCAATTGAAATGAAATAACACATGTAGATTCATTGTCAAAAATTATGATTTTACATGGACATGAGCCGTCGATATATCTTCAGCACAAAAAGTAAAATAGAAAAACATGATCCGGGCTCCGCTATTTTGTAAATGCCTTAACAAAATAGAGATAGATTTTTTCACAGCTATAAAATTCTGAGGATCTTGTGAAATCTATAGTTCCTTTATGCAACTGGTGTAAAGATACCCTCGTATTTGCATTATTCTGTATCAACAAATTGTTTCCTCGCCCTTCAGACTTGCACATAGACATGTTCATCTCGAAAAATGCAATAAAGATAAATACTTTGCTTTGGTTTCAGTTATTTATCCAGCCTCATCATTTAGTAAAAAAAGCTGCTTTGGTTGCTTTCCTATGTTTGGATCCCAAAAAGCGCAGACACACAAAACGCTAGCAAGTTTCGATTCTCTTTTTAACATCGATTATCTTGTGCATCCGTAGTTGGCTTCAGTGAAGATAAAGTTCATGATGCGAAGTTTTAGGCTCATTAATTTGCTTCTGAGTTTCAGAAAGTTCGGTTTCCACAATATGTATTCCTCTGGGTCTCTGGTGTAAAGCAGGACCTGTTTTTGCGGTCACCAAATTGAGATCTCGGTTTAAGCTTAAAGACCATTACCGCGGTTCTGAAGGCTAACGTCTCCAGGGGCCTATTTCACGAAACACTGGTAACTGGTAATTCTCAGTAGATTTGTACTGGTTGACAAAAATGGATTTCACGAAACACTGGTAACTGACAAGAAAACCAGAGCAATCTACTGATAACTTGATCAGCTGGTAAAATGAGTTTCACGAACCGCTGGTGAGCTGGTAACAGATAGATTTCACTGGTAAATTCTGTCACAAATTTTATCCATCTCTCGGGCAGGGTGGCAGTTAACCAACAAATGATGTTATCAATGTTTCTGAGCAGTCAAGTCTGTTAGAAGCATAAATATTTTGTTGATACGTTTTTCTAAACATACTAGTAGTTATTTAAGGCCTATCAAATATATTTTCTGGTTTGTCTGTTGTAGCATAAATGATGAAAAACACTGTCAATAAAGTAAGTCTCAAATAGAAATTACTCATGATATTACCCTGGGAGCGTTATTCTTGGTGAATCGATATATCTCTGTCTACTATGGTTGATTCCACCAGTTCTTGGCGATAACTTGTAGACGGTAGTCAATGATTTTAATATTTCTCACAGGAAAACTCGTTGCATCATAGAAAGAATAATTGGGATCCTTAAAATGCGATTTCCACCAACCTTCGCAGCGGAAATTGTGAATGCATGTGTTGCGCAACATAATCTGTGTATTATAAAGGAAGGTCCAATAACTAATGACGGTACTGGTGAATCGCAATTTGAAACTCCCCAAATTCAGGGGGATGAGGAGGTGCGATTCATTGGTAACGAAGATCAGAATCGCATCATTTCCAACCAAGATCGCAGAAATTAACTCATCAGCTCATTTGCATACGGTCATGCCTGAACTTTTAGAACAATGTCGAATCTGAAATCTCTTTCTTGCTACATACATTCCGTTGTTTGCTACAATAAAATGTAACTATTTTGTTCGCATTTTGATCAACATTTTTCAATGAAGCCACAAAACCTCAAATTTCTTGATTTTAATTCATTCTTCAATCAGGTAATGATGTATGGACCGCAAATTTATTGTAATGGGTCCATTGTCTAAATTTTCCCTTGATTTATCTATAGACTAATTAGTAAAACCTAGTCTGAATAACTATATTATGATTGATAATCCGACATCAACGGGAACCGTCCTCCGATATTGATAGAAAAGTCAAAGTCACAAATAAGTTACAATTATGGCTTTGACTTTATCATATGATTGATGTACTTTTATGGTCAATATATTTTTATTGAAGAGTACATATGACGTACATAGGAATTTATGCGTCTGTAATGCATTGAGTCTTGCTATTTAATGAGTAGGTGCAGGAAATTTACATGGCATCAAAAATTGCGTCATTAAGAAGCTTGGATTTCCCTGTTGAAGTTACTACTGCTGCACTGGCTTCTCATTGGTCTTTGTCATATGCTGACGATCTCGTGAGGATTAAATGGGTCATATATAGCGCAGATGATCTCATACATCTTCATACATTGATGATTGTGACGCTACAATAGATTTACCAGTTTACCAGTGACCCTAGGACAATTACCAGTTGTTCGTGAAATGGAAAATATCCGAACTGGTGATTGTCCTCGGGTCACTGGTAAACTGGTAACTGGTAACTGATGAAGTTTCGTGAAATAGGCCCCAGGGGTTGCGGCGTCATACTGTTTTTCAACCGACATTGACCTCAAGGACGCCTCAGGATTTCGAACTGCGGGGATGTAATATGCCATTAGCTACCACTGCAACCAGTAGTTTAATAATATGCCGGTAAGGTAATAAGGAAACCAAGGATTTCTAAAATACTTCGGGTGGAACAAAAGTTTTGTCGTTTGTCTGATAACGACTTAAGAATGAGTAATCATGGTCATTGCGATACATCATTGCCAACCTTGATGCATTCGCTGATCAGATATTCAGTTAGATTGATTCTCTAATGAAGTTTTATGACTCATTTCGGACAATATTCATTGGATGGTGACGTCACTGCAACGAACAGCGATTGGATGTCTATTGTTTCGATTTTAGTAAGGTTAATGTGTCCTCACATTGTTTTTTCAATCAACGGTCTCAACATGAGTGCAGAAAAATCGCATTACCGCTTCTACGCTATAACACGTCACAAACTTGGCATGTCGGCTACGGAAATTCACGAAGAACTCAGGAATGCCTGGAGCGAAGATTCTCCATCACTGAGGACTGTGCAACGTTGGCTAAAGGACAGGATTGATGATCTGGAACTTTACGACGCCGCAAGTTCTGGCCGCCCAAGGACTTCCAGGACAGATGAAGTGACCAATTTGGTGTCCGAACTGATCGAAGCAGATCCTCATCTCTCATCTCGAGATCTCGCTACGCAGCTCAACAGCTCACCATCTTACGCATTCTTCGAGAAGACTTGCAACTTCGATTTGTCTGCTCTGTCTGGGTACCCTACGAACTTTCTGACGACCATCGACAATTGCGAGTCAACTGCGCAAAGCATCTGCGTCGTGCTCTGTTCGCCATGAAGGACGAGAAGTACGACCTATACGCCGTGGAGGATGAAACATGGATCCCATGGGATGCCCATGGGACGAAATCAGATAACCGAACGTGGCTTCGCAAGGACGAACCAAGAAGGCAAGTTGTTCGCACATCAAGCATGACAACACGAAAGTCGATGCTTCTTGTCATGTTCACGGCAAACAAGCGGTTCTCTGTAGAAGCTTTACCTCACAAAACAACTGTAGACTCTCAAAGAATGATTGAATACCTCAAGCGTACTGGAGACCGGTGGAGAACACTTCGTTCAAGGCCGGTGCGTTTGAATCAGATCAGTCTGCAAATGGATAATGCACGTCCCCATACAGCAAGTCTCGTGAAACATTTTTTGACTGAAAGGAATGTAACGACACTTTGGCAAAGTCCATACAGCCCAGACCTCAATTTGTGTGACAGATTTCTTTTCGTTTGGTTGAAGAATGCATTGCGTGGTAAGACATTCAACAGCTCTTTGGAGGTGGAAGAAGCCTCGTTGCAGTACCTTCGTAGTGTCTCCGAAGATGCTTTACATGAACAGGTTGACTTGCTCTTAGAGCACTGTCAACAAGTCATTGATGCACAATGACATATTACTGAATAAAACTGTTCTTATGGATACAGAATGTTGTTTTTCTAAAATATAAGCCTAACGACAAAACTTTTGTTCCACCCGAAGTATTACTATTTTTTGCTAGAAAGCTTTCCATCTCGAACAGCTCTTTGGTGATCGTCAGAAGAATTTACAGGCAGAGAGGCATTTTCTTCTGCCGATGACCAAGTAATGGGTCGAAACAGAAAGATTTAGAACTGAAACACTAGACATTCTAGAAATCCTTAAATTCCTAATTGATACTACAAAAATGATCAGGACCTGTTGTAATTAGTGTTCTGTCGGAAATATGCTTATTTGCACAAGTGATATGGTTTCATAAGGCACATTCACCCAATGGATCGTCATAATATTATAACAAACGCTTTTATTTGTGTATGTTTGCTATATTCCGTTACAAGCGCGTAACACATCGATCAGTATAATAAAGACTGTTAATATATATCTAGTTCTATTTATCTTAGATGACATTTCTATCCATCCACATTCTCTTTCAGCAACTCGTTCAATGAATTGCCATACGTCGGTTTGGTTGGCAATCTCGCTGGCTGTCAACTGAGTGATCCTGAGGAGAACGAGTCATTTGGACGATTTCTCTTCCAATTTCTCCGACGTCATATGCCCATCAAGGTTAAAGCCGTTAACATGGATGCCTACGGATATTATACTGTGCTTTTATATGGCAACGGTGGGGAATGTATCAATCATTTATTGATCGATAACAAGTGGGTAAATAGCGTTCCTTACTGTACCTATCATCCATTCGTAGACGAGATCTATGTTCCCGCTCAGTACTATGATCCGGAAGCCAAAGAAATTCTTGAATTCAAGTTCAAAGCTTACGAACCGTTCCCAGGATACTATCCAGCTGATTTTCCTAGCCCAGATTCTCCCGAAGATGATGAAAATCACCAGTACCCGGACTCCGAAAATGTCCCTGAACATGGATCTCGCGCGAAGCACAGGGTCAATTTTAATCTTCACGGACATGGTGGACAGCGCAAGTATAGATACAAAAGCGAGCGTCATTTCCATCAAAATAATGAAAGTGATGACGGACCTCGACGCTACAAACATGAAAAACGTCGTCCAACTGGATTCAAACCAGAGCCTCAAAAATCTGAAGTCAGCGACAAACCCAAGCTTCAAACTCAACGGACAAGCGGAAAAGTGGAGGACAAACCGACTAATCATATTCCTGTGGATGGAAAGGAAAATATCAGTCAAAAACCACACGCTAAGGCATCCGTGTCTAGACCAGAGGCGCCTGTCCCACCATCCAAGCAGAATGTCAACACTAACGCATCGGTGAATGCGAAAAGTGATCATGTTAGTAACACGAAATTGAAGCCCAAGCCTCCACCTGTATCCAAAACAAAAGCTGACAGCAACGTTGCTAAAAATTCAAATAATCCATGTGAGTCCACTCTTTCTGAAGCCACGCAAACACCAGAAGTACAATCAAAACCAGCTACACAAAGCAGTGAGCAGAAATTGGAGAATGACAGTGCTCCCAATGTTCCAGGTACTTCATGTCCCACCAAAGTCACGCCTCTTCCCGATAATCCTTGGAGCTCTATCCGTGTGTCAAAAAGTAACATCTTCAGTCCCAAATCGTCCAATGAAAAAACTCAATCTACGAAATGCACTCCCTGTAATAATTCATCCCCCCAATCCCCAGTGTCTTGTGACTCATCGGCGGTGTCTTCATGCTCTACTTCAAAATCTCAAGAAAAACTGAGTGATAAGGCGGACACATCGAGTCAGTTAGTGTCTTCTCGGACATGCCCTTCTCTAGAATCAGAGGAAACCTTACCTGACCATTGGACTGTTGTGTCAAAACGGCGGAGTAAACGGAAAGGAAAGTATTAACTAACAAAATTTATTCAGGTTAATATGTGATACCTCCTGTACAGTTCCTTTCCGCTTGCTTGTGCCAAAACCAAAAAAATATTTGCTATATCTTTTATGTGAGAGAAAGCTTGTTTTTCAGTCCTTTATTGAGATGATTTTCTGTTATCAGTATCGTTGAATTAAAGATGGTGGTGACTATCAAAGCAGTTAAGTGGTGTCAGTCGTAGAATAAGCAGCTCAGCTGCTTTAAATTAGTGATTTTCCAATGAAAATATCTTCAGAATGCTTTTGGAAGTTTTCCCTCGTTAATGTTGCCTATCAATTACTGGTCGTCTGAAATATTTTGCCAGCATTAAAAATGAAAGCGAACAGAACTTGAGTTTCCAGTTAGTGGTGCCTTGGTGGTGAAGGTGATTTTGCTATGGTCAAATTTGACATTTTATCGTTCACCACTTCACGAATCCCTTATTCACGATGACTTTGGACGTAATCCTTTACAAACGGCTTCATGAACTTGTTAGCTCGGTTGCTTTGAGGCGCCATCCTGCGATTTTATGCATGCTGGAATAAATTCATGGTTAAAAAGATTGTGCGTTCGAGTCGCATTGCGCTTGGTATTGTCTTTCTAAGATGTCAGTAATGGTTGCATTGAACATAGTGATCATTACTCGTACTAATTTGATATCCTACACACGTTCTTTCAACTGAATTTTCACTTGTGTTACTAAGATGGAGAGTTGTGCTTGAAAAATGCGGTAAATGGGCATTGATATCTTCCCATTTTATGTCGCCGATTGCCGATTGTAATAATGCGTGAAAATTGATTGAATCAGTAGATATTCATATCTGATTTTATTTGCGCTCAGTTATGAAACTTTGTTGCATTACAATTACTCGAGGTCAATTGGCGACATTTCTAGGTTCAATTTTTTCCATTTGTGCTTTTTTATCTCCTGGTGTGTGCTTTTTGACTTGAGAAATATGAGTCAGAAAGTGCAATTTATGGACCAATACGTTATCAATTGATTTAAGAGAACCACCATCCTGAACATTAGCTGTTTCTTCGTCACTAATTGAGACCTGAAATGTGTCCATAAAAGGCATTTGCTGACTCATAACAGGCGTGTTGTCACGTTGCGATTTGTCAAGTTCCATTATTACTCGCCTTCCCTCATGAAATGTGATTTCTTGACCTCAGTTCTATGGCAATGTTTATGCTGTTAAAGCAGACTCCTTCAATCATGTTGTTTCATTTTCTACACACGTAAATTTTATAGTTCTATTATGCTTGTTAACGATGAAATATGCTGATGGTAAAAAAAAAATGATTGAGAACATGATTGTTTTTATGCTCCTTTCGCATTCAGTGAATCCTCGACTCACTCAGAAGTGGTCAGAATAGCAGTTCGTGCGTCAGAATAGTGGTAGTGAATGGCGATGCATCATTTGGGCCATTATGATGCTATCTCCAAGACCGTCGCAGCAGAAAACTTGCTTAAGTTGAAGCCTAGAATTGTTGTGGGCTATTAGACTACGAAAAAAATCAAAAATATTTCACCCGTGTAGTCAAAGCTGAAAGTTATAGATCAATAACTTCGCTTCAAGGCATTAGCTTGCCGATGACGTTATGTACAGGCAGTGTTCGACTAGCAACTGCGCTGCACCCAGTTCACTCGGAATTTGGGGAGGTGCAATGCAGCCGATTTGGCTTCAGGGCTCAAATACAAAACTTGATTATTTGAATAAGGATCCAAATCGATTAGAAAAGAATATCATCACTGCTAAATTTCAGATACCCCAATTTTCAAAATGTATGTGTGACCGATAAATAAATGCCAATCAATGGTCCTGCATAAACAATATACTGAGCTTGAATCATGCTTGCAGCTGTCGCGCTAGCGCTCAACTAAAATTAAGAGATGCAATCAGAGTGAGACGGGTTACTCGGCTTGACTGATAGGAGAATCTCTAAATGAATCAACAGAACAGTCCTGAATTCCATGCTATGTCTGCCATTGTGTCTATCAGTTATCTTTTCATTAATAATAATTGGTCCACGATATTCACTTGAATTTCTATGAGAATTCTCTCATTATTTTACTTCCAGCATCACTGTATCCCATTTTCTACACATGTATAACAAAACAGCTTTTACATGTCATCAGACTATTTTTATTGCAAGCGGAAATCTCCATTTTCACACTTCTTTTGACAAAAGCTTTTCTACTTATAGTAAACTGAATCACCTTTACATATATAAGAAGAGGTTGCGTCTCATAAATATTGAGCATATTACACTGACATCATCTTCAACAACAACAACAAGATGCAAGGAGAATAACAAGACGGCTGAAGAGAATGAATAATTACCTGAACAATCACGACGAGATTTAGAATATCCATCCCTCAGTTCCAAGTCGCCAACGAGCCTTTCATTGGCTCATTACAGCAAGACGATACATAAAACTTGTAATTAGAACAGCTGATACGAAGAGACACTTCAATCTAGGATGTGCCACCACATATTAAACAGACTGTGAACCGCGAGTTGTCCGAAGTTATTGGAAAACATCCACCAAAATGGAGGAAAGTTGTAATGTATAAATATAACTGACGAAAGGCAGACTCTACAAATAATCTGGTGCAAAATAAGAATTCAGTTCGCACGAGAAATCTGAGATGTGCAAGGATAATGTTGTAATAGACAAAAAGTAAGTATATTTTTTGGGCGTTTTTTATCATGCTTTATTGGGAAATGGCAATAATAATTATGGTTCAAAAGATAATCATGATTTTACTCTCAAAACAAGACTGTCAACAAAATCGATAAAGAGAATTGTCAGATAAACAACTTCATCACAAATCTGATATCAATAATACAATATGAATCCAACACAATCAAGTCGGATTTGGTCGGAGGAGATATATAGATGGATGCGAAAATAGATTTCCCACAACCTATTTCTTACAATTACACGTGTACAGATAAAACATTGATCAGAAGTGTTGGGGAGGATTTAAAGGAGTGGAAATGGTACATGTAGTGGTGGCTGTGAAAGAGAACAGGACGAATGGATCTATTTCAAGAAACTGCAATAATCTTTTTTACTGTCAATTGAAGAAGACACCATAAATAGGAGTCACAAATCTGATATTTGATATGACCAGAAAGAAGTCAGCCAAATGCCAAAATAGATGGACAAAAACCACAGTGACTGTCAGTTACAGATGGATATTTCCCATCTAACATTACGACATCACAGACGAAATTACAGTCTCTCCCGGATATCTCATACACCTCAGACTATAAGAAACTCAGGATGAAGCGAATTGAAAACTTCGTTGCTATTCTTCATTTACAAACCGCCTTAAAATGATTCGAATTACAAATAGTTCGTTTAATATGAATTGAAATTCCCTTCAATCATTATTTGTGCTTTAACATCAGCAACGAAGTTTCATTCTAATAATAATACATGTCATCCTAAAGAAATGAGGAACAGCCTCGAACTGACAGCCAGCTGTTTCAGCATAGTCTCAGGTGCAAGAGACAAAAGGGTTCAACTCCGCTTCTTCGTCATAAGATAAAGCGAGACAAAGGGAGGCTGATGACATGAACATATAAATTGTCTTTTTTTCAATCCACTTACAATACAAAGTCACATAAAAAAGATCATATCCAAAAATCGATAACCCAGTCTGTCTGCCGACGAGGAAAAATCTAGATAGAAAGAAAACGCAGACTGCTCTCGAAATTACATATCTCTTTAAAAGGAAGAGGGCCTGAATGACAGAATGGCGTACAAAAGTCAACGACGAGACCTTCACACCAACGATTGATGATGAAGAAACGAAACAAGATCAGACGCAACATTTGGGAGGAATCGGAGAAAGGGAAGGCACCACGTGAGGTTGCAGAGGAAACGAATAAGGCAGTTGCCAAGGGTTGAGCGTCTTACGGGAAGCAACAATTCCCATGTCCAGAAAAGATAGATCAAGAAAGAAAAAACAAATTTCTCGCAAGTGCAGGTCTGATCTGTTCATTGGTCCTCGGGCCACCACAGCTCTGTGGGAGAAAATTGTCAGTGAGATGAAGATGGAGCTGTATGTAAGCGAGAAGTAAAACAGAGGAAAACAAGAGCGATAAAAACGACAGACGAAAACAATGGCATGAAAATGATGTGGAGGATGGGAGTTATGTTTAATACTTAATCACGGTTCCACCAACGGAACATCGCCGCCTCCTTCACTGCAGGGATCAGTCGCCGGTTGCTGCGTTGACGTACGGTTTTGGCGCCTTGCTGCGATACCTGCACTACCACTAGGGTTCAGTTGACGATAGAAGATGGTTCCCTGACTGGCCATTAAACCTAAATGAGCGGGAGAGGCCTGTGGTAGCAGAGGTGTGAAAGGAGGGCCAGGTGTAGGATACAGCGATCCTGGATGAGGTTGAGCCAATCCTTGCAACGGTACTGAATGATAGGGTGGGAAAGGAACTGGCAAGCCGTGCTGCTGACAATGAGAATAATAGGCATCCAGCAGTCGAGCTCGCAGTTGTATCAATGACATCTGCAAAGAAATTATAAAGGTAATTTAGTTCTACCAACGTAATGATAATAATTGAGATGAAACTGTGATTTCATTTAGTTTGCATTTACAAAGAAAAAGAGAAAACATAGTATTATTGCATGATTATTGATGAAAATGATTAAAATTGTCTCTAATGAATCAAATGCATCTGAATATCACAGCTGCTTGCTAATGAATGGAGTCACTACATGACAACATTTCATTTTTCTAGAAGCACATTAATTTGCGCAGCTGCACTAACGTAAGCCTACTATGAAACTTAGACCTCCAATAACATTCGCGGTGAAATCATAACATCGTTAATTTTTGATATAATGTCAACAGATATAATAAAAAAACTATTGCTCGTGAATATGTACAGTGCCATAATTCCACATAAAACCTCGGTAGAACAACAACAAAAACACTTCCAACTGTGGCGACTCACATTTCGACGATTATAAGAATGCCAGATAAATAATAAACTATTTGATATTTCTCAGGACTCGTTGACTTAATTATAGAGAGGAGTGCAGGTTACATAACCCACGCAAATTGTTGATAAAAATATCCATAAGCCTGTTGAGCAATTCTGGTCTAGTTGGGTCTTCCCGAGATGTATTGCAGAGTCCTTGTAGGACGAAATGCAGCATCTACGACTGCCAAGGAATTTCAAGGTTAGATTGTATTTGTATTTTGGATTTTAATAAAAACATCGAAAGTCTGGAACATCTCCACTACTTGCATTTCAACAGAATCTATTACGAGCGTATCTACAAATTCATCTGAAGTATCTACATGAGGGTACTTGAACAATCGAGTGATCGATCGCTGTCTTACTGTTTTGTCCTAATCGGATGATCGATCGAACTGTCGGTCTTCATTGTTGTGATCGATCGGTAATTATCAATCATGAGTCAATTCCAAAGATAATTCCTTTGTTTAATTCACAGCGATGACGATTCCCCTCCAATCGAGAGCACGCTCACACTGCAGCAAGCTCACAGAATACGCGCTTTCTGTCTATCTTTCTTATCTCAGGGCTTCTACGTAGCGCTCTCGTGCAAAGACTACTACCACAAAGTTCGTTTCCTAAATCGTTGCACAACCCAAAACCTCTATTATCTTTTGCCTATTCTCATCAAATTTAATCGTAGGCCCATAATTATAATAATAATAAATCGTATATTTATAAACCGCTCTCTCCGAGCTGGCTCAGAGCGCATACATATCAATTGCGGTAATTGATTACTAAACGTGTTCACTTGGGCCGCATCAGAGCCCGAGACACTTGGATTAGGAAACTATGTTATCTGCTTAATTGAATGAAGTAAACAATTATTGGAAATTTGTTACTTCAAAATCATTGCTGATGTCCTAGAACTTATCGGACGCAAGCGGCGTCAAGAAAATGGTGTTGTTTGAGAACAGGTGAAGACAAGCGGCCTCGTCAGCAGATAAGAGATTCGAGATCTTCTGACTTCAACCGAGGGACTCACCAATGTTTGGGAATAGAACAAATTTGAAGTTTGCCATTGAAAGGATGAGCCGATCCTGATAAAACTTACATATTCTTATAGCTCATAACACCAGCATTCATTTAAACCCAAACTCGAGAGCGCCAGCGTTAACAGAAGTTGGTACTGATGGGTTGTATCCCCTCGCTTTCGAATTTGTCTAAAATCCACAGAAATAGATCAACCGGAGCAAAACGTCGGATACATATATTTCAGTTTATTTTCTACCCAAATACAAAAATCCATGCAAGTCGGACAAGAACTGCATAGAGAATTAGAGAATGAATTAGAGACGACAACCTGAAGTGTTGCAATGTCAGCAGCTTGATCTGACTTCGTCTGTTCGCATTATAGTTACTCGTTGTGTGTACACTGTGCATTGTTCTCTTTCCGTCGTCATCTCATCACTCCTATTTAAAATCTACCCACGCCCACAACCCTACCACAACTTTTTTACGTTTACGTTCAATGGTAATAATCTTAATTTTCTGTTTCTCACAGTTTCGTCTGTAGATGTCGGCGAATGAAGTGACCAAAAATTCATGCTTATGAGAGTGCTGACCACAACTGAAACACAACCTAAACGCTCTGCCAATATAGAGTACTAAGCATACCTTTTACATGGCATAATGTTAATTAAAATTGAGCATCTTTATCAATGGAAAATCGTTTCAGTTATTTTTTTTCAGCAGCATTTTTTTGCTATAACTCATTATTACTACATCTTTTTGTACATTAAACGAATCTTGAAATCTTTACATTATGAAAAAGCTGATGGGTAGTTCACTCTGTACAATTTTCATCAAAAAAATGTCGTATTCATCTTAATATCCTGCATCAAAGAAAACGCTCAATTTTCTTTCATTGGGCCTACTGACTACAACTGACCACTTAAGATAGTAAAATTTATGCCAAAATAATCTATGGAGTATAAGGCTTCATATGATATATCGTTTTTTAAGATTGAACCAGGACTTCAACAGCAACACTACATTTGAAAATGGGTTAACTTTTTTGTGCAATTATTTATGAAGCGGTCTTTATACTTTAACCGGGACGCACATCTCACGGGTAGTGTGGTGGGAGCTTGTGCTGACTGTACACTAAGTACTCCCAGTTCGTTCATAGCGTATGTGCATTCAACAGTTGTAGATTGTCCAACACCATCATCGAGCTTGACAGTGAGCTTAGCGACGAGTTTAGATATGAAGTGACTGTTAACAAAAGGGATAATTCAAAAGTGAAGCAGCAACGGAATTATTTTTATTTTCAATGGCGACTGCAAGCTGGATAGAAAAGTCTCGTCTCGAAAGATGCAGGAATGTGCATATATCAAAGCAACATTCCGCGACGAAAAACCTATTTCCTTACTTCACCTTGTTTCACACGGTCACTACCCACGAAAATTAATTTTGCTATATCTCAAAATACATGACGTCATTGTAAGAAAGTGTATCTTCTGAATTCTCAAAATTGTCGTGAATCGTTGCACCTTTTATTTAACCATCAAACTACCGACAACATCATTTATACTCATAAACCCTAACTTCACGAAATGCCCATTGGGTCAAATATGACCCAAACAGAAGGCGGCAAACATAATCCACGTGCCATCTATACCTTAACACACACCATTCTAAATTCATTTAAGGGTTACAATGTGCATGATATCATATGTCATGGGTGTACGAATAATGTATGGGCTCATAAAAAACGACTTCACGAAAGTATTTGAAATACGGTTCCATTTTCTAAATTTTACAAAAGCTGCTTGTTTCAAGTGCCCACAAAACTTGAACAATAACAGTACTATAGCTATCTGATGGCTATGGGTGCTGAGAGTCATGATTCAAGCATGCCGGTGATTTTCAGATTAGATGCCGGCATTTTAATGATGAGAAGAACAGATTTTCCAGTTTGGGTTAAAGATGCTGCTGCGGGCCAATTCGATCCATGCGACATTCTGGCGACACGCCATTTCCGGAAAATCCCAGATAACCAGACCACCATTTCATAATACTTACTCTAAGCCAGATGAGAACTACTACAGTACAATCTAACTAGAAAACTTAAGTATGATACATGCTCAGCAGTTATATTAAAAGCGACTATTTTGTGGAAAACTCTTGATCCTAACGGCTATTTTTCTGCTCACAGACGTAGTGCATGTCCAAATGCAGAAAATAATGTTATCAAAAAATCATGTGTGCATGCACGTGCAAATTAATTTGATTGAGAAGCATGAAACTGTTTTTTACTGACGCTTCTTCGGGCATGTGGAACAACCTATGCACATGCATCCGAGCTAGCGAAGTCGCTGTTGACATAGTAGGCGTGGCAGAGGCAGCTAATGAATGACACAGCTCTTTATTGGTGACGTGATCTTGCCATCGAATGTTGAGGACACTTCGCAAGATTTTCAAACCTCATGAGTTCTTTCGCGTGGGTGGCAGACAGAGCCCACAGGTTTCTGTGAACATTGAAGGGAGCCTTCAACATCTTACATTCAATGTATCTGCTATTGGCCTACTTAGTTCTGCAGTTATGACCTATGAGTTATACAGCATCTTTTTGGTATACTTGATTATAATTCCAAGCCTCACAGCAAACAAGCATGCAAAAATAGAAGGACAAGCCTAGTAGTGTAAGTGTGGCAAAAAAGAGAACCGTTAAGTTAATTCTTATTATTTTTGTTTGTTTTTGACAAATTTCTTGAAATTTTGTTGTTTTCACTTGTCGCATTGAAACAAGAATCAAGGATAACTAGGATTTCTAATTTTTTGAGAAGTGGTGTCTTGAGCTTCTCTAAGATTTCTGGGATGCGATTAATGGCAATCGAACTTCGAATTCCTCAATCGAAGATGGAGACAATATTCAAGCAGTATTCATGGTAGGGGGAAGACACGTCTCTCCTCGATCAAGCTGAGCTCCAATTGGTTAATATAGAAGCCACAAACGCCATTTAGAAACTGAGTCTTAAAGCTGAGAGCAAATTGGATATTATTGTTTCATTGACGCTAATTTGATTCTTTGGAGGCATCCATGACCATTTGCAGTCAGTGAGTGTAAATCGCACCATAAAGGACTTTGAAGAAGCCACACTTCAGACAGGAAGCTAGATGGCGTGCATGCAGTGCAGACTCGGTGAACCACTTTTTTGCTCTTATATGAAACTAACACATTATGTCACTCTTCGTCATTCAAGTTTCGAGGAGTATTTCTACTGACATATACGATAGAGATGAACTAGGAAGGCTTTGTAAAGCGGGAACATCAAGGCGGAATTCAACTCTTGAGCTAGAAAAAATAGGAGAAACTCCCCAAAAATAGAAGAAAAAAGAAAATGTCGAGTGTCCAGGAATAGGGACAAGTCTCTTATTCTGCATAGAATCTAGATGGAATGAATTGAAGAAATATCCAACAAGTAGGAGGGGAATAAGAAAACGTCCAGTATTTAGCGATCGAGACAAGTCTGCATAGAATCTGCAAAATTCTATTATATAGGCATATTGGAGAATTTCTTACAAAATGTGGGTGAAACAGAACGTGCCAAAAACGTCTTCACTGTCCACTGTAGATTGTCTGTCCGCATTTGTGTCTACTGATCTAAAGGCAAGGTTGAATCAGCTATCAATATATCTTTTGCAATAAATTTAGAGTCTGTGAATATCCTTTGCGGGCCCTGACATCTTACAATATAGTCGAAATGTTGGTCGCAATAAAGTGTTTTTCTCGGTTGAGTCGTCTCGCACCATGACGAAGCAAGCGACATGTGCTCTCGCTTTAACTTTCCCTCTCTTATCTCAAAATATTTCAAAGTTTTTCACTTTCCGACACGGTTTGTACCGACATTCATAATTTACATTCTTCGATTTAAAAATGTGTTTTAATACATTTTGGTTAAATATAGACAAATAAAAATGTCTTAAAGCATCTTCGATTAATAAAAACGAAAAATAACATTTGTAAAATGCCATATTTCAAAAACAATAAATGCTATTTTCAACCTTATGCTCATAAACTTTTCATTGGTTCTATGTTTTGTTTATCATGCCTTCTCTCTTGTACGTATTTATGTACTCACCGAATAATCTCATGTTTTGTGAGACAAAATAAATATATTATCATTAACACCGAAGGTTAATTGCATCGAACCAGCGGACGAATATCATAGAAGCATCAAATTGTCTGAAATTATTTCTTTATCAAATAAGATACACGTATGTCGGCAAAATGAGATTTCTTCAGACATGCCATTAAAAAGAGCATTCCTTATACCTGATGAACTCTCCATAATTCACACATCTATTGAACGAAGAACATGGCATGACTGTTGAAAACTTCCATATTGCTTGCATGCAGAATGTTGAGGAGCGATTTCTCAGTATTTGCATTACTTTCCCATATAAGAGCACGTGCTCATAAGAGCTGATAGCCAATCTTAGTTTATAATCACAATCGAATCTTTTTTCAATAGTTATATGGTTTGATTCATTGTGTTGACAAGTTGCTATGTTTTGGCTTTAACATGAATGTAAGCACAGTAAAAAATCAGATGGGTTTGACAAATTAGTGGTGCACGAAATAAGTTGACAAAAGAAATAATGTCAAAGTTAATACATATTGATTTTGCCTATACGCCTTCACTTTGGAATAATGGCGGTAAATAAAAGCAATGAATTAAATCACATAGCTTGCAACAAACGATTCAGAATGTCAATAATACAAGCAAAGATTGGTTGTCATAGTTTTGAGCACAAACCGGTATTTATATATCATTTATATATTTTTTATATTATATTATATTGTAGTTTAGGAATGCAATGCAAACATTGAAAGATTGCTCCTGAGAAATCGTTGTTCAGTAGGCCTATGCTGCTTATACAAAGTAGGGCATATGTGCAATATTCAAGATTTCAAAAGTTACATCATAGTTTCAGTTCTATGACTGTATAAACTATGATGAATCAGTTACAAAAATATTTTTTATCAATGATGTTTACCTGATTCACTCACTCACTCCACGATTTATCGTCTATTTTCCTCGTTTTTCGAGTGTCGAATGTAGTTTTGATTCTGAAGAACTTTCATTTTGTCATATCTAGAAAAATCCCCTCTATTCGCGAAGGATCTTCCTTTATGCTCAGGAAAATATTGCGCTAAGCGAATCTATTGGGCAAAGAGCAAATGAAAACTAGAGGATACGCTCCTGGTGTTTTAAAAGGTTAACCTTAACTATCTTCTTTTAAAAATCGTCATTTCAAACTTCTAAAGACAGCTGTGTGCAAGCGTTGTATCTACTTGTGATCTACTTCATCTAAATACGCATTTTTACACATGCAAAATTCGTCATGATGGTATGGTACTCTTACCCCTATCAATTTCATCATATCAAAACGCGTTGAAGAGAAAATATTAGTTATATTCATAAATATTTCATCTAATGCCAACTTGAATGATTCCACTCACGAAACGAGATAATGTATGACAGTCAATTGCTAGTCTAAGTTACATTTGAAAGTACATAATATAAAGCATAAGAACATAAATATTCAATATTTCTGTCTGAATAATATATTGAAGAACATTGATTGATTGATAATAATACTGCCACTGCAGTTTTGAAACTGGACTTTTAATACACAGTCATTCATCGTGAATCACCTGATTACATCTCATCATAAATATCAGGGTATGATAAACATATGAATGAATGGAGTTGACCTCACTGAATGAAATGAGGTCAAACATAGCAGCACCCATAGATGCAGAAGGTCAGACAGCAACTTCACAAAGCATCGTAACCACTATCTCATTATCACTGCAATGAACATTGCGTGTCCTTAACTGAAAGGTTCATCTGTAGATAGTGCACCAGATTTCTGGGTCACGAGTTTACGATATGAAAAGCCACCGCCATTGGTTCAATGACCCTGGCAATTCAAATCACTTCAGTTGTCAGAATTGAATAATTGCTATCGATAAACCGATCCCTTGATAAGGTTGCTTTGCATTTTGCTGCACTATTAGTGAATTGCTACAAAGTATGAAAATATATTTGATATTTAAGTCCACAATGGAGACTTCATACGAAAAAAACTAAGTAAATGGGTTTTGATGAAATTTATTTCAACGATTCAGAAATGGATTCCGAAATGGCTCACCACAAGTTCCAGAAGACCGCTATCAACAAAAGATGCATCCTCCAGCATCACGAGACATCTGCAGGAATGTTCATATCGCACCGCTGCCAGTATTAATAGCTCTTCTGCTATCAAAAAGTTCCGTTCAAAATTTGAACTATTTTTGGCCGAAGGTGTTGCGATTAAATGGCTTCGTCCATCTTTATGTATACAGAAAGAGCGAATTTTTCTCAGCACCATTTTGTAATTCTTCATTTATGATTTTATATTGATTTTTTCCTTCTTTTCCTCCTTCTTCCTCATTTTCTTTCCGCTACCTTCTCTCATGTCACTTTTCTTATGTACTTCATTATAATTATTTTTCAACTTATTCGATTCTTTATTCTTGACCTGCACATGAGTTTTTACACTAGGTTGTCAATCGATGTGTCTTACTGTAATGTCTTTATCACGTGTCATTCCCGTCTATGCAATGTGTCACTGTCAGTCGTTTGTGAGCTTTTGTCAGACCGCGATTTCCTGCAGCCACGATGCAGTTCCGTGTATTGCTCTATAAAGAACGGACGAAGCGCCGAGCAATATAAATGATATTTTCATTTCAACACCGAATAAACGTGGAAAATATAAAATCATGAATCCTTTAATTATCAAAACATTATATCAATGGGCACTAACAAAAAGGAAATTTATTTGATTTAAGTGAGCGTATTGGGAACGAAATTATTTTGAATAGCTACATAGATTTGATTTCCATTAGTAGCCGACTCGCAATGAATTTATACAATGAAACGGAAGATTCAGCAACCATTGACTTCAAGTGTTTCAAAGTATGACGTTTTGTGCAAACGCTCATCAAACTGAGGAAGAAGGAAACGTCCATTCACTCATTCAGAGACAGTGGTCAGCGAACCGAGCATACAGCAGCGAATCAAGTCAAGTCTTTTTGATATTTTTCAGTTATGGCGGTTGAGCCGCTAGATGGGATGCCGCTGCGTGGATTCCAGCTTAAGTGTAATCTTCGTAGCTTCGATTTTTTTAAAAAAAAGTCATTCGAATTCAACAATTTTTCATGGAATTGACTTTCTCAAATACTGGTATGTAGATTTTGATAAAGAAGGAAAATATACTTTGAGCCAGACTTGTGCCAATTACTCATGAAATGTAATTGAAAAATTGATCACAATTACTGATTACCTCGCTTTTCTTCAATTACTTTGCAATTACTTTCGATAATTGTTGGCATTGCACTATACGTTTCCCCACCACTTCTTTCTTCGGGCGGATGAGGTCAATCACAATTGTTCCACGGAAAAGCAGATGAGGCTTGTATCATTGATAGTAAATTGTTACTTTCTTATTCTTCCCAAAAGTATTTTCGCCTTACATCTCTACTACGATTTAAACTGAAGATGCAGTGCTGGGATATCAAGACTTGTGCCTTCTAGGAGACTTTACTATGCCTGCAATTTCATCTCTGCTAAGATTTTTAATTGATTAAGGAATTTCAATTGTGGCTTTTAGAAGAATTCATTCGCCTGTCTTTTTCCGAGAAGGAAGTTAAGTAGCAGTAGATTTCTGATATACATTTTCCGATCTGTAATTAGGTTTAGGGGGAAGGAATATGATAACACTGGCACCTAATTTAGATTTTGGAAACTATCTTCACCGCAAAGATCTTTGAAAGAAATTATCGGCAGTTGCAACCCCGGTGCTCATCTAAGTATAGTAACGCATTATCGACGAGGCAAGGGAGGTAATTTAAACTGCGTACTAAGTGAATGTTTAATGGTGCTGACTGCAAAGTAGTTGCAATTACTTCTCAATTACATGTACATGACTTAAAATGTAATTAAATGCAATTGTGAATTACTCATCAGAAAATGTAATTGATTGTAATTGCCAATTGCAGTAATTGCAATTACAATTACAACAGAAGTCTGCTTTGAGCATATAGTCATTTGGAATTTAGTGTCATTTCAGGAAATGTATTAAAGAGATGGATGCAAATATATTCATTTCTGCTTGATGAGTTCTTCAGCTGGAAGAGGGTAACAAAAAGAATAATGACTAGAGATTATTTTTCACCATTTGCAAGTCACGACAAAACCAAGCGTGTTTGTTCTATGCACTAGTATATGAGGGGTTAAGATGACAACTTTAACCATACATATGATTGTCGGTTTTTTAACGAGCAGTTTTCGAAGTTAATAAATAATAAAAGAAAAATTTAATTGCTTCTCATGTAACTTTTCACCAAGTTTTTAAGAAATCTAATTCAATTTGAATATATAATCGGGATTACAATTAATTCACAACACGTCGTGCTGGCTGGTCGTCGCTCCGTTCGCTCTAGTGATTCAGTGTCTTCGTTTGGTCGTTCTCTGCTTCTGTGTTGGTGATCTTTGGAGTTATTTGTATCAATCAGCGCCTGTAGTCATCGTCTTTGTGGCTGTGTACTTCATTTCGTTGCTCAGAGTCCTCATTCGCCGTAATTCCTGGGGAACTGCAAATCTTCGCCCTGATATTCAGTGAAAAGTGCTCATCGGTGTCTGTTTGCGCTTGTTCGCTGTCTTTGTCTGTGGGATCGAGATCACGTGACGCGAGGGTACGCACCATTTTCATAACATTCCGGTTTGTGTAAAAGAAGATATCTACAAAGACGTTGGTGCCCCTGTGGTCGAGAGGTGGAGTGTATGGTCGCTGTACAATCGTCTGGTTTTCACTATTGGTTCGATTCCTGGTAACACTTTTGCTCCACAGAAACTTCTTGGATATGAATTCTCGAAAAGGAAGTGATGCAGTTTTGGAGACTTGTGCAAGTTGTTCTATTGCTATAGAAGGTGATGTGGTGAAATGTCAGTTTTGTCTGAAGACTTTTCATCTAAAGAGGGAATGCTGCAACTTACCTCAGTCCGCTTCGAAGGCCCTCTTATCGTCCCCTCACTTATCCTACTCCTGCAATGACTGCAAGATTACGAAATTATGTGATGTTCTCCACAGAATTGTATTGTTGGAGAAGGAGCTAGAGGAGATGAGACTGAGCAAATCTTCTACATTATCCGCTGATTTAACACGAGCAGTTCATGATGCTATAGTCGAGAACAACGAGAGGGAGGTAAAGAAGAATAATGTTATGGTGTTTGGTTTGGAGGAAAGTTCTGCTGATGTTACTGACACTTTTTGCCTTGGAGTCGAGGAACCAAGTGTTCAGGAACTTTGTAGTAAGCTGGATATTTCTCGAGATTCAATTGTAGCAGCTGATCGTGTTGGTAGGCGAGGTCTAAAACCGCGTCCTGTCAGAATTCGCTTTATGATAAATGATGGCAAGGCAAAGTGTTTGAGAAATGCTTGGAAACTCAAATCTTTTAATTCTAATACGAGGCAGACAATCTTCCTTCGTCTGATTTGACACGGATGCAGTTAATCGAAGACAAAAAACTGGTTGAAGAATTTAAAAGAAGGAAGGCATCTGGAGAAAATGTTATTCTAAAGCGAGGAACTATCATTGCAAAAGACGAGAATAACTGACAACCAGTGATCTCTGATTGCTTACCAGTTATTTTTTATACAAATGCTCGATCAATATGCAACAAGTTTGATGAACTCTGTGTCTCAGTTGATAAGCATTTGCCGGATGTTATTGCTGTTACTGAAAGTTGGTTGCACGATTTAATTAGTGATGAACTTTTCCATATTAAAGGGTATAACTTGTTCAGAGGAAATCGAAGTCAAGACAAGAAAGGCGGTGGCATTTGTGTGTGGACAAGGAATCAGATTCATGTGACCCTTATACAAAATACATCAGCAAATAATCACGTTGAATGTATCTTCTTGCAGATGTCTCATCAACGTTTTGAATGTGTATTTGTGGTGCTATATTTCCCACATGGTAGTAGCATGACTTCAGTACAAAAGCAAACCTCATCTGACTACATTATATCTGTTATAGACAATTATTTTCGTGAACATCCTGAACGTCCTGTGATCATCGTTGGTGACTTTAATAACGTGGATACGAGTTTCTTTGAAATATGTTTTGACCTTACCAATGTTGTTGATCAACCAACAAGAGGTGACTCATTTTTAGACAAGATCTTGATTCCTCATCAAATGGCCCTATCATATACTCAAGTAAATGTATGGCCTCCTCTTGGAAGTAGTGACCACAATGTGATTATTGCCAGACCGAAGCACCAAATGATTTATGATGCTATGTATTATGCTGTGATGGACATGCGTGACTCAAAGTTGGAAAATGCGATACATCTTCTAGAATCGGTAGAGTGGATTGACTCTTTGTCTTCCTGTGATATTGATCAGGCTTGTGAGACTTTCTATTCAAAGCTTCGTCAAGCAATTGGTACGATTCCAAAGGACATGATAAAGCGATCAAAAAATGATAAGCCATGGATTACTAACGTTATAAAAGTTTTGATAAATAGGAGATATACTGCATACCGACAAAAGAATTGGGAACTCTACAGACACTTTCGTGACAAGGTGAAAGAGCAGATTATTCTTGCTAAGCAGACCTGGGCCAACAATCTCATTCAAGCGAATAAATCGATATGGGATGTATACAGGACAATCAAATGTGATGATAGAAATTCAAATTGGTTGGAAAACTCTGATTCCTCTAAGAATATTGTCGAAATTCTGGAAACATCGAATATGTCGTATCAGTCTCATTTCATCGATGACGAATTGAACATTACCAGCTTTCCCTACATCGTTCCCTTTGTATTTTCCGAAGCTGATATTGAATATGAGCTGACAAAGGTGAAAACACGAAAATCTGCAGGCTCCGATGGGATACCTACTGCCCTTTGGCCAAAGCTTGCATTGGTTCTGTCAAAACCCTTGTGTGTATTTTTCAACCGATGTATGTATGAAGCGAACTTACCTGTTTTATGGAAGTGTGCTGACATCGTTCCTGTACCTAAAACATCACCTCCCAACGTTAGTGACACAAGACCGATATCCCTTGTTCCGATTCCTGCCCGCATTCTTGAGCGTCGTATTTTGAATTATTACAAGACTGCTCTTACAAAACGATTTGATAAATATCAGTTTGGATTTCGACCAAAAAGTTCAACGTTGTGTGCTCTTCTGCAAATTGAAGATTTTGTGAGCAGTAAGCTTCAACACAGAGACATAACTGCCTTACATCTGCTTGCTGTTGACTTAACCAAAGGCTTTGACAAAATATCCCATAGGTTGTTAATAAAGAAGTTGATATGCATGAATATTGATAACAATTTGTCAGTTTTATATCAAATTATCTGTGTAACAGATACCAAAGAGTACGCTGGAACAACAATTTCAGTTCTTTTCTGTCTGTAAAGAGCGGCGTTCCTCAGGGATCCGCGATTGGTCCCATGCTTTTTGGATTATTTACCGCAGATATGTCTTTGGATAGTGATAATGCTTGTTTAATCAAGTATGCCGATGATTTCACTTTGTGTTGCTCTATTTCTAAGAATGCTGATTTTCCACTCATGCAGAGTCACTACGACGAACTCATGGTTTGGACGTATATGAACAAAATGTCGATCAATGTAGATAAATGTAAACAGATGTTTATTACTTCAAATCCTCACTTTGATTTTGGAAGATATCAACTGTCGTCAATTGAGACTGTTCATATTTTAAGATTACTCGGTGTGATTATTGATAGTAGATTGACGTGGAGAGAACATATATTGTACATTGCTAAGAAAGCGTCGTCAAAGATTTATGTGATACGACAGTTGAAGCACTTTTTCACAACTGACCTCATCATTCAGGTGTATTTTTCTTGTGTTCGCAGTGTATTGGAATATTGTTCTCCCTTATTAGTTAACTTGCAATCCACCAGTTCAGACTTATTGGAGCGTTTGCAAAAACGTTTTCATCGAATTATATGCGAGAAATCAGATTGTAATTGTGCACACTTTATTCACTATGTTATCGACGCACGATCCAAGGGTACTCATTCTTTTTAAAGGTTGTCGATGATGAGGGTCATCCTTTGCATCACTTGTTACCTGAGCGATTACATTATTCCGAAAGGTTTTTGATTCCCTTGTGTAAAACAGCAATGAGAAGTAATAGCTATTTTTTAACTATGGCTAAGCTATCAAATGACGGATTTACTTTGTAATGTCTTGCATGTTTCACTTTGTATCATTTGCGATGACCTGCTGTCTTTTTGCTTAGGATGAAAACATGATTTTTTTGTTTGTTAAGTTCTTGTATTTCTTTGTAATTATATATGTCTTTGTGTATGACTTGAGCCATTAAGGAAGCTACTACTCTCTCATGATAAATCTAAAATTACTGACCCAATAATGTCTGACGCCCATTTTAGGTGTCTACATGTGCATCCAGCTTAATTTCTTAAACAAAAATTGGATAGGTGGTTTCATTATCATAATTTCAAGTTGAAGACGCTATCTTTCCCATGACTAAAGAGTGCTGCGGACGCCTCCGAAAGCGTGTGCGTTTATTTTAATCTTTTAATCTTGAATACAGATGATGGAGAACGTCCGAAACACAGATTGCTTTGAATTTAGAAGTTGGTGTCATTCTGCTTGTAGAATCATTAATAGACAACTTGGATTCATATCAATGAGTGAAAATCACAGCGATTGCAGCTCCGAATCGATGTGCTCATCTTATGGTGAGCCTGCGTATCTGTGTTCTTTGTTGTAATACCAAATAACATACAGAAGGTATTTTCCAACATATAAGAACGTTCTTAAAATCCAATTTATGCAGGATGCATTCTTGCATGCTGATGCGATGAACACTACGAGTTGCAGTAGTGACGATGTAATGTTGACATACACGTACTGAACCTTTATATTACAATGGAAGATATTCAACTATGTTAAGAGAAAGCTCTTATGTGATTTTTTTTAATGATAGGCTGAATCTTCAGTTATGGTCTACATATCATAGTTTGATATACTGGAAAGTCATTCTCGTTATCATTCTATCTTATTCTTCTGCACATTTGCTGTGGATGTATTTTAGAAGATCAGGCGGCGGAACTTCGCATCTGATACATTCCTGCGATGTGCACAAGTGTTTCAATACATTTCGAGTTTAGCAAATGTCAATATAATATTTGTGTGTGATTATAAGCTTTCACTCACTTCTGGATAACTGAACAATTTTCCACAATAAATGTCTTAATCTTTGCACGTCATCGTGTGCAATGAGGCTTTAGGTGTACTTTCACTTAACGAAGGGAATACCCAGGCAATGAGAGTATTCAAAGCCCTATTTTGGTTCTTTCACTAACTCTACTTTGCTCGTGTCACTAGGCACAACAAAAGAAAATGACAAGTTGTCAAGAAAATGTAATATTTTAACCTTTCTCGAAGTAGGATTGTGAACTTTAAGCTTAGTTAATGCAAAAGGAAGAAAATTATGTTGCTAAATTTGAATCTACAACATTATTCGAATACAATTCATTCATATTCTTGAATTCAAGAATGCATCTACTCGCAAGTATTTGTTCGACAAGCACACGGAATTCCATAGACCAGCATTCGCAACATGGAGAAAACTTGAAGTGCAAGGTTTGACCTGATCGATGTCTGAAAGTCTGCGGGACGTCGAGTACACATTCTATTGCTAGGCCACCGTGCTGTCTGATCGAGCTTTTCTGTAATATTGCAAAAACATACCATCTAAAGAGAGATTAATGGCAACCGACATTATTCCATTTGAATTCCTCGATTACGAACTTTTGATTTGAGTAATGGAACTCATCTATTTGAACAAATTCTTCAATATTCACTTTTCTTGTATTCATCAGCTTTTCTTTGCGGAGAATTTTGAAGTCCAATTTACAAACAAACATGTTTAGCCCTAAAAGAAAAAAGCTGATCCACTCAACAAACACAACCAATCTCACCCTGGAAGTAACTATCACATGATTTCCCTCGAGATCGTCAGGATAGCAAACAATGTCAAACGAGGTGACTGATTTAAAGCGCTGTAGGCATTCACAGCGTGACAAGATGCAAACTCAGCTTTCAATTATTTCTTGGTGTGGTGCAATACTACGACTATTTCGCAACCTTTTGCAATATCTGATGAGAAGTAGCGACAGAAAGCAAGATGCGCTAATAATCTTCGCCTCATCGAGTGAAGCGGAAGGTGAGAAGATTATGCATGATCCTGAACATAGAGTTTTATCAGCAGAAGTCTTATCCCACTGATTTCGGGAGATAAATGCTCAGAATCTACGAGTATCACAAGCAATGTATTCTCTGAGCTGAAGACGAGGTGAATGCACAGTTCATGATAGAAGTTGATTGGACATTTATCTCCATGAAATCAGTGAGACATCATTTATTTCACGCTTCTGTAGCTATGCATTGCCTGGCTTTGCATAAACATATCCATGCTTTCCTAGTTTTGTTGATAAATAAAATCTACTAGTAGATTTATAGCTGAGAATCTACTGCAATCTACTGCTGAATTTACTATGTCATCCGATGGATATTTGATGGCGTCCCGAGACGGCCTATTAGTCTTACGTATTAGGATGTGCTTCAGAGGTGACAGTTTTCCACTTTAAAATACTTGACATATTACTATTTAATGTCATAACTTTCTTTTAATGGCTGAAACATATTGAATCGTGTATATTCGATGATAGCATGTCATGCTAATTTTACTTGGCTCTCCCAAATTTTTCCATATTAAATGACTGACAGTCAAGACATAGCTAAGTTTTCGGCAACATCTTCTCTCTATTGAGGTCAAATTTTGAACTCATTGAATTTAAACGTCCATGGTGCATGGAGGGCTAAAGAATGCGTATTGGGAAATTGTATCTGAGATACTGCTTTATTATTTGGGAGGGAAAGAACTGCATCAAAATGTGCATTGATTTAGAACTGTGTCTTACCTGCGTTGCCGAGAGGTCACCTTGGATAAATATGTTATCAAATTCCACACCATCGTTATCTTCAGGCCGATTACTTGGCAGAAGATCCGAAAACCAAGGCTTTGACATCTCGACAATAGCATTGGTTTGACGCTGAATGACTGCTACATTCTGATGATGTCGCCCACATAATCTCCCCATCAGCAACTGTAACCAAAAAATTCTCATTATGAAATCTCAAAAAGCAAGATTATGCAGAACACCAGATGAAAATGACAAAAGAGCATTTGCATTAAAAATTGCTACATTTACAACATTGAAATTAATGAAAATTCAAATTTACACCCTAAGAGCATCAGCACCTACGCTTTCATCTACCATACAATAGAAATTACCACTTTCTGTGATGACTTCTCAGTCAGTCTTTCATATAGCAGCAAATGATTTGAGTCGCGATAGAGCTCTCCTAGCGGTTGCGACGATCAGTTAAAGAAGCCACTCCTAAATACAGTACGTGAGGAAAATGGAGGCGGTAGGATGGGTATACATGTACTTGGTAACATCGTTTGGTAGAGGAGATAAGTGTTTGTGGCAATCAAACATGAATGAATGCATCCATAAAGTCCTATGTTGCACTATACTGTAATTACATAACTGCAATGCCTGTCCTGACATTAAAAAACAGAGCGAATCGAATGTAGTCAAGAAATTTCCTTCTCCTCCGGAATCGCCCAAAATCTATTCGAAGGCCCTATTAAGCAATCTTCATACGAGCAGAACGATTCACTTCTCAATGTATTACTGCATGCATTCTCGTCATAATTAATTTACTAAGCAAACATGAAATTTCGTTTGCAGACTGACCTTGGGCACTCGCATCACAGTGTAGATCGTCGGCGCCAAATTTTTAACTCCCGTCGCACCCACTTTATGACCTCGAGAGGCTACAATGCCATCTCGACGACAAGATAACACCTTTTTGAAAATGAAATGGAGCGCCAGATCCAAGGATTGCTCTGTATTAGCACGAATAGTGACAAGTCGCTTCGATTCACTACTTCCATTGCTGCTCGAGCCACCACTGTTGACACTATCATCCAAACCACAACCATCCTGGAAAAAAACGATGTTCGAATTACCGGTCGTCAAGCAGGTAGGCAGGATCTGGGACTAATCACTCGACAATGGCCCTCCTAGACATCACACTAGCGAACTTAACGTCCTCAAACTGGGTCACTGATCAATGAAATGTCCAAAAAGAGAGTCAAAAAAGATTTCAATAACGTCCAACTGCAGCAGGGTTATCAACAGAATAGGTCGAAAATCAAAGTTCAAGCGCTGAATCGAGTCATATTAAAGTTATGCAAGTTGCCTTTTTTGTATGCACTTTGTTACATGTTTCTGAACTAACGTTTAATCCTGTAATTGCGGTAATCAATTTACAGTGGATATTTCTAGGAATCAATGAATTTTTTGTGTTTAGAAATAAAGGCATCAGCTTCGATAAACAACGATTGAGTGATATTATCACAACCGGGCACTTTAACATCGTGTCTGGTTGCCATCAGAAATTACCGGTAATCAGACAAGCCACCGGCAATCATTTTGAATTTATCATAGGTGCATGGACTATCAAGGTCCGTGCTGAGAGATGGCACAAATATTTATGCTAATTATTCCTCATATGCGGTACAATATTGAAAATTGATTGATCTAGAAATTGATTCAGAGCTTGAAGATAGAAAATGATTCAATTATTAGAAAATCATATGAAACTATTCAAGAAACTACTGTATGTATTTAGCTATAAATTCTCAGAATCTTTGACATGTTCTGTCTTCTTCAATTATATCAAAAACAAATATATTCCCTAATAGTTTATATTGCCAATTGAATAGTACAAAAATTGAGGTTATTATTGACAGCATCCACTTCATCCAACATTTATCGTTCATTTTTTTTAAACAAAAATGGTTCTTAAAATTCAAAGACACACATTTTTGTCGCATTTCATTGCAACGAAATTCAGTAATGATAACCAATACAGTAAACATTCAAGTAATTGCTGGCTCTCAATGAGAAATGAATTGCGACTTCGAACATTCATGGATTACAATTAATTGCAATACTTGAAAGTTAATCATCAATTCATTATGATTGCGAACGGCTACAAAGTTAACGCCCCTGAATTTAAGCATATAGGAATAAGAAAGCAACTGAAAAGGATGTGAAGATAAAAGACCTGCCATGGTTCGAACAAGAAAAGGCATTCAAGCTGCAATGCTATGCTACATTGCAATCAGGAAGATTTTGAAATATAAAACGTTTCTTTATGTTTGACATCATCGTTCTGATTTTTTTGAACAAAATGGAGTTTTCTTTCATGTTTGCCATAAATACTGACGACAAATTCAAAATAAATGCATGAACAAAGCATGTACACATTCAAATAACTCAAACATAGTCAGCAAAAATGGCCAAAATTATTTTTATTCTGTATTCATGAGTGATGAAATCCAACAAAAATGAAGCTAACTCTTTTGCCATGAGTCGAATCGTAATCTTCTCCACCTAAGAGGAACTCGTCACCACGTAGTAGTAAGTCAACGAATAATAATTATATAAAGTTCATGCATGAGCTACTCGAGATTGAAAGCACCATTGTCATTGATTTCTTAGAATGAGTCAATAAGTGATTATGAGTTGATAGTAGTCGATGACTGGAACAAATTCGACTCAATTGTGTGCGATCAACAGTTGTCATGTAATTTTCGTAAACAATCTCAAGTCCAGATTGTCAATGATTCAGATCATTGCTTTATAGTCGTTTACTAACTCATTTCGAACTGAGATTGGACGATTGAGTTCACAACATTTTACTAAGGCATTACTGTGATATGGAGATATGCTAAGGAATTAAAATATGCTACGAGCTTAATTTTTGATGGAGTCTTCAAAATATGAATATTCAGCAATAGTAACTTCATTAATGATAAAATTGCGTTTTCGATCGAAAAATGGGAACAGACCTGATTAGCTAATTCAGTCAATGTTGAAGTCATTAGTAATTTTCCAAAGCAATAATATTTTCCACTATCAGCACATCTAATTAGTGACACAGTCATGCCTGAAGCGACTTAGAAATGTAATTTGCATAATAGGTGGCATAACAGCATGTGTGTTTAATGGTTCTTTATCAATAGATTATTATTTTTCATTTGGGTCACAATTTCATCACGCATCGTGTTGTTTAAACTGTGGTAATGACCATCTACTTCAAAGATAGCCGCTACAATGTCAAGAAGTATTGTCGTAGATTATTATCTGAGATGTCCGTCAGTGAGTGTTATTGGATTGAACTACGAGTGTATAATGCGCATAAATGGACGTCCCTGTGTATGTTTAGGCGGGAATTTCAAGATTTTTCAATGATGTCAAAGTTCCGGGTGGGGTTTGTATTCAAAGCTTTTTGCAACATAGCAAGTTTCATTCATCAACCATCGGACTGACTGCTTATTTTCGTAGGAAAAGTCGTCAACATAGCATAAAAGGCACAAAATAGATTTTTGAATACACATCTTTTAATGGATGCTATAAAACCCTGACATCAGGCATACGAACGCACATTCGGGGATCACTAGGAAAGTTTTCGAGATGAGGCCGCCAATGAAAGATGTCTTGCCAACTCGAACCACGCATGCAGCATGGTTGCATAAATGCATGGTTATGAAGAAGCCATCTTTCTTTAAATCTTCAGTTACTGAAGTATAGAAAATGTCGTAATACTTGAAAAACTTAAGCACGAAATTAATTGACATGTACGGACGATACGCTTCGTCCAGCAAGGACTCATCACTTCTGCTCGAAAAGGATGAAGCTGGCTTTAAGTTATTGGACAGTAGGGACTATTGGAAATATATGTGTTGAGATCAGAAATCAACTAGACTGAAGTATTCATCACATCGAACGTCCACTTCGAAGAATCATGCACTGAAGAGTTTTTCCTCAGAAGTATCAATAATCCACCTTGCTCTCCCCTCACAGCATTATAGCTACCCGTCATGAATGTGAAAAAATCGTCGACGACAGATTGCGCTTCTTCAATCGAACTCACGATGCATCAATCCGTGTGAGTGAGTTGTACTTAAGACTTTCATTCACACAAACATTGTGCAAAAGTTGTAAAAAATAAAGCGTTTTCTTTGTGAATGGGGCGCTCAGCTCATCCAGATGAAAGAGGTTAACCCGCTTGAAAATAATTAAGAAATTACCTGATAGTGTGTTGCAATCAAATTATCAAAACATTTCTTCCCAAAATTCAGTCTAAAGCTCAGTAAATATACGAGTAATGTGCTCGTATTACTATTTCATAATCACTATCTCAGTATTCATAAATTCCTGCCGAAATAATGGAAATTTTGCCGATGCGGGAATTACCGCCTGACTAGGAACACTGATGTTGGCTGAATATTTCTATATGAGTTCACCATTTCTCTAGGAAAATTTTCTTTTCGAGTTAAAATCTGCATGTTATATAGGCCTACACTACATAGTCCCTTAGTTCACAATTGAAGTTAATACACGCATGTTGCAATATTATAACAGATGCTTCAAAATGTGCACACAGTTGTCTACGCCACTCTACACTTTCTAAATTGCAGATATGATGGTCAATTATCTGGTGAATGTTGATTGAGACATTAATTGCAGAAACAGTAATGTGACTCATGAAAATGACCGTGTAAGTGCGTTAAAAGCAACGTCTTAACGTCTCTGTTTAATCAGTAACGATTTTCTTCGTCCCATGAAACTTACACGTATGCGGATAGGTATGAATGCAATATGTTCTGAGATACTGATATGCACGCTCTGGTGATTGTCCTAACGTAGGAGAGACAATGATTGAGTTTAAGTGACACTACTGATCTCGTTCAGGTTCAAATACATAGTTTTTGTATGTTTAGGCTACAAACCTCATGTCAGGTAAAATTGTTATACATGTATATTAGTGACATTTTTTGTTTATGGCTACAAATCTTGCGAATCAGTTCGATGTCATTATTATGCAAATTCCTTTTTTGTACGTCTTTGTTAGTTTTGCTGAACGAGACAGATTATTTCTAATCACAAATAAACTGTTTTACAGTGTAAATCTGTGTTTTAATTCAGTTCACAAGCTTTTATGCTTTCCGAGATACAAAATAGTTAATATTTATGCACAATAAAGGTGTCATAAACAGAAGTGATTCACAGCATCAGATCAATGCCATTAATGCATTCAATATGTTCTCTGGGTCCATTGTAAATGGCATGCAGTGGTACAAGTAGTAATTTACAGCCACAAGGTCCACATTCAAGTGAAATCGATGCAGTTGCATAACGTTCTCAGATTGCCAACCTGTTGGTTGATTGTTGACGAGTTTGTTTCGAGGTAGTTTCACTTATCTTGGCGACGAGATGGAAGCAGGCGGCGGGGTGCATGCTGCGGTCAACAGAGGAATGCGGCCGGGCAATTTTCAGAGCGTTGGTGCCATTCCTCACCTCATGTGCTCCTTCTCTACACATCAAAGGAAAAGTCTGCGTTGCCTGCGTCCAATGAAATATGACGTTTGGAAGAGAAACTTGGATATGTAAGTAGACAGTTAACGACGTCTGAAGAGGGTGGAAATGCGCCTGAAGGTGGATGGTGGCCTTAGCGAGGTGACGTCTTCAGGGACATGCTGAAACCGAGGAAGTATCTGATGTCATGAAAGAAAAGACTTCGGTGGTGTGGCGACGCAATAAGAAGAGCTCGAAGACCGTGTCCATCAAGTGTTAACATGGAAGAAGAAAAGGTCGACTCAGAAAACATGGAGTGACTCTGTTGCCGCTGATCTCAGACAGAATGGTCTCAAACCAGATGACGTGAACGATCATCAACTCTCATCCATAATGTCGGTGTTGGGAGACATCATTCAGCCCTATGAGAAGCAAGTAAGTAGAGCTACAAACTCAATAAAAAAACCTTTGATTCCAAGTTCACTGGAGGTGGATGTTAGATGGTATGCGTGTTTATGTGCAATACTTTGAACATCTAAAAGCAGCACAAAACTATAGCTTTGATACACGGACAACAGGATGAAGGTAAAAAAGTCATTCACGACTCACTGATCTTTTTAACTGACCGTCTTCAAGACTGAGCTAGGTTGGACACTTGCTATTGCGAGTTAACATTCGATGCAACACTCTTCCTTAATACTAGTAGGTATAATGTTAATGAAAACTGCACTTAGTAGTCATGTGCTCAAGTACACGTATTTCTTCTGTAAATGGCCAAGGTGGATGATGATCCATTGCATTACATCGCATTATAATCTGCATGCATCTTCCATCAGATCTGGAAACGTACGACACTTCTGTCACGTTGACCACAAAAACTTGCAGTATTTTAAATTCGCAGTATGAATTATGATTACGTCTTTGCTATATCCTTTGACAGCAAAGTTCACGGGTCATTGCGTCGTCCAAAATGCATTAAAATTGCGCTATGTGTGACAACCACTACATTACACAATTGCAGCGCAGTCGTCATCTGCTCCGTTACCATTCATTTCGTCAGTAAGAAAACAAAATCGAAACACTACAAGTTAGAGTATCGAGGGTTCCACTTTATCAAGGATTGAATTTATCTTATCAAAACATTGGATGGCACAGCGATCATTTTTTAACATTGACTGGACAATGAACATTCTATCGACTGCCTGATTCACTTCATCAATAGTAACAAATACATTTCAAAACTGGTGTTAATTAGCCAACTAGTTTTAAAACTTTTCCGGTTAAGTTTCAGAGATTTTGTGCAAACAATTAAAATAATCCAATATTATGCGTACTTGAAGGTTGCATGAAAACGAGCGAAGCGCTCGGAAGCTCGCGCATGACAAAATCTCGAATCCGATATTGGCTTTCTGAAGTATCAAATGTCTATAAAGGACAGGGATCTCGGAGAAGAGGAACTGTTTCACAACTGTGTCTTATAACAAGTGAGACAAGCACGGTGGCGACTTGCTTCAGATTCCCGGGCTATTCCAGGGCGACTTCATCACATTTCCAAACTATTTTTTGCATCGACCAAATCTATCTGTCATTCTAATATCCGTGTATCACAATGATATCTCTATGGGTTACAATATAGTTTGATATCTAGATTACTATACAACCTTCAAATTTCATCAGGAAAATAGAGGTTCGGTTTTGGCATTATATTGCTGCCTGTTTAAAAGCAATCAGATAGAAAAAATATAGATTGTTTTCTATCGGAATTTTCGGTCAGATTTCGAATATACATTGCTCTTGAAATCGAATGAAATATTATACTGCACTGCTACATCAATATGTTTATCGAGAATTGTTCTCTGTATGGTATCTGTGCTGCTTCTTTTGAAGCATATGATACAAGCAACAGGATGAGTGACCTTCAATGAGAATTAATCTGAATGTTCTTGTGTTATCATTTAACTATCTTAACATAGATGTTCTATGACAGAAGATGCTTTCGTCTTTTCAATTTATTTTTCAGATTTTTCAACTTCAACATCAGCTGCACCAGAACACAAGCATTTTGTTCATTCTTCCTATTGCCCATCCCGAGGAAGGCCTCTCTCGTCGCAAAAAAAAATGAGCTAGGAATTGCTTTCATGTAAATACCTCTTAACACAGAAAATACGTAAGACGTTGTGGAATTAACTGCCATTCCATCATTGTTTTATCGCATTCGGAAATAATGACACCATCTAAACGGGAAATTATATAAATAATGTCCTACAGTCTGTTTTTACTTCTGTAAACGGTTACCTCTCATAATTATGTTGTTTTAATATATAATATATTACACAAAATATATACATGTACTGTAACAAGCTACTAAGCAAATTCAATCAAGTAAAAAAAGTAGTTTAAAAATATAAGGCTACAGTCTTTCTCTATAAAGGCACTGTCTTAATTCAAACCTTTCATGTGAAGACCATATCATATTAGAAGAAGATATCCTAACGGATGGAGATGTCTTGATAGATTTTGTTAATGTTATAATAGAGATAGGAATATTTCTAAACAGGCACAGATTGCTCTAAGAATACGGTATAAAAGGGCCGTATAAAAAATGTGTCGCTCGTTTTTAGCGATTCTTAACATGCTCAGTTTTTCCTATTCGGAACGTGCTCACAATAATTGCGAGTGATTACGTATTCTGTCTGATACGTATTTCGAACATTTCAAGATGACGCAAATGCAGAAAGAAATACATGCAAAATACAATTCCACAGCTACAGTGCCTGTGACAATGCTAAAAGCATTTAATTACATCATCAAAATGGCAAAGTAGGAATTAGATTAAAATATTACTAAATCCAGCAATTTGGAAAATTCACCCTTAATGATGAATTCATCATTGAATAGAAGTCATTGGCTGATATTTATTCTGTTGTTTTCATTTGACTTTCTCAACAATTTTAAGCCTCTTATAATTGTGCGTTTGATGTAATGGTGCTAGCGAGCGTCTCCTTCGATGCCATCATGAAGCTCTTTGATGACTGCGATAATTAAACTTTAGTATTAGTATTAGCAGCTGGGGCTAGCAATGTTGTTGACAGTAGTTACATGAAATGAATTGCATGTAATGTAGTAACAGGTCTTGCAAGTGCGATCGACATCATCGCATGATATGCAGAATACATGCGGTCAAGAAATTCAAAATTTCGAAATTGAAAAGGCAGCGTAGATGGAAGCAGAAAGTGGGACGATTGTTGTACGGAAAACATATTTGAAAACAATGTATCCAATAATCGTCTGTGAGACTGGGAGCAGTGCTTTGCAAGTTGTTTAAGAAACCAAAATGCATCCCAAAATTATGGTAGGACCCTTTTATAGGTACACTTTAAGTACTTTTCAAAAGTTGCCACGTGGTTACTCAAAACGAGCCTTAAAAATATTGCCTAGGTACTTTTGAGATAAATGCTGAAATGATCTACTGGCATCGTTACGGTGAATCAGAAGTCTTTTTTTGGATAATAACGTCTTTATTCATACCATAAAATGCCGATTCACATGTCCATATCCGTATGGAAACAACACTTCTTTTAACAATGCAACCTACAAAAATTGCAGATTAAAGTTAAGTAAAATATTTTGATATAAAAATCAAGATAAAGTTAAAGAACTAAATTAAACGGAGTTGTCAGATATTGCGGCATTATTATCAGACAACTCAATGTCTATGGCATCTAGTGGAATGTTTTTGGGCCACAAACTTCGGGAACCTCTCACACAAACGATTCTTGATCTTAAAAGTAGAAAAGACATTTTTGTGCGGAGCCAATTTGTTGCTGCGCTCAATTTCATGTTTCTCTTTTCAGCAATGAGCTCGATGAGGTTTGAGAGAAAATGATCCTCTTTCGACTTGAATGACGCTTTGATTGCAAGTTCTTTTCTTTTCGCGTTCATTGAAATTGAAGGCACTAGTAAGAGATTGGTCTTTGCATGCTTGGGCGTATGGATCAGAATTGCAGATGAATGCTAAATTGAAAGGTTTATCCAGGAAGTGAAAAAATCGGGACATCCGATCCTCACGCAAAAATTCGGGACACTTGGCAGCCCTGTTATCGTCACTAGCATGGATCTGGTAGATTCAATTCAGCTTCACGCACATGAATAAGCTCCGAACTTTCCACTTTCGGAACCAGTATGACCGTTTGAGATTCTTCTTCGTTTTGCAAATGACAACTACAGCGGCTGCTACGTCAGGGAAAAAGCCAGGGAAAAAGGGAAGTCCGCCATCTCTTTCCCACCTATTTTTATATCAATGGAACCAAGTGTCTCCAGTTTTGTTGGGAATTCCCCTCTGCTGTCGGGCAAGAAGCAGTTTCAGTCACTCCTGCCCGCACAGTTCAATGCGTAACATTGATTCCATTTCCAACATTAGATGTAGTATTACGTAAGAAGAACTTGAAGGGATCGTATCTCATCAAAGTCAAATTGATAATTAGAATCTTCTTTTATCATTTGAGTGATGAGTTAAGTGCAGGGCGGACGAGAAATAGACATTTAGAACATGTATTTTTAAGTGGTGAATCTTCAAATAACGCTAATGAGATCAAGATAAACAACCGGTACATCTCGGGTGAAGTGGTGAAAGGAATTGATATGTAGATTAAAGAAATCTTCACGCGATGTTCTTCGAGAAGTATTGAGAAATTATCTTATAGCATCAATAGATAAATTATTTCAAGACACCTAATCAGCAGATGCACCGACGAAGGGGTACGACGAAGGGGGGGTTGGAATAACAATCCCAACTCTCAGCAGTTGAAATACGCTTTGCGCTCTCTTCTCCTAAGAAACGAAATCAAAAGCTCGGACTCTGCAAACTGCATGGATTTCGAAGGTCATCGATCGGATGTGAGTCTCGATTTTCGCATCTCTGCCCACAGTGCTCCCGAGCAGACTTACACAATTGAAGACTGGATGGATGTCGACGAGATCTACGATCTCTTGCTAACAGTAGATAGAGAAGTGCTGAGCGTAGTCTGGAAGCATGATGTCTTAAAATACATCGATGGCTACATTGTGAGAAACATTCGGCAGAAACTCCCGTGTCCTCAATGTGTAAATTCCCTGCTAGACTACGGCAACTGCTCTCGTCTCATATTTAGAAAAGATCGCGGCGGCCTGATTATCCCATCAGATGGTGTCAATAAGTTAACTGAAACAACAGAAAAAGTTCTTCGCCACTACATGCCCAAAAATGCCTCTGACTGGAAATTGCCAACTCATCGATTCATAGACCTCCGCATTGAGTCACGAGTCCTTCAATTTTTTGGAAGCCGGGTTTATGATTTGTTTCCTGAACTCAATGGACATGAATTAGATGCCTCAGTGGAGGAAGAAAATCATATTGTAAAACTCGTTCGACTCATCGTCAATACCTATGTCAAAGTAAGACTTCACGCAGTTGCAAAGTATTTCAATCGCCGATCTGTGCTGAAAGACCGTCCTTCTCAACGAAAGAGACTCAATAAACTCATTCTTTTCCGCAATGAGTAATGTAAGTAGAATGCTTTCATTTCACTAATTTTATACTTACCATTATCACAAATGAAGTTTTTGCAATTTGATTTATGTCTTGGGAGATACTATGATTGTGGTCTTTTCCGTGATAATACCAGGTTATTTAATCAACTTACTATCGTGTTGATGTATATCAGTCGTTTATCTTTAATACTAGAGATGAGTTTGATGAGTATTGAACTGTAATTATCTGATAAAGTGGATTTAACTTCATTTAGTTTGAGGCGAAAATACACGTGTTTGTCGCTCGCCAAGAGCTTCTTGCCCGACAGCTGCGTTCAGAGGTGGAGACACAAATTTAGGGAAGTCCGCGATCTCCTTTACCCTCTATATCAATGGATGAAAATCAGTCAGTGAATTGCGACCAAAGCAAATTTCATGCATTACAATATCCCCTGCAACCTCTTACATCGCAAACTGGCGACACATCACTCAGAATTGTAAATGCAGGTCGTGTAAAAAGATTTGCAAGCACCTGACATAGTTGATATCGATAATTGTTCTCTGAGATCAAACATCTCACTCACAAGTGCAGACGCATCTTTAAATAACTTATGACAACATCCTCAGAGAAGCAATACAATGCGGTACTGGCGCTCATTCAGACAACCTCAAAGAAATCGCAAGTTGAGTGATGCAAATATTAGGAAATATTGCTTAAATTGATGAAATCTAGTCGCAAACCATCAAGATTCAAACATTACAGGTTCACGGATGATGTAATGAAAAGTATTTGCAACGGGTGTTTGAAGGAGATGATATTACACTATACTATACTAACGAAAAAAACTGGCCAATGATTTACTATTCCGAGGCGGCCGGCTTCTAAATTTGCTAATTGCCTTGCACGGGAGGAAATTTCTTTTGGTTACCATTTTTCTTTCTAGAGAAAAGTGAGAACACTCCCTTGTTGTGGTGACGTTTTTGATTTATATGAGACACGTAAAAATGTGAAAACCGCCCGACGCTTCGTACGCCGCGGACTTATTCATGGTACATCATAAAAATCAAGCAATATTAATCAGGAAATTTCCCTCCGGCGCATGTTGAAAATGTTTGAGATTATTGGAATACAATAAATAGTGTCTGTTTTGACAAATTGAATTTTTTAAAAATATCATTCTAATATTATTTAATTTTCCAATGTGCCCGGCCGACGGCTGGCTTTTTTCGCCAGTACAGTATTAGTGCCAAACCGTCTTGTTGTCACATACATACATATTCAGGTCCAGACCCGATTTCAGTGGAAGATACTTTGATCATAATTTTCTTCAACACTAATGTTTTCTTATTTTTTGCATCCGCACTGAATTATGTTCCTCACGACCTCTGAATTATCATATATGCTATTGGCTGAAGCGGTCCACCATACGTGTTCAGAGACAATGGAATCGTGCTTTATTCTCCAGCTCTCTGACATATACAGGAGGCTCCATCGGTTAATGTTTAAACATCAAATATTGGAATCTTTCAATCCATCAATCATATAACCGCTTCCTTTTTGTAAAAATCTTTTAGTGCAGTTTCGTATAAAAAAATATGAGCTCATCGACTTTCCGAGTCAAAACCCCAGTGTCATTGAATAAAGGACTTGGCATAATCAGTGAAGGATGAAAGAAGTCCTTGAGTTCTGATGCATACTTTTTCATTGTCAAGCATGAGGTCTTTCAGTCGTCACCGACGGTCATCTTCACGCGAATGACTTACATCAGTCAGCACATTGTATTATTACTCAATGTAATGTGCTGACTGATGAAGATTATTCGCAAAATCCTAAGTCTTCGTAAAAAATCAAACCTATGTCTACAAATTCAATTTTGGCAAAAACATGTGCTTTTCAGATTCAAAAACATCAGTTCGATGCTACATTCAATTTTAAGCATATTTCCATAAATGGAACCTTCATTTTTGAGAACTGTCGTATTGTTACGATGCTAATATTTTAAAATAATTGTGTTCCGTTCTCTAATCGCACAGTTATCTTTTCTTCCTCTATTTAAGAAACATCCACATGATTATAACGAGATGTAAGCTTGCTCTTACCTTGTCGAGAGCAGTTTCATTCTTTATCATGGATCTTTGAAAAAATATTTAGATATCTATTGTATCGATATCAAATGAAAAGTAAACATCTGCGCTATGAAGGGTCAGAAGAGTTACATTGTTGTTTACTGAAGATGTGATGAGTAATGTTCACGGTAAACAAAGGCATGAACACTGTTTCAGTTGACGATGTGAAAAGTAAGTTTCCTAGCTTTCTCAAAATCGAAGCAACGATGTGAAGAGACATGCGTCATCTCACGACTGCAGCAAGAACTGTGAATCGACTCTCTATAAGTAGGATGGACTAGAGTAGAGATTGTCACAATCAGGTCGGTAGAAATGCTTTGTTCATTCATTTTGATCACCAATGCATACATTCCATTCCCAAAAACATTTGAAATCACCTGAGCTTGACTATAACAACTAACATTCGGATAAGGGAGTAAAAATAGATCATTTGAATAGACCAAATTTTTCATCTGGGCTCATATAATCTAAATTTGATGACTAAAAGCAAGCACCAACTTCTATAGTAATTCTTTTCAGATATTTCGGAATTCCAATACCGCATAGACTTCATTCTACTTTTACAAAACAATAATCATGATGAAACAGTGACCTCCAAGACACAGTGGGTGAGTACTTGACAGCTTCAGATATATAGTTTTGGGGTCAAGCCCCGAGAATGTCATTAGAAGTTGACTTAAAAGACATGGGTGCTTAGTGGTCTCCCGGGCAACAGGAAAGTAGAAAAATTACAAACATGTAGTATCCATCCTCTATTCAACTTGCTCATCAAAACGTCTTATCTTGATTAAAGCTGGCTCAGTCAATAATTTTCAAAAAGAAGCTATAGACGTGTTCCTTTCTATTTACTTAAAAATCATTAGTCCAGTCGGGTTGGCAAAATTCATTACATGCTAAAGCAATCAATGTCATTCTTTTAACAGGTGTTTCAATCGCAGAAATGTAGGAAAATATAGAGAAGGTAACCTTCAATTAGTTGAACTATACATTCTGCTCATCAATGACGTTTGTAGTCCTTTATAACGTGCTGACTCTCTGAAGGAGGTGGCTGCCATATTCAAGAAGGCAATCCTTAGAAACCCACGTATTCCCCGAGGTCAGCATCAAGCATAGCATGAAGGGGAAGTAATCTCTTGAGTTCATGCATAATTGTCAGTCAGTGATTCATATGACCTCATGTACTGCAATTATGGCAAACTGCTTATGTCATTATCACAATAGAAAAATCCTGGTGTACTTTAAAACACAAAAACATGTTTTAAAATGGCAGAACAAAAACGTGTAAAACCTTATGCAACCATCATGGAATAAAGAACTTGGCATATGTATGACAAATTTTTCACCTGAAGATGACCGTCGGCGACGGCTTAAAGGCCTCGTGTTTGCCAAAAAAGAAATCCAAGGACTCTCATCCTTCCCTACGTATACAGACATGCGGTTAATACAAATGCTTACATGACTTTCCTCTTGCTTTTCTGTTCCCTCTTCATCCTCTTTACCGATTGTTCCGATGTTGGGATGATGTTTAGAGACCGACACGCTGGCCGCAGTCATCTCCATAATCTTGTGAATATTCCTACCTTCCGTACCAATGATTGCACCGCCGGTGCTATTTGGTACCAGAATGTATAGGGATTCGAAGTCAAGATGAATGTTTTGGGAGGAACCGGCAGGCGTCTCACGCCCTGATTCCGCCTTTTCGGAGGAGTCCTCCTCTGTCGCTTCCTTCTCTGCGACGGGGGCAGGACGGCGGGGAGTAGGAAGGGATGGGAAGCGTTGAACGCCAGGCAAATAGTGATATGGGTTCGGTTGTCGCAGGGCTGCCAAATTTGGTGGCGACATTACAGGGTTGTGATACTGGAGTGGACGAGTCGGCATGAAACCTGGAAAATAAAATAGAAAGTCAATGAAGTACAGTTTAGAAAACATCGTTTTCGTAAAGAATTCAACTGCTTCAATTATAATTAACATAGAAAAACTCAATAATTCATAAGTGAATGAGATGTAGATCCCGATTTATCAAGATACACGAAGAAATTGATGTCGCATCTAGATGAGTTAGGGAAGCATATTTAACTTGAAATATCCTTTTGAAGACATCTAATTGACACTGAAGACTAATGGTTTTAATAAAATTCGTTGAATACAAAGCTTCATTGAAGAATTTGAACTCCATCGCAAGTAGAGTAAGGAAGTCCTACTTCGGCAACTTTGCATGGTATCAACAGGCAGACTCGCTTTCTTCTACACAGTGGTAAATACATAGCATTAATAAAAATTATATCAATTCCTTCTATTTATGTCATCGATAGAAGCTCAAAAAGGTAAACTTTTGAAAGGCAATAATATTAAAAGAGTGCCATAGTTTTTCCTGGTTATATTGTTTTAGATAATAATCAAAACCCCCTGTATAGAACTATCCCGTGCTAACGAACGAGAACACCCGGAATTAATTTTAGTAATTTTAAAGCTTTTCAGCCCTCTATGTTCGACAAATCTTTCGAAGACCAAATATAAATTGCAAAATTAAAGTCGATATTACATTATATCATCTTGCCTCCTTCCAAACAAATGTCAGAGCATATCACGTAATTTACCAATCTCCGCGATACTGCACGTTTTCCAATGAAAGCCATTTTGACTAAACACTCCAGGGTAAACAGAATTTCCGAAGTTCTCAGCGATCTCAGAAGGCGCAGGACGCCGAATGTTTTTTAAAATATTTTTTTACAGGAGACCAAAAATTTTCCCTTAACCCGGGAGTGTTCAGTCAAAATGTCTTACATTGGAAAACGTCAGAGCCTATGCTTGCCATCTGAATTCGATCCTTTGCGTAAAATGTGTTTGTTGAACTGCACCAGGGAGACTCATAATTCAGAATGCAACATTGAAAAGTTAACTTTAAAATAACAATTACTTTTCAATTCCTAGGGAGAACTGTTTTGCAAGGATTGTCTAATCGACCAATATCATTTTCTCACATAAGACCTCGAAAGAACGCTTTCACCGACGTTAGATCGATTTCTTCAATTCCACTTGTCTTCATTGCATGATATTTCCTAAATTTCCTTAATCGTTTGATGTATATCATAAATGTCTTATACTCTAGTATCTTTAGAATCGATTATCTTCTTCCTGCACGCTCTTCAAAAATGATAAACATAAAGATCCCTTCATTTCAATTGGCATGTGCTGCTTCTTTTCTTTCGGAATCTGATGATATTTGCATGGGGAAAGTGTGGACAAATTAATGATCTCCCATCGAAATTTAAGGAGCCGTCAGGACCCAATTGACGATTTTCTATGATTCCAAATTAGAGCTGTTATTGACTGAACACGGATGAGGCTAAGAAAGTATGAGATATCTTCGAATGAATAGAATCAGAAAAGTCTGTCATCGCCGGTCGGAAGATAAAGAACGGCTCAGGATTGTCTATCCCGAGCAAGTCTCATCCAGTTCCATCCCAGATCTTGCCGCAGGGAATCACGAGATCTCGCTGCTGGTCGGCCTCGCGGACGTTTGATGTCGAGCGGCAGCCACTTGGTCACCAACCGCATTTCAGCCATGTGCGTTCGATCGCGCGCTGAGTGACGGCCAGTCTCTGCCGGTAGGCTGAAGTCGTCGACCATGTTTCTCACCCGTACAACAGAGCCGGTATCACAGCTGGTGAACAGGTTTGCGATGATGTTAGGATTGATCCTCTTGTTGCTGACCGCCTCCGCGGGGTGAATACAGTATTACATTGAATGTATTAATTAAACAAATATTAAATGATGCAATTAACATCAGGGCTGGGACCGGTTCATCTTTTTGTAACCGGTTAAGATCGGTAAAAATGAGGATTCCTGATATCTATTTAGTTTTCAAGGTTTATCGACAATTTTCTTTCATTATCACAATTATCGACAATATTTCATTATACAAGATAAATCCAATCAGACGTTTCCAAAAAAACGATTTTAACCGGTTAACAGAAAGGTTAACCGGTTAAGCGATCCCAGCCCTGATAAACACATCAAACCACATTGGCATACCAAAGATGGATGGTATTCTACCCTACCTCAAATGCAGAAATCATAAAGAACAAATTATGTATATGAGAGGTTATGATGCCGCATATTCGTATAATCATCATAAGATATTAATGGTGGTGGTTGATTAAACCACACTTCACCGAACATTGATCAATGCACTCCGTCCATAACTGCATAAACGTATTGTGTGGATTATAATTATTGACTTTCGTTATTAGATAACAATCAAAATCATCCATTCGAGAATTTATAACGAAACCATTCAAGCTAGTCACAAAGCCCTGAACTCTTGTTTACAGTGCTGTATGCATGCCGTAAAGAATATGTAATTTTAGATTGCTCGAAGAGTGATCGATAAGGTGGCGTTAATGAGTAAGCTATAATCTCACTGATTCTCATGTTGCTACACAATAAGCGTTCTCAATCACTTGACTGAAGCCTGTTGACATTCGCAAAGTCATTAACATCTCTTATCATGATTAATTTTGTTTTCCGGACAAACACTTCGAACAAACTGACCGTTCTGATGCCATATTACGTCCTCATGAAAGCCATGTGCGACAAGAGACATTTTGGCACTGGATTCAGAACTTTACAAAGAGCAAGTTCATTGTGAACAGGAATTATGCGCAAAAGTGTCAAGCGTCAACTACTCATCCACATATTGTAAAGAACCTCCTCCACTTACACATTTTGCATGCTTAGTTAAGGCATCATATTTACTAGAATTTAGTACATAGAGCTTTGATGTAACCCGAAGTTGAGCTAGAACACACTGTTGAGCATGAGTTGGAAGTGACACATCAACTTCTGCGAGGTTCTCAACTCATAATCGACACACGACGATTGTTTGGTCAACTTATAATGACCCAATAATGAGATCAGGTGGATTACATGATTAATATGGCACGATGAAGAAAATCATCCGTTACAACTAACTTTATAAACTGAAGAGTAGAATGTTGGGCATCAAAGGCTTTCCTCCTCTCCAGATTAAAAGATAATATCATCAATATCATAATCAAGCCACTCATATAACTATAACACAATCGGACTTGCGAAGTGATTAGCTATCGAGTCAGATATTGATTATACGAGTTAGACCTTGCATTCTGCATGAACATCTCATATAGCTACTATGTAATATGCTAATATGGCTAGCTGACTACTGAAATCTGCTGACTAAATATCAAACTATAATATCTATCTGGTAAATCTTACATCACTTACTTGGGCGGAATTCCACTGGAGTGACAAAAGTAGCAATGAATACCAGGGAAAATTAACTTATCAGGCCAATTGCACATCTCAAATTTACTCCAGGTGTGACAATAAAATGTTCAGGGGCCAGCCGCTGACACCTGATACTGGATGAATATTACAATAACAGCCATTCAGCTCTGTCCTATTTTTAATTTAATCATTCTATTTTATAATAAGTGACTACATTTTTTACATGTTTTCCTAAAAAACAAGTTTTGTTAGGCATCCTGATGAAACTGTGCTTTTAACTTCATTGAAAATGAGTGATAACCTGTTGTAAACTCAACTAACTGAATGCTAGATTTGACGTAGACACTGCTGCAACAGCGGGTTTTGAAAATTCTCCACAGCATAGAAAGTAGGCCTAAATTGCGACAAGACTTATATGGAAAATTGGAGCACATAAAAATCGACCAGAGTCATCATCATCACTATTAAAAATGAAGTCACTTTCCTTGCACTGTTGTATGTTGACATTTCTCTTTCTCTTCGCCAACTGTTCTTCTTTTTTACTATAACTCTTTACTTCTTCATTTCAACTTTCTTTTTCTTCATAGCTTGCGTGTACAAGGCTCGCGCATGGAATCCCAGTTCTACTAATTTGCTAACTATGAAGTATACAGGAATTTATGGACTGATTTCCTAGAGAGTTGCGTTAGCGGGTCAAAATCTCTGTTAATATGTTAAAAATCCTTTCCGCATCTGCATTGCCATGCAATGCGCTCACTGAGGCATGCAGTTTTTGATAAGGTTGAATATTCGTCAGAATCATGGATCGATTTCCAGTTCTTCACAAACAAGTTGAAGTCGCCATCTATATAATTTCTTTCTGATAAGCCATATGTCATTCAGTATGCAATGTCGCTATTCTTGCAGCAATTATAAAGCTGATCATTCAATCGATGATGCAAATAGATTTGTCGTCAGCGCATGAGCAGGGAATCATTAAGAGGATGGCTTCTTTGTAATTATCATGTCAACTCCAAATAAATATCTCGCTATGTGTTGCAGAAGTCTTTTGCACATCTATCTGTAATCTGCCTTCTTTCGACGAAATTATTTTTCATTTCTCGCATATAAGCAACTGTGCGCACTTATCTGATTCGAAGCACTTCGTTTGAAGTTTTGTAGCGGATGCTACGCAATCTCTCTTTAAGAAGAATCCCATCACGTGATGGCACATTTGGTGAATCAATACACTTCTCATCTGAAAAGCTCGCACGAAGAGACTCAGATGGAAGTTCCGCTTGAAGATTATACAAGTCTAACTCGAACTCGAATGAAGTCGAATTAGTCGGCGAGGTATTTCTTTAATGCATGCACCTGTTCAATAAATCGATATGGAAGACGCTGAAACCAAATAGTTTCTACTCTTCTAAGAGTTCAATGATTTTCTAATTCCAATGATTGTAGATGCTGATACATAGTCTATAACTACTTTACTTTTTCGTTTTGCGTCCATTATCCATTCTTTGTAGGGGAAGATGGATTTTCTCCTAAAATCACGGTTGGCAGCATCACTCTCCTTCAGGCCAAGCTCCTTTCGATCAGCAAGTACAGCTTCGCGCCACGTCTTCGTTGGCGTTGGCCACGGTAGGTCAATATCATACGCCTTCTTGAAACAGCTATCCTTTGGCTTGAACATGCCCGAACCATCTAAGACGGCTCCTTTTCAAGACGGCCTTGATGTCTTCTATTCCAAGAAGCTTGAGAAGCATGGAAGAAGCGAACCTGTCCTTCAAAGATACGTCCATCATGCAACGGATCATTCTGCGTTCTGCTGTCACCATTCTTTGTTGATTTTCGACTTTCATGGGTCATGTTTCACTGCCGCTGCATCTCGATGCAAATTGGAGACATTAGTAAGACTTAAGACATGCGTGGACATTATCAGCGAAGCTTTCTGCTTCTCTTCCAAGTTCATCTGATGCATGTCCAACTGCAACCTAATCTAAACCGAGTTCGTGTCCAACTTCGTAAACGCAAGTAGGTCAAGAAACAACTAAATCAATGAGAAGAAAATCCGTTATTAAGTTCGCGAATTCCTACTAGAATGTCAGGGTGATGGTGTGATGCTCAAGTTTCCAGGCCTTATTTGTATACCAGCCTCTTATGTTTGCTTTCATTTCACGGTCAGCAGTGTCAGCATGATGACAGCACTTGTTGACGTTGACTTCTTTGATTTACGTCTGTATATTCATACGCATACATAACACAAACATTCGTTCTCACTTTCGTAGTTAAATCTTGTGCAAAAAATGACTATTTATATCCAAATGATAAACTGACAGCACCATGAAAGCACAATCTTCAAATATATATTAAAACATTGATGAAAATGGATAAGTTGAAATAATTTCACGACAATAGACAGGCAATAACCTTGTGTGCAGCGGCTTTATGGTCAAGGTTCATCAAAAATGGATTGCACTGCAATCAATTGATGGACAGTCAATGATGTCGAATAACTGCAACTAAGCGGTTGGTTGATTCACAGTATCTATGACCATCGTGAATAGTATGCTTTGTTCATTTTTATTCTTGCATAGCAGGAAATAAAGCCCAATGCCTCTCTAAAGTTGACCTAGACCGGTGAAATATTCAAAAGGGGAGCATGCTAGATAAAAAATACATAAATAAATGGATGAATGGCTACAGATAATGGAAATAATGAGAATGAACAACAATAATAAACAAAAAATTGTACCGGTCCACTTTTTAATTTTTGAATTTTGCCTCCTTTTGCAGGCATATTGCAAGACAGCTTTCAATGAAATGCATAGACTGTCAATATGAGTATACAATTTCATAAATGAGAGCCAATAAATTATAATCATTGTTAAATAAGCACTTATTAATGACATTTCAGTAGTGATGTCAGATTTAAGTAGTACTAAAATCGAATAATTCAGAGCACACAAAATAATCGATTTTCTATGCAATAAACAAAATGATCACACTCAATCTGAATTTCTAATGATACAGACACAGAATTAGACAGGTCGTCTCTTCTTCGGTTTGACTAGAAAGGAAGCATTGGAACATGAAATGCCTATAAAATGGCACAATCTGCTGGCATAATACCAAAGAAATCGAACAATAAGCAGCCAGTTCTACATTAAACACGCCAAATTGTGCGAAGTTTCAGTGACTGTTATCAACCGGATCACACAGCAAAGAGACACAGACGACTTCAAGTTCTACAGAGAAGTCTAAACGTTTTATCGTGCGCCTGCTAACTTTTTTTTATGATGATCGGAAGAATCAACCTTATCGAGAAAATTTTTGCGCAATGATCTGAATTCTTCGAATCTGAAAGAATCGCGGCAATCTGAGCATCTTGAAGGAATTCACAGCAATCCGCAAGCGATGCACGACTATTTTTCCTATCTCTGCAAGGCATTGAAAATTTCTTTTTGCCCACTTCGTAAGTTCCTGCATATGCCATCGTTTTGAATACGTCTACAGCTCTGGCAAAGTGATGACACCCTTAAACAATCTAATTCTGTGGTTACGGATGATTCGATTTCTATGACTTAATCCGTTGCATTGGAGGTTCTTGTTTCGCGCATGCTTGTGTAGATATCTATGAGACCTCCAAATGTATAAAGCTTTCATCAAGACCTGTCATGTCTAAAAGTCCATGTGAAAGGGCACAATCTGCTGATAAAATGCGATAGCTATAAAATAATAAGCAACCAGCTATAATCTACATGCTAAGACTGAAAAACAGACATCTCACAGCAGAGAGAAGCGGACGATCTGAAGTACTCCTGAGAAGCTCGTGAACGTTTCTATCGTACACCAGCTATCTTTTCAAATGAACACCAGAAGGATTAACTTTATCGACAAAACTTCGGCAAAATGATCTGAATTCTTCAAATCAAATCTGAAGAAATCGTGGAGATAGGAGCATTTTGAAGGAATTCACAGCAATCCGCTAGTGACGGGACACTTTCAACATTCAACCAATGCGGCAACTTTTTTCTTTTAGTCCACTTGGTAAGTTGCTGCATGTGCCATCGTTTTGCATTTGATTTCACGCCTAGTGAATTGAAACGCTTTATCAATCTAATTCTGTGACCGCAACTTTTCAAGGGTTAAAGTCATAAAATAAGCCTCAAAAATCCTGAATTCGCTGGCATCCATGATTATTGATTACTTAACATGTCCATTTGTTACGAGGCTCAACCTGTGTTATGCCATTCGTCTTGCCTCACGGATTACTGATAGGCTTTCATAAAATCCTCAACCGGGCATGACACACGCGACCAGGCATGACAGCAGAGATAGCCAAAAACAAGTAGCTAACTCTGAGAGTTACGCAATGCTAATCAGTAACCTTAATGTGAGGCATGAAATCCATGACAGGTTATGTAATCTGTTTATAAGAAGGCGTTCAACAGACAGTGTAACCTGACCCGGTGATTTCATAGTCATAAAGTTACTCTCTTTAAGTAAACCATGAAACATTTTGAGCATGTAAGACTAAACAGGTTGGAACTGCAAATTTACATCTAAGTTTACTTTTTAGATGGTCTTTGCCTAGGATGGAAAATTGAACTAAAGTTTGTAATTATCATGCATTCCAACCCGGTGACTCAAAAAATCGGATCTTTCAGTTCAACCCACGCCAAATATCAGGTGCTTTTGATTATATTGAGTGGTGGGGCCCAATACTTTGATTTCGAGAAAATACATTTAATGGAGAAGATCCGAAAATTCTACACTTAAATGAATAAAGGTTCGAAAGAATGTGTCAATTTTCTCCAATTCGAATGGGATATAGAAGCTATAGCACAGTCTTACTCATTTTGTTTGCTGTTACAGCAATAACTTCTAAATGTGAATGGATTACAGAAAAAGAATTGAAATTGAATTGTAGTTGAAATCATTTTGACGGATTGTTAAACCATGTTAAGTTCGATTTTTGTACATCCCGCACCGCCACATCAAACAGAAAACTTATCCGTTCTGGTGAATCAGCTTGTGCATAGGTCAAATCAGAACAGTAGAAATATTCTCACATCTGTGAAAAACTTTAAGGAGCAATTTCCCTGTCATAGCAATGTGTGCATGTAGACAACAACAAAGACATAGTTGCAGCCAACACTTAACAGCTTTGTAGCTTTCTCTTCGGTTGTTAACTCAACTATTAATTAATCGTTCTACTGCTTATGCTTTCACCAGCTTGCACGCATTTCTGAAACTTTCAGAGTATTGTTTGTATTGAGGTCAATCACACAAGCTTGTGCTCCCACTTTCACTTTGTACGACAGTAAGTAGAATAGAAATGTTACGAAAGCGGATTATGTTTCCAGCTACATAATGAGCTCGCAAAGCTGCATCATATACTTTGCACTACATCTAAGATTAGCAGAAAATTAGGCATATCACCATTTCGTGCCCGTATTTCTTGTAAAATAAGCAAGTATCGAGAATCGTTGTTCATCAATAGCATGAAATACGTATATATCATCATCAATCTAGCTTCAAGCTCAGTGCGATCAATAATGTGACATAAACGCTGTATTTTGACAGCGTAAAATAAAGGGCGGTAAACGCTCTTCCATGGTTATTTTCAAGACAGAATACAGAGAGGGAAACGACATGTCAATCAGAAATCAGAATTTAAAGAAAGCTTTCTGAATATAATGATCACATCTCATCAGCAAGAATATTAAAAATGTTTCTTCTGAATGTGTTTTTACTTGATTTAACTTTGGAAGCCAAATTTGATCAGGTTAAAGACCATCCATCTATCAAAACGTCGGTTATATGATCGCAGAATGTGATAGGAAGAATGGCAAGCATCAGTCAAAGACATAGAATAAGAAATGTGCAACAAAGAAAACGGAAGGGACTGATGAAGGGACATCAACAATGTGAAGAAAGTACGCTCAATCTGCGAAAAGATGGGACGATGGCAGATGGACCATCCACTTCATAAAGTCGATATCAAGAGATGAAGGAAGGCACGGATATAAGTAAGGATGAGTTTCTTTCAAGATGAACTCATCAGGCTAACAGAAAACAATTGCTGAGAACAAAGATTTTTTACAGATTTGATGAGAAGTCCCTGTATCATTAAAATACTATATGTACACCATGATAATGGACATCTGGTGAATCTGAAAGTCCTTGTCTGAACATAAATAGCATTTTAACCATGCAAGGACTTCTCTCACCAATTCTATAACAGAATGCAGCCGAATTAATTGAAATGAAGACAATTTGCCGCATCATACCTTGGTCTCTCCTCCCTGCTAACAACAGTATGCTATTTCAGATGTCAACTCTGTCTGTAACAGGAATTCCCACTGCAAGGGAAATCTGAACTCTCCTGTAAATAGCAACTCTTATCAGTCTTCCAGTTGTCCTGACCTTTTCTCTCCTGTTTCTGAAATTCAGCATCCCATCCCAGTTCGTATTACTGACAGACATTATACTCCTACAAGAATAGTTGATCGTCATCGAATTATGGTCAATTTAACTGATAAACGACAAATCCCTCAACGTAATCATGACGAAAACAAGGTAAAAAGGAAGAATCCTCTGGCTATTCGAACGATATTACTTACTAATCTACGGTCAATTTCTAACAAGATAGATGAAGTTGCGATGTTGATGCATACAAATAAACCAGAGTTCGCCGTTCTAACTGAAACATTGCTAGACGATTCTACCCCAGATGGTTCTATATCGATTCCTGGATACAGCGTTGTAAGGCAAGATCGTAATGCAAGAGGTGGCGGCCTGCTATGCTACGTCAAGAACATATTATCTTCGTTACAGTGGATATCAGTAACACTAACATCGTACTGTGTGCCTCGGAAATTCTTGCCGTTATTATCAACGACACTAAAACGCTTATTATAAGCGTATATCATCCTTATTGGAATCATGCAAAAAATGATTCTGATTGTATTACATCGTTGACAGTATAATCGATCATGTTTTTACAAATATATGTGACCCGAGGAATTTTCAGACAGTAATATGTGGTGACTTTAATGGTTTAAGATCACAATTTGACAATATTGAAAGGCTGACTGGTTTGCATCCTGTAGTTTCAGATCCGACACGTGGTAATAATATTCTCGATCAGATTTTCACTGACATTCCTCACTCCACTGATCCTGATATCCTTCCTCCAATTGGCAGATCAGATCATTGTGTGGTTCTTTGGAGAATATCAACAACGACTTCCTTGACGACATGTGTGAAGAAACGTGTGAGAGTGTATTCAATGGGCAACAAAGTGCGGTTTCACAACATGATGAACAGCTATGACTGGTTTTCTTTTGTTAACTCCTTCTCTTGTGTTGACGAAGCTGCTCTGTTCTTTCAGAGTCATCAAGTGCATATATGATGCGTGTTTCCCACTCCGAACGATCAAACTTCGATCAAGTGACCACCTTGGGTAACAGACAGCCTAAAGCTGCTCATTAACGATCGCGATAGAGCGTATACTCAGAAAAAGTGGTCTAGATATCATCGTCTGAGAGAGGATGTGATACAGCAAATTCGTTATTTGAAATCTCAACAGATCGCCAAAGCTGTCAACTCTGGTAATGTTAGGAATTTGTGGAGTGTAGTGAAGGAAATGGGTCGTCATTCGTCTGTCGTGTCGTCATCATCTACTAATATATCTCCGGATGACTTCAGTGCGTATTTTTGCTCCTATTCCAGAGCAACGACTATCTCCATCTGAAATTCAAATGAGTGATTTGCGTGACCCATATTCCCACCATAACTGCACTGGGGTGATATTGAGCCTCTCTTGCGAGGCTTCAAGAGAAAAAGTGACTGTCCGGTGAAACTGCCGGTCGTTCGTCTTTCGTGAGTTACTTTGACGTAACTAGCCCTGCAATTGCAAAACTGTTCAACATGAGTATTGAGTTGGTTGTGTTCCTTTGTGCTTCAAACAGGGCGAACGTTGCTGTACCAGTTCCTAAATGTACCAGACCTCGTGTTGTATCTGATTACGACAAAATTTCACTACTACCAATACTTTTCCAAGGTTTTGGAAAAAGTTGTTTTACATTTTCTGATACTTCCATCGATCAAGAACAAAATTAACGGTTCACACATGTGTTTCATAACCCGGTATCTCTTCAGGGACTGTTTCAGCCTTAACATGATGAGTAACCGTTATTCTTCAATTCTTGGTACAGCTCTGGAGCTGTGCGAATCCTTGCTTGGGATTTTGCCAAAGCATTCGACAAATGTATCCATAACGTTATCCTATCGGCTGCAACTAATTTCGGATTGCCTTATATTGGTCTTAAAGTGGATCTCAAGATTTTCTGAACGATCGTGTACAGCGAGTTAGATGGAATGGCGAATATCTGATTGGAAATCAGTAAAAGCGGAGTTTTGCAGGGCAGTGTGATCGGAACCAACGCTATTTGCTATGGTGGTTGACGATCTTGAGCTTTATCGCCAATTCACTTATTTTGAAGTACGCAGATGGACGTTTACGATTCTCCATTTCAGTAAGAAACGCTTCTGCGATTAGACTGTCAACAGGAATTGGGATCATTGTCTCAGTTGGTCTGAGGCAAACCATCTACCGTTGAATATATCAAAATGTTAAAACAATGGAAATTGTGACGGGGAAATCTGTGACAATTGACCCTGTGATTGTACAGCAAGGTGTACTTTTACCTCAGGTAGAAGAATTTATTTAAAGTTCTAGGCGTTGACCTTTTCATCTACCATGAGATGGAATGCTACATATAGTAAACATTATCAGTACTGCCTCACGTCGTATTTATTAATAAGAAATTTGAAGCTCTGTGACTGTCCCCCGAAGGTTATTTTTCGTGCATAATTGTTGCTTTCATACGTTCTCTTTATACTATATGCATATCCGCGCTTTTTGTAATTTAACATTATATCTACAAAAATATACTTGTCTCATTGAGAAGCCGTATATATTTAGATGTATATTGGGCGTGAAATGAATCAGTCTCGCTTGTTTACCGTTGCCGATGCAATCATGCAGAAAACTATTAGAAAAATTGAAAAAAGATGTTAATCATCCTCTTCGAATTTATTTTTGAAGAGAGCGCCCTTGTCTCAATGTACAGGACTGCAATAGATGTTCCATTGAAAATGTCCTCGCGCAAAGACCAAACGATTTGGTGAATACTTCATCAAATTTTGTGCTGCTCAATAACTGTGAAGTTTCATGTAGCTAATTTGTGTGAATTATAATTGTATGTAATGCTCTCACGGATTTAAATGTGAGTCAATAAAGTAATTCTTTCTCTCTCTCTCTCTCTTTTCTAATTTGGATGACGAAGGCATACACTAACTATAGAAAGTTAAGTGTAATAACATTAGCCCTCCATGTCCATCATCGAAGCAATGTTGGTTAAATCGCTGAAGAATTAGCATCTTAAGTTGCTGATGACACTACCGTGATAATGTGTGCTTTTATTCACAGAAATAAATAATGAGGAAAAATAATCCGACGGACTTATTTCCTAGACTATGTTGAAAATATTCTTCGATGCGAATGAAATGCCGGTGGGAAGGCCATTTGACAAGAGGAGCATGATGATGACCTGCCCCATACTTGTGCTGGTGAGCTGTCTTTGAATTTCAGTTCATTCTTGACGACAACCTCAGGAAAGTATGAAAAAGTATAAAAACTTCAAGATTTCATACCAAGATGCTGTGATTTAGCAAATTGTATGTGCACTTAGGATCTCTTTGTGAATGGCACCGCTTTCTTTAAGAGTATTCTTTGAAGCGTATGACTTGAACTTTAGCACTTGCGGTTTATACCCTTTCTTTATGTCTTTTCAATTTCTTAATCGACGGCTGTAATTGGCTTATTGCTGCAGCTGTTATGATAAATAAAATAAGTAGATCCAGAGGGAAAAGCAGACTGGATTTGGATAGTGCTAATGTTGTGGAACTGGTTCATTTGTAGATTTGAACAGTTCGAAGTGAACTCACATAAGAGGTTGAACAGAATGTGCGGAAATTCTTTTCTAGAATTTCCGCAACAGAATTTCCTACATAAAAATAGGGTCAACAACTACAACATATTTTAAAAAAGCATGGAGATTACAATTTGCCGTTATTTAATGAATCGCAACTTCATGACATTCAAATGGTGTCACTTCAGACATGTGACCTTCTCACTAACAATGGGCTAGAAAATACGAAAACTCACCGCTACATTTTTGACAATGCAATGACAGTGCAGATTATTTCAGTGAATTGATCGCATTGCATTCAAAATCGCTGACCGAAACAAATAAATCATTAGCAAAAGATAATGAAGTTGTATCACAAACCACAGGTCTAGCGGTCATCAACATAAGTCATAAGCATTGATTTTTCAGAGCGCACAGTGGAAGTTGAATAACACTATTGTAAGACTTCCATCCAAGTCATAAAATCTTTCATTATCTTTTTAGATCACCAATATTAAAATGAATTTCTCGAAGCACTGTCATTCAAGGACTACACATTTCCGAGACAAGAAATGATAAATTCGCAGCTAATCACGGCAGATCGCAACTGTCCAATTTGTCGATGAGAAGGACTCCATATGGTATAAATCCTCGACAGTATAAATGCCAGTATGCATTGCATATATTGCTTAAAATGAAACTTATGCAATCGATAAGGACAAGAAGTTAAAACGCCTCTGCTGAATTATGCGATATTTTCATAATTTTTCCATTTTCAAAGTACATTGGAATAAGAGAAATTATTCACAGCTGATTATTTTTCTGAAAGCCTGACTCGCAGTTGTGGGCATCCCTTCGATGATGTCACAAGGTTACAAGATAATTGATGAGACCAATCACGACAGTAGAGTGTTCTGATGTGTGTGCATAGATAATCACGGAGTTCAGGTTTCGGTAAATTTTAAAAAAATGATAGAATAATAATAATGCTTTATTTCAATTGTACAAAAGCGGTACAACAGGTGAACAACAGCGCAAAGGGCTCAAGAATAACAGGAAAATTTTACAAAGGAGTTGTTGTACATAGCTGACTTGCGTTGATATGGTAGGAGTCTTCCGGAGTGCCGCACATTTCGGCTGCTCTCTCTGCTAATGAAGAAGCGCGAGAGAGGGTGAAGCTTGTTGTTTCTGGCCACACGCTTGATCAATCGTATGCACGATTTGTCCAGAGTTTCCCGAAGACTGGGTTGATGGCTAGCATGTGAGTAGCACAATCTTCTTGCCACTCGATCAAGCGCAACAAACTTTTTGAAATCCTTGCATGTTAAGTCACAGATCACAGGCCAACAGTAAAAAAGATGGCAAAGTACCAGACTGTTGTAGGCCTGCCAAATGATGGTCGGATGATTGCCATTCATTTTCAGTCTTTTCACAAGTGAGAGACTGGCACAACATTTGCGATACAAAAAATTGATTGGATCCCAACGTAGGTTTGAAGAAAATCTAACACCCAAAATCAGCAAATCATCAACATTTTCAATGATCGTATCATTCATAGAGACAATAGACTTTGCATTACAATCAGAATTTCTTGAAATGTCCATGGATTTCGTCTTCTTAACATTTACACATAGATTCTTTCGGGAAGCCCAGTTGGAAAATTCTGTAACAACATCTTGAAAAGTGTCAGTCACTTGGGAGGTTCTGCGATGAATAAGTGCAATATCGTCAGCATATAGAATTGCCTCAGTCTTCTCAAAAGTTGGAAGGTCATTTATGAAAAAGAATAAAGAGAAGCGGTCCTAAAATAGAGCCTTGGGGGACGCCGCCAGTGACCTTAACCCACGGAGTGATGGTGTCTCTGGAACATACACGTTGCACTCTATCAGATAGGAAGCTGCGAACAATCTGAATGGCATGTGGATCGGCTTCGAATTTTTCAACAAGACAGTCCAATAGAAGGCGATGGCTTACGGAATCGAATGCCTTTTTGAAATCAATGGCCAAAAGAGTCGCAGAGTTACAAGAGCTTTGAGTGATGTGCTGAAGAATGGAGAGTCTGATTGAAATAGCGCGTTCGTGCAACCACCAAAGCCATTAGAAATTTATCCGAACTGCCGTTGGTTTAGGGGAATCTTCAGAGATGGCAGAATGACAAGATCGCGCATAAGTTTTTCCAAAATCTTGCTCAGAAACGGGAGCATTCGAACTTGGGCGAAAGTCGGTACTATGCGTTTTTGCAATGGCAGAATGTTGGCGCATTTCCAAGAGATAGGAAAAGCAGCCGCTGCAAGCATCTCTTGTAGATGAATGTGAGAGGAGTGACCAAATAGATAGCAAAATTCCTGACAAAGTGACCCGGGATGCCATCGGGTCCGGCAGAATTGGATTTGATTTCATAATAAGCTTATAGACCAAAGACTCAGTAACATCAAAAAGTCAATAGTTGGGTGATACCTTGGACGGGGATCTGAAAAACAGATCAATGTCTGCCGTGGAAAAGGAAGATTGGAACTTGTATTAAGAGAATGAGAAAGGTTTTCATCTAAGCTAGTAGTTGCCTTTTTGTTTCGAATTTGTGAATTTATAGAAGCCCATCTGCTAGAGGTGGAGGAGGAGGTCGAGATATTAGCAAAGTACTTGGCCTTTGACTTGGACAATTCGGACAAGAACTTTTCGCGGAGGCAAAGGAACTTTTCAGACTGTCCACGGGAGAGAGCTTTATCACGGGCATCAGAAATTACTTTGAGAGAAGGAGTAATACAAGGCGGGTCATTACTGCGCATGCGAACAATTTTCACAGGGAAGTAAGTCAAGTACAGATGGGACAAGGAAAGCATGAAACTATCAACCATCTTGTCAAGGTCAGAGTTAGAAAAGTGATCACACCAGCTTTGCCAATCGATCGATGCAAGAACTTCACAACATTTCGCATAGGAGGACGGAAGAGAATGACCGCACAGCTACTTTGGTTGTGGTTACCGGAAGAGGATTTAGCAGGTTGGACCAGTACACCTTGTGATCAGAACGACCAAGAGGACTCAAAGCGAAGCAGTTTGATATTTCGGAAGGCATGTTAGAGGCTACAATATCAGAATGTTATGACCACGAGTTGGTCGTGAGACTATCTGATGAAGATTGTTAAGAATGAAAAAGTCATCCATACAAATGCGAAGATCATTAACATCACCAACCACAACATGATGAGAAAGATGACAATCATTCAAAATGCGTTGTAAAAAATCCAATACAATATCGTGACTCGAAACTCTACCCCAGTAAGGGTGATAAACAATGGTTAGTGAAGTATCGAAATCAGTCAGATTACAAGACAAAATGTTTAGTCTTGACTTTAGTAATTAGCACATTACTCGAAACTGTGACACTCAAAGAAGTTTTTGTGATATAAAAGCACACCACCACCTCTGTTGTCACGATCTTGACGGATAAGGTTGTATCCTGGTAGGGAAATAGCAGTGTCATTTACAGTCTCATCTAGCCAAGTTTCCGTTATACAAATTAAATCAGGTTGACAGGATAAGACACGAATTTTCAAGTCATCAAGCTTGTTAAAAAGGGAGCGAGCATTGAACAGAAGAATAGATGGGACAGTTATTTGAGGTTGTTGAGGCTTACGTAACTTCCTCGTTCGACTTTTGGCAGTACTGTCATCACGACAGACTGTGGTCCGATCCAATTCACGCTGTCCACTGTGAGGTTGTCTAGTAATACCAGTTGGGAAGTTCTTATTTAGCAGGCGATAATACCACAGAGTGCGACGCTGGGACCGGGAGATGGGAAGGTTGGTATGACGCAATCTAAGCAGTTCGGAGCGCGAGTACTGAATGCGGGAGGCTGACATGGTGAATCATCACAGGCGAAGAACGAACTTGTATTGAGAGAACACACACTGTAGCACATGAAGACCAAGCCATGGGGAAAACAGGGAAGATGATAACGGCGACATTTGCAAAGTGAAGGAAGGATCCGTAGAGAAATTCGAATAAATCGATGACACGTCGAGAAAACAGGATATGAGCGGCACAGTTGTTAGGCCATCAGCATGAGGATCGCAATGATATAAAAATTGTCACAAAATTTGAGGAGACACGAGCCTGAATGGACAGTTTGCGCAGATTACCCAACAACACGGAGGAAACGTCCGCTCGCTAAGGCGTCAACAGAAGTTGTAGAAAGAACTTCAGGACAATGAAAAATGAATTCAAGCGAATTTCCATTTGAAATAGCTGCATTTATTGCACTGATGTCATATCAAACTCTAAATTCGAATGTTTTTGTCTTTCCGAAGTTTGACAACTTTCTATGCCACTTTCTCTTCTCCACTGAAGTCTACCAGAGCTTTCGGCTGCTTCTTTTACTTAAAAGCCAATCTGTAGCGAAGTCTAGCGCCTTCTATAATCGTCACTTCTTTTTTAAAAATGATTCTCCTTTTCTTAGTTTATAAATATATATAAATCCACCAAATTGATTTTGATATAACTAAAAACTAATTTCTTGCACAATGCATTTCGTCCACTCTTATTCAAGTGCAAACATGGACTGAATATAAAATACAAAATCTGAACAAAATCTTCTACAGTAATAAATCTATGAACAAAATTGAGAGCATGCAAACCTATGATCTATTAGACTTAAGATATATGAACTAATAACATTTTATAAAATAACCTATATATTGAAAGAAGCAAAACGGATGCTTAAGCTACCAATGTAGGTGAAGTTTGGAAATCATATATTTTTGCGAACATGAGTCGGATAAGAGACAAATATTCTCACGCAAAATAACGAGACTCTGTAATTCCTGATATGTGTTTGTTGTTTATGTGGTACTTAATGCTAAAATTGTTCACAGCAGCTTGTCTCTCATTATTACCGACTTGCAAATGTCTTGTGATACTGCTAGCTCGAATTGAAGTGGACCTTAGTGGACATTTTAAAGGGTTGGCTAACCACTTTGGAAGGTGTTCCGAAACTCTTTCATTCAGACATCTTACAGTTTTTCCAACGCACTTGCTTCCACAGGCACAATGAAATTGATAAATTGCATTTGATATGGAGAAGAGAGGGGAATCTGTACTTCAAAGAGGGTATCGGAATCCTTCGTGTAGTGAAAATCACTTGCAAACGAGCACTAGGAAATACACTGAATGCTCTGTTGAAACCATTTCTAAATGTCAACGTACTTTTGTCTCCGATGAATGGAAGTCTGAAGAATATTTTCTTCTTTTCAGGTCTATGAAGATCTCTCACTGACATTTTTTTATTGAATGCTTGTCGAAAAAACATTTGATTTCCAAACTTTACTTATATTGGTAGCTTTAGCATCCGTTTTGCTTCTTTCAATATCTAGGTTATTTAATCAATTGCTATTAGCTCACATATCTTGAGTCTAATAATAATATAATAATAGATCATAGGTCTGCATGCTCTCAATTTTTTTCATAGATTTATTACTGTAGAAGTATATGATTTCAGATTTTGTATTTCATATTCAGTCCATGTTTGCACTTGAATAAGAGTGGACGAAATGCATTGTGCAAGAAATTAGTTTTTAGTTTTATCAAAATGAATTTGGTGGCTTTATCTATTTATAAAGTTCTTTTTCTCCTAATTCGAATTCCTTAGAATGACCTTCACATCAACTGCGAATGTGATCCCTTTCATACTAATAAACAAATGTTTGATCTCATCTTTGAAGTTGTCCCCAAACATCGCTTTATCAGTCTGAATTTACAGGAATGGGAATTACTAGCTCATCAATAAATCCATGGCTGATGACTTCATCCTCGAAAACTGCGAGTGTGGATTTGTCTAATTGCGCACATTGTGCGAATGCATGTTATATGACATGTAAGGGATATATGATAAAACAGTTTTCATAATGTGAAAATTATTCATTTAATAAAAATAGGAGTGTTTACTAATGAATATCCGAAAATTATCTAGTCTTTTCATTCTTTTTTCTTGAATTATCTGACCGCTACACCATGGACAGACTCAGCAAAAACAATCTTTAGTTTGATATTTCTTGTCAATCGTTTCACGCAATTTACGAGTACATTAAACGGATGTAATATGCAAGAAACTAGCTACAGAATGCGAAAAGAACTTACTTTGCTATCGCAAGTCGGGATGTTAATGAAATGCATTTTGATAGAAATAATTATGATCAGCAACAACTTTTTGTGACCTAAATAAACATTTCGTAAACAGCAGGCATATTTTTTTATTTTCAAAAAGCTAAATTTCAAAATTTGTGTAGGCCTATAGATTGTGCATATTTGACGGACAAGTTGTGCAGATTTGTGTATATGGACGAAATTCATCAACCTGCAGTCGGCCAGTCACCCTGAGAAACTGATGTGATATTATGGCGAATTCTTTACCATTGAGACAACGTGACTGAATTCAAAAGTTAAAATATCTTTCTCAGCCTTTTACAAACGGGATCTCGATCCTAACTAAGGCTTAACTTGGTCACAATTTTTGATCATACTGAAACTTGAAAAGCACCGATGGAATGAAAACCTAAGGGAAAGATAGGAAATAAATCGAGAATGCGAAATCATACTCAACAATCAATGTCATAAATAAGTGTAACATGAAAACGTAGCACAGAAATTTTCATGACTCAGTGTGTATCTTTGAAAACTTCTTATTCTGCACATCATTAGTCATTTTCGTTGAGAATGACTATCCAAACAAGAGGTCATTTAAGTTTGGTCACAGCTACTGAAAAATCTGTGCAATGAATGCTCTCTTGGATACTGCTTTTAAATCCATAACAATGTTTGTTGGCAAAGTGTCGCCATGACATGATAGTCAAGCTATTCATTCCCAGTCATTCTGTTGTCGGACTTGGTCGAGCATAACTCGTGATGCTTTGCCACTCGATTTAAGCTAATAAACTTCTATTGATGCTTTATTTTGATCATAAATCGCTCATTTAGTGTCCAATTCAAGGATGATTGCAACAATTCAGGATCCTATCTCCGATATTTGAAGCGTTTTCTGTTGTTCTTCCCTATACAAGCGATGATTCCCTATAATTTTCTGGTGACAGTATGCCAGGCATTTCGCAATAAATCTTTTCGCCATCTATCGATGCAGTTTGTAAAAACCGAAATCACAAGCATCAGTTAGTTCAGTTCTGAAAATGTACTTTCGATGTTTTTTTCTCTTCTAGGATGCTCTAAATTCTTCGGATATTATCAATTACATTTCTCTATCAACCATTATGAAATTCACAAAGCTGTTAACAATTAAACAAAGAAAACATCATCAACAATAGTAGCATGATTTATTGAAGAAATTAACTGATTTCTTGTAACTTATTATTTCTTTATATTAACTGATCTCTAATGACCATTTTCATAGCCATGCACTGTATTAACGAAACAAATAAAATTCAAATTCACGGTATTGTTCATTAGGCAGATCAAACAGTCAAATTTTGTGCAGGATCTTTTCTCTAATAGAATGTGCCTTCGATTACAGCCTATTCACAAGAAAATTCCTTAGAATATTTAACTATCTGACTTATACTGCCATGAAGCTAGCTGTCATGTCACATTCGTCTAAATAAACTTTTATTACATTTAGTAAATTCGGTTTTATCTTATATGGTGAATATTTATTGGTGATGATTCTACATAGGTGCATTTCAATAATAAACATTACAATATGGGCATAATTTACTACATATGTTGTTGATACTAACAGGAGACACGGATAGCCTGATGAAGAAGTTAACAACATGCAGCATACCGAGATTTCTGCTCAACAGTATTGACATTCGCAAATAGCAGAATTCGATTATCATTCAATTAATTTTATAATTCTTGCTTGTTGCTATTCCAATGCTTTATAATTATCATCACAATTCAGGAGACTCTTCTTTTGTAGCTTATTTTCACTTCCATTATTATTGGTTGAGGGAGTATCAACTTATCGATTCAGTAAAAATTAATTTCAACGAACTAAATTGTCTTTGACGACGCATCACTTTACTCCGTTCATTTCTCGTCTTTCGATTTTAAAAGATTGTCAGCATTCAGTCGATGTTGACACTCCAAAAATTTCTAAAGCTCTTCAGATGCCGGTGGATTATGTGATAGAGTCATTTGGATTACAAATATTTGATGCGTTGTGTCACAGCAGTTACGCAATTGGATAAAAACATTTAATCAAAGCAAACAATATGAATTCAATGCTTTCATTATACACTATTCAAATACTTGAAATTGATGAATCGCCATCAAGCTTATTAAAAATTAAAGCGGACCGTTAGCGGTTTCATTCATCAATAGACATCATCAGTCCACTGGTTTCCTGAGTAATTCTTTTGATCAATGGATTACACCTAGATGACAGGTGGTGCATAAAATTCAAATCACTTATGCTAGATAATAAATGGCTGATGGTGGGAGGATCATAATGAATCAATAATGCGAAAAATATCTGCTTTCTCTCCTGAGTAATTTTAATGCCAGCAAGTTAAATAATTATGAATAAAAATTATATATACACAGCCGACGTTTCAGGTCCAGACCCTTTCTCAAGGAAAGGCAGCAATAAAGATTTTATTATATTAGATTATTATGATTATTATATATTAGATTTTTACTGCTGCCTTGCCTTGAAAAAGGGTCTCGACCCGAAACGTCGGCTGTGCGTATATATTTTTTATTCGCAAATATTTAACTTGCTGGCATTAAAATTACTCAGGAGAGAAAGCAGATATTTTTCGTATTATTTATTCATTTATGCTAGACTCAACTAGAAAACTTACGCAGTCATTGTAATCAGCACATAGCTAGAAAGCGACAGATTGGATCCGGAACATGATAATATACGTTCTTCATTAAGAAGAAGCCAATCACTTGCTGAATGGCCGGGCATATTCGTTACCATACAGTTCTCAATCACGGTGATCAATTTCACCAAGCATAGAGACGGGAAAAATTAATAAATCATGCTATTATTATTCTACAAATAATATGAAAATCATTCAACAGATTAACATACTTCAAACTGTCAAGATTTTAATCAAAGCTGCATAGCTGCAGTTGCCGTAGCACACACTTTAAGTGCAGTATTTTGAATTCAATTTGTCAGACTAACCTGACAATTCGAGCATCCCTTTTATGGAAATTTGTTGACATGTATTATATCTGTAATTTTGAAATTCAACAACAGAAGATGAACAACATACAGACAGCCATGGACATAATTGACCAACTGCATTTCGAAAATCAAGACTATTGAAGAAATGTCCGTGTCAAAGAAAAGTGCGACTACGTGCCAATACCGAATGTTCAGTCTTGTAATAGATCTTGTGGTAAATAAGGTTGCTAGTCATCCATGCATGTTAGCATGTGTTGAATATAATCGACCAATTGTTCCAAATCAATCCATGTATTAACTCAACATTGCCTTTAAAGATCATCTTTCCGTGCTCATGCTGCTTACTCTTCCCATTATTCTAGCCATCATGATCAACAAATGACTCAAAACTCCCTATAAATGCATAACTGATTTTCCGCTGCTTGTAGTCTACTTCTGTTGTTTAATAAGCAACACTTGTAATGGCTAGTGTGTGCTAAAATGCTTATCCAGAAAGGTATTTTGACCATGAGAGAATTTGATATGATTAGAACACAAATGGTGCTCGCAATACAAGAAAAGGAATCATAACCTGAAGATAATAACCATAATTAAGCCTCTAATCAGACTTGCCTGAATTCTGAGAGCTTCTGTGCCTATGGTGACAAGAAAAATATGAGTGGACGGTTCATAAAATATTTTGTCATTGGGAGTGGACTGATAAATACCGACCTCAGTCAGTCCACTCTCATACTAAGCATTAAAATTGTGAATTCGGGATGGTTTTGCGCCCCATTTTGTGATGGAATATTCCGAAAAGAGCATTCTCTTTGTACGATAGTCGGTTCAGTGAGCTCATGAATAACATTTGGATTAAAGTCAGACGACTTTTTGTGGAAAGATCGGCGATTCTGATTAGCTAATGAAAGTTCGAGGACTTTGATCAAAATTCTCATATCTTTTTGTGAATTTGACAGGTGATTGAGATTCACCATCTACAAAATTTCGCAGAAAGGGTTCCCGTGTGAACAGCAATAAGGCGTCTATGATAACCATTGATAACAATGTCTACCTTATTGATGCCAGAGTAAGATTCATTTATTTATTTATTGTTTCGCACCTCGTATGCAAGAATAATAGAATTTCTACAAAAAACGATTTTCTTTATCTACCAAATGCGTTTCGTCTTTAACAAATTGTCATGTAATTGCTCTTTATCTCAATTTAATCTCAATTTTTCGAATCAAACATAAATCTGTTCAGAACCAGCTGGGCTAGCATTTTGAAAACTCTATGTATATTCAACAGCAGTCACCAGGATATTTAAATGCCGCAATCAAGTCAGGGACGAAAGCAGGTGTTTTCTTTGTTCGAACAGGAGCCGTAACTCTGCAAGAGCGTGCCCACCAGCATTCACTATCGTTATTTGCTATTTCAAACAAACAATAGACAACCTTTCAGATTAAGACTGTTTGCGATAGCCGTTCCAACAACTGATAAAAGACAATTAGTCATGACGTGTTATGGGGACGAAAACTAAAATCGATCTTATCGTCAATAAAATTAAGTGTCGACGCAAGAAACTGAAAGATTTTATTCTACTATCAGCCATTGGAACTACGGTTGAGTTTATGAAATTGTCATGCCAGTCTATATAGAAATAATATAACACGTTTTATCGTTCATCGACCACAGTATGTATGTATGCATTTATGAAGGCAACTGGTTCTGATGCTTTGTTTTCACGAAATAATGTCAGCGTGAACTGTTTGAGACATCAAGTTAATTGTTTTTTTCATTAAAAATTCTAACGCTAAAGAGGTTGCTGAGTTTTGAATTGAGAGCGTTACATTACATCTAGGGTTCGGAAAAATATTTGCACAAAAGCATCAAATATTTAAGTATTGATTTATTTCAAAACCTCGGAGTATTAGTAAAAATTCGTCAAAATGTTCAAATGTTTAGAAATCAAATTATAATGACTCCGCAGGGTCCAGGAAAAATTTAAATTCATCTCATCAACATATTTAGATACTCAATTTTCTCAAAAATTCGTAGCAATGATGACATAAAAATGTAAGTTTCTGATTCCATTTATTGGTAAATATAATTGTAGACCAATATTTTAGAGAGCTTCTCTGGAATAAGTCTCCGGCGATCTTCATGCAATATCTTTGCAGGTCGAAAACAAGATCGGCGAAAAGTTATAGGTGGCAACCCGTTGAGGGGACATGCTATCCGGGAGTGAGTTCTCGCCGCCTGACAACAAGTCAATAGAGCGCAGGATTTGAATATCAGGATTTTTTGATCAACTATATCATATATCTTCTTGATCGCCTCCCCATTAATTGTTGGAAATTTTTTGATGACATTCTCTGCATTGGTGACGGCTGAGAAACCGATAAGCATACTCAATCCTAGGGCCTCCCGTGATTTTATCAGGTTAGGCAGTAAGTGCAAGTTGGTTGCGATATATGCTAGTCCTGATCTTAAGTCCGTGTCACCGATGATCACATAACACCGCCTGACAGATGCTGTACCCTCACTCAAAAAGAATGTTAAATATTTGATGCAATATAGTCAAAGATAGTGGAAGAAGTAGTCTTTCAATATGGTGACTGCAGGATCTCAATTTTCAATATTTTGCTTTAAACAGATGATTAAATCAGCGGTTTTCAACGGAATGCAAAGTATTTGAGTAATCTTAAATGTATTTGAGTCCACAAACCTTAGAAATCTTTAAAAAAAAATTTGGGAAAGTCAAAATATTTAATATGCCTCAAAAATTCAAAAATACTAAAAAATATTTTTCCGAACCCTATTATCAACTTTATATTGGCACATTCTGACACAGCTGATTTAGTAGTTAAGACGATCATGGATCAAGTGATGTCATGGGCTTGCCAGGAATGCTTTAATAAAAATTGAACAGGCCTCGAGGCCAAAATACAAATTTGCTTTAGGTTTTTAGTTTATTCTCTATCGAAAAACTTCGCCGCTGTTTGGATTTTCAGAAATTCCCTCGAAATCTGTGTGAGTGCGACCAAGCAAAAGAATAGGCCTTCATTTCTGTTTATGAGCCTGTTGCAAAGTTGTAGCGAAATATGTAGACCGAATATCATACATGAAGACTGGAAACAAATAGAATAAGAAGACAAGAAAGACGTCACACATCGAAATTCCCAAATAACATGCATGCAGTTAGGTCAATGTCCATCTTTGAAACAATAAGTTCTCTCTTATATGCAATGCACAAAGAAGGGGCACTGGTACAGCTCTGCACTGAGTTAACAAGAAATAATCCCTGTAATGTACATGTACATGATAAACCATGTGAACATAATCTTGACTTGTGGTCTCTCGATATAACAAGGAATCGCTGGTTCCGTAGTTTTTGCTGACGAACCAAGTCCACTAGTAGATCATGTCAGACTATTAAGAAATGATCAATAGAAAATCTGTACGGAAAAATCCAGATACAGTAGACATTGTACTTGTATTGTTCTATGGTAGTTTTGAAAGATGATATCTCAACCGATTGCTTTGCTATGGAAGATACATGCAGCTGCAGCGGTAGCGCATAACCTATAAACAGCACGTGTCGATGTTATTGATTCATCTGAGGAAAATATTTCAAATCTTATATTAAGGTTTCTTATTCCTTCGTAACTGATTTGATATCATTTTTCACATTTCGAAACATAAAACACGTCATGCTAAATCGTTAGAAAATCGGAATGAATTTATTGCTTCCCTCCAACAGTTCTAATTCTGAATTTGAAGATATTGAGCCAGACATCAATCTCTACCATCATTTACTTCAGATTTCCTTGCTTGAAGAGAAAACACAATTTCCCTGTGAATACAATTTTGCCTGAGTCACAGTTACATTTGAGATCGTAAGAAGGCGCCACAGCTGTTTAATGCTGATCGACTTATTCCTTGTTATTTCATTCCACATTTGCAACGCTTTGCGTTTCCTCAGTTACAGATGAGCATTCATGCTCGGTAGAGGCGAATACAAGATCTGCATGCATGCGGCTCTGCTCAAAAACTGTTTGTGTGACCTACCGATTGCCATTGCATGAGAACATGAATATCAAAACTTAAAATATTAAAAACAGATTCACCGAATCGATAAAAATCTGACTAATTTGGCTGCGTTGTAAATGATAAAACAATGTAAATTCATCACTTTTCTACGTTTACAGGTGTGGTAATGGAGTAGCGGGGGCCCATGCGGAAATTCAGATTACAATGGGCTCCATTTAGAAATAGGGAATAATAGGGAATTCATTGTGCCATTTGTTGAGCCATGTCATCATCTCTGTATCTAAAAAATCTAATCTATAAAAGCACATACACGTAATAGTAAAACTAACATGATAACCAAGATAATTGTAGCTCTCATACCAAAACAGATGCATCCTAGGAAAAAATAAGAATCAGATAGCATTCAAAATTTAAATAAAAGCATTAACAGCAAACACTTGCATAAACAACTACTCATAGCAGAAAACTGTCTAAGATTGGAGATATCAGACAAAAAAATTTACAACGTTGAAATGGAAAGTCATCGGTTAATTCAAATCCAAAGAAATAAGACGTTCAAAAAAATCAAAGGACTATATTTTCATTTGCCACACAAACATTAACTAGGTGATCTTTTCGTTGATTTGTTATAACAGATGAGAAGTAAAGGCGGTGGTGACAACGAGTGCATCATCAGAAGAACACGTAGGATTAAGAAAATGTCGTCAAACGAATGGTAAACGTGAGAATCCTTGGGCTGAACTACCAAAGGCACCGCATGGAAATGCATCACAAATTCGACTTCAAAATACCGATCAATCTGGTTAGCAATGAAGTGTTTTGCTGGTCTGTGCACGTAATGTCTAGTACATGTAAATTTCGACTGATGCAGCTTTTTTTGAAAAATGGCTGCTTAATACATATTTAATCGAACAAATGGTACAATAATTGCATTGAAGGAACAAAACACGAGTTTGACAAAACTGGTCAATTTGACGCATTCTACAAAAGAAGTAAAGCGTTTTGATGAGAAGCAAGACACATGTGGTTACCGACAAATGTTGGAGGAAGAACTCAGGTTGTGTTTAATCTCCTTGTTTCCTCAACATGTTCCTTCAACTTCATTTCCATGGTGCACGATGATTACTCAGGAAAAACTCAGAAAGAGTTGTAGGTCGGCAGATCTCGAATCTTGGATTAGTCATAACATCAAATGAGGAACTCTGGTAGAATTCATAAAACTATAGCCGACTATAGCTAGGGGTTGGTCACTCAAAGCAGGAATTTAGAAGGCAATCAAGAGTTGGGGATCGAAGTTGGTGGAGACAAATTGGTGAACGCTCAGACGTCTCAATACCATGCCTCCACACTAAATGAGGGCGTCAGATCAAAACATGAAGATAAGAAAAGCTTGCACATAATTGCAACAAGTCAATTAACAATCAATTTCAGAAAATAAAGGACCAGCCATTAATTTATAAGTTGAGAGAAGTCCTTGCTTTGATGGTTTTCTTTATTTTAGCAACATGTGCGAGGCCTTTCAGCCGCTACAGGCGACCATCGTCAGGCAAGTGAATGCAAGTGAAGGCAAGTCTTTCACTTGCCTGACGATGGTCGCCTGTAGCGGCTGAAAGGCCTCGCACATGTTGCTAAAATAAAGAAAACCATCAAAGCAAGGACTTCTCTCAACTTATAAATTAACAATCAAGTTGTGGAACTCTGAGTGGCGTATTTAGGGGGAAAGCAATCGGGGCATGTCCTCACTAAGGAATTGGACGTAGGTTTTTGCAACAATCCTAGATACGAACGCTACAGGAGAACAATCTTTCACTGATCTAAAACATCTCAAAATTATTTTTGCGATCGAGCATGGGAGAAGATTGATTAAATAATGGATATAATATAAATTCGTATAAATAGAGACATTCAGATCAATCGCAACTAATCATTAGATAACTTTGCCATGCGGAGCAGACAACTATCTGATTTTTTTGTAGCCACAGATTCTACAATATAGACAGGACATTCCTAAATACCAAGCAAGTTTCTGTTTCATTTGTAACCAAAAATTCTGAATTATAATTTGGATTTATATAGATCTGCCAAACTTTTGAGATTTTGGCATGGCTGCTTCTTATTATTTTTGCAAATATTTCACTACGGAAGATAGTATCAGCATAGTATAAATATATCACATATCAAATTTATTAAATTCATTTCAGTAAAGTAACTTAGCAATGATTTACTAATGGCCCTCTATTAATAATAATAGTTAATAATATTATAATATAAAGTCTATAATAATAATGATTAATAATAGCCCCTCTAGGAGGAATTCCTCGATACGCCACTGTCTAAAAGTACATCCATTTCAATCGAGATCAGATTATTCAAGTCATTGATCAAATCTAATGCGTTAGGTACTTGAGAGATATGGACGTGCAATAGTAAAGTAGAAGAGGATCGTTGCGCTTGAGCTTCGTTGCTTCAGATGAATAAAGGGAAATAAGAGGAATTGAAAATATCTAATAGCCTGCTGAAAAGCGAGAAAAAGAATTTGAAGACTTATCAGCAAATGTGAATCTTTGAAATGAACTGCAATAAGAAAGTTGGAAAGATGGTTTTGGAAGCTTCTCAAGAAGATGCATGACTCAGTAGAAAAATAGTCAGAGGATGACCCAGGAGATCATATTGGATCGGAAGTTGCACGAGGGAGACAGAAGTTCGGGGAAAATGCATCGAATGGTGTATACACCAATGTCCCTATGCTAAGAGAATGACATGACCTGAAAGTATCAGGTTAAACGCACAGTTAACCTGCAGTATGTGTGAAAAGTTTGCGAAAATCTTCTCATAAAACATCTGAACCTGCAATTTTCATGGAGCGCTGTTTATCTGTCTCAATTCAATCTCGATTGTGTTCTATACATCTAAATCGATTGACTGAAGTATTTCGTCAGAAAATGTCTTATTTATTCTGATCATATTCTATATGCAACGATCTTGCCATTAGCTTAGTTGATTTGTTGTCACAAACATAACCAGATAATCACGAGGGAAACAAATATTCAAAACGTGATGAACCGAACAATGCCAAATGAATTCATGATAATTTATTTTATCTTCTTTCTTTTCTATTGTATAGCTCATGACTGATGACTGTTGACTTCCCCATCTTTGGCTGTCCAGATCATGTAACCTTTTCCACTGATTCAAGCTTCAATATAGTAGCGAAGTTCAAGCCTCATGCTTAATATAGTCCAAATTTGAGCTCAGGAACAAGCAGATTCTGATAGCACGATCGTTGTGTCAATCAATCTTTAGATGTTAACAGATAGCACATACAACGGTCACGACAGCGGTCAATTGATAGGACAAAGTGAACGCAGAATGATAATCGAACGTAGAATAAGTCATGGACCAGCGGTAGTCTCTCTGGTCATCCTTATTATCTCTGGTCACGGACATTATGAAACATCTACAAGACTGCACCTCAGGTTGTATTACAGCGCTACATAATTATTGGTGTAACACTAGTTAGATATATCTTAGGGGTAGGGATAACTTTGTGTCTGATGAACATTTGCGTGTAATTTACTTATGCGAGATCTCTACTCGTACCAAAATTAGAAAGTTATGAACAGAGCAGGGATACTAAGTGAACCTCCATGTTCGGACACATTCAACAATGCACAATCAATTAACGCATCCTTTGTTCACACAAATTATCCAAAATAGAAAAGCCCTTAATTTACAGCTGACTTTACTTTAAGCTTACTGATTTTTGCCTTTCCTTTTTAACATACCATTACTTTATTTTACACAGCGTAAACGAAGACATTTAGTTCCTTATTAAGTTCTTCGGACAATGAATATGTTCATGTATGCGTTTCCATGATGCCATCGACATAAAAGAAAATTACGCAGTCACTTTGAGAGCATGCTCTCTACACTTTTTTCGTTATCGACATTTTTACGCTCGCAATTGCAAGGTGTTGCCACAGATCGACTTATTCACACACAGCCGAAAATTTTAGGCACTAAGGAGAAATTATAGTCCAGACTTGATAAAAAAACCGAACTTATAAATTGAACTTCATATGACGGCCATGCTGAACTATTGTGCTTGCGTGAAACTCTTTGAAACATTCGTAACACCGGTGATCATATCTGATGCAACGGTGCTGACAAGTGCGACTCTATAACACAGTCCTATTTGGATACGGCGAAGAGATAGGAGACAGACAGATCTGTCAATAAAAATTGAATAAATACACGTATAATAAACATCATGCCCATCTTCTTTCTGGTCTGTTTTATTTTTTCAACATCTCTGGCAGCACGCTGTGTTCATTTGAAGGTATTGCTTTCAAAATGCCAACTACTGGTTTCCAAGGTTTCAGGTCAAAATGTTCTACTTTAAAATGGTCCTGAAACTAAGTTTGGCAACGCTGTGCAAGGAAAGTCACAAACTGAAACTGAAGCAACAGAGACGTTTTCAGCAACATATAAAACTTAGACGTCTGTTGAAATTTTAGCCAGAAAGTCAACAGTATCTGACACTTCGAAACCTATCGTTTCTGTTGTTGAAATTCTATTTCATGACTTTCCCTTGCAGTTTTATCAAGACCACTTTGGATGCGATTTTGCACTAAGACAATTATGATTTGATAGCGCTTCCAAAACTTTTCGGAAGTAAACAATTTCTGATTTTTTCAACTTACGATAACATGGGATATCTCGAAAACCACGATTTCTTTCAATGAAGAAAAGAAGATAAAGAGTAGACTTAATTAATGTCAGAGATAACTAACTAGTATGTAAAGCTGTGTACAAATAAGCATTGCCATTAATCATCCAAGTCAGTAAAAGAATATTCAAAAATGACTGCGGAAAAACGGACGAAAACTTGGACCAAATATCATAAACAGGAAGCAGTTGCAATCTTCTGTATTACGGCACATGTCTGCAGAGTATTTTTATCCGAGTAATTCTAGAATTAATACATGTTTCCCACAAAAATCGAAATGATGGGATTTCTATTTTTGGTAAGTTTTTTATTGGAATGAATGATTATAGCAGATACAAGTTAAAAATGCAAAACTGATTTTCACCCAAATAACACAAAATCTCACAATTTTCTTATTTTTCACAATTTTGGTGAAAAATAAGTGATGTTTATTGTTGCCTGTCATCTTTTTCAGGAGGATTCCTGACAGGGATTCTGTAATTTGTGATAAATCATTCTTCCATCTCGGGACAATTTAAAGAAAAACTTCCTCTAGGTGGCTATCCATCATTACTTGTCATTGTACCATAGGTGTGATAAAGGCTTAAGACGAAAATCTGTGTTGATGTAAAAAACATTTTCTTGAGACAATTAGAATAATTTCTACTAGATTTTTTATCATACCGCAATTTGAATCAAAATTAAGCAATTACTTCAGTTGAGCTTCTGATTTCTCGATGTGACTGATGAATGTTTTCCATATAAACGTCTATGCAACTACAGGTTGGATACAACCGCAGTTTGCCGCAGTTACGATGAGAAGATTAAAATTCTGTGATATTTTATCACAACGCGGAGCCAGCAACACGAAATTTCTGACGAGTCGTTCTTGCGGTGGCCGATTGAATGCATGAACAGTCAGAACGTCAAAAGCCAATTTCATGACTCCTCTCAAATTTCCGGTCAGTGATACAGACTATCAATCAATTGCATCAATAAAGCAAATACTTCCTTCCGTCAGAACTTGATTATGACATGCTGTGTACTAACGGACTGCACTTACAATCACATGCTTTGATATTCAAACAAAAGTTGACAGCAACCGGACGAAATTCACCGCTGTTGACGATTAAATCTACCGAAATTGCGTAAGTTCAACAGCACAAACACCAGGGTGACTCACTTGGTATGTGATTAAAGATTAAGCACACCAGAGGGTATTGTCGTGACATGGATGACTAGTCCAAAATTTCAAGAAAATCCAGTTTGCAGCGGCAAACTTAGACACTCATTCGAATCGTATTTCCAGCAAGAGGCAATTAAAATAATCAGCTCCTTACTGAGAAAGAATGCGTAACATGTCAGATACAATTAAGAAATGAAAATTTCAACACACATTATATCAATTTAAAAGTAGAATATCTGATCGCCAACCGGGATTTAGTAGAACAAAATGCAAAATTGGTGAATATTGATAGAAAGTCTCTGCATGAACAGGAAAACCAAAAGTGAATAGGCAAACAGAACTATTAAACAATGATACAAAGACGATGAAGCATCGATGCAGAAGTATGCATCCACCTATCTAATATGTGCTATTTGATGAGGACAAGGAGATAGACTACGCAAGTAATCCATCTCTGTGAGAACAATGTCACCAAAGTTCTGACTGCCTGTTTATTTATTGATTGGTGTCAACGAATAATTCCAATTAATTGATTGATTAGTAATTGGGAAGGTGTTTCATTGACTGTTTCGCCTACCATGCCGTCAACGTTCACCATCGATAGTACAAACACGGCGCCTTCAGTGAGTTACATGAGATATGAAACCTAGATACGAGTGCCTAGATGCGAAGCTTACTAAACATGTCTTATTCATAAACTAATAGCTTTCAGGAATCTGATCAGGAACTATTTGTTGCATCTCGTATGCAGAATCTTTATATTACAGTTCATTTTTGATGAGTTTTGTAACCCTACTTTATAATCTGTTATATACATTACTTATACTGCAAGGAAGACGCGTGTGATTATTAATTCACTTGTTTCAATAATTGATTATCGCTATCATAATGATGCATGAATAATCTCTGTAATAAAATTTATCAATATTCACTTCCATATAACAGGTGGTGGCCAGATTTCGAGCTTCAAATTCTCGGTAGATTCCTGGGATATTTTATCGAATTTCCACGTCATTTTTAACATTGACCAGATAAACTACTCTAGTTACACTGGTCAAAAAAGTATCCGGACAATTCGTTAAAATATTTTTATCATGAAATTTGAGACATTTCCCGCTTGAATTCTGCCACCAAATTTGTACGTGCTGGATAATGACCAATGTTTGACTCTACCGCATTCAGTTTTCAAAATTCTTGAATTCTGTGAGTGGTGATTTTTTTACAGACTTTTCACCCCTAGCACAAATACAGACCATGAAAGAAGCTAAGGGTAACTCAATGGAAAGAAAGTGATTAATTGCATTATTTTCAACAAATGAAAGCAAAAAATAACCGATCTTCTAATCTAATCACGTTGTCCCCATCAGAAGCCTATTCGAGAGCCTCTTGAAAGTATCAAGATTGTATTGTCAACGGACAGTTGTCTAAGGAAGCTGATTCCCAAGCTGTGCCTTGAGAACAAAGTAGATCTTTGAGCGACTCACACTACGCAACCGTCAAAGCTCACATGATAGCACATGAGTGCATTAGCTCTGCGTGTGCCCCTGGAAAAAAATTAGTTTTGGGTACGCACTCAATTGCTGTAGAGCTGTTTCTACCGAAAAAGTATCTGCAGAAGACATTGAGTGAAGCAACATCCGTCTGATGGAGAGCGACTGCAACTCGTTAGCGAGTTTTTCACCTTGATATTATACTCTAAATTTAAAGTGGCAATGGCCTTAACCTAGCGATCTCTTGGTCGTGCCTGAAATCCCTGCTAAAATGTCACTGAAGGTCGGGAGAAAGGGCATCTGGAATAAGAGTTTCAAAACATTCCAGCAATGTCAGCACTGTTCAAATGTTAAAAGCATCAAAGTATGTCAACATTTATCTCAGCTATAGGCCCAAGCACTCTTCAATCTCTATTCATTATGAGTCACATGTAAAAGCAAAAATGCATGTAAATCAAAACATAACAATCTGTTGTACGGTCAATCATCTTGATCAGCCAGTCTAGATGTTACAAGCTAATAGGAACTTTTCCAAGCCGTACAGACGAGTCCTTGTAAGACGAAATGCACACTGCCAAGGAATCTAGTACTTAAGGTGAGGTACCCCTGTGATATCTACTATCGAATGACATTTTTATCAGGTGAGTAGAAGAAATACACACAAACAATGTCTCCGAAATCACTAAGATTGATTTACATGCTATTTCATTGGCCACTAAAACGTCATAATTTCTAAGCTATAATACTGAAGAACTTTAGGAGATGAAGGACACTTTGAGCCGCAAAACACAAGTATTTCCGATTGTGTAATCGAAGAAGATCTGAAGCCCTTTGAAATTTTTGTACTCTGAAAAACCGGTGACGTTGTCTGTATTCAGGGGTGGCGCTACGGGGGGGTATGAGGGGGCACATGCCCCCCCCCCATGAAAATTATTGGACCCCCCGTCGGCAGGGCCACTGTCGGCACCCGGATTAAATTTTGTCGGCAGTCGGCCTCCAGCAAAGTGTCTATACTTACTTTGGCCTCCAGCACCTATATTTTGCATTACAATAATAGAGAGTACAGTTACGAATCGTTGCAGAGATTATTGACTGGGACTGTAGCAACGATCAGCAATATTACACAAGCATTTTTGTTTACAACGGTATTCTCTATATCCTGATGAGCGGTAGCAGATTGTACAGGGAAGAGATTTTCTCTCGTATTTTTGTTTTTGTTATTAGATAATTGTTGACACGTGCACAAACTATAAATATTAAATTAAACACAAGCTGATAAAAGTTTGTTATGTCTTGTTAAGGTTCCGGTATCACGTTTCTGAGATTGAATTCTGAGGCAATTCTTTAATGAATACTATAGAGCAGATGACAATATGGAAGGGCAATTGTCATTCTTATTGATGATTTTTGCAGTGTTCAGAATAAATTTTTGAATTTTATCTAATAGGATTATTAATCCTATTAAATATGTAGCATTATAACTGATTTCTCAGAGGTTTTTTTGAATGATGATAGGATAGTTAGGATAATAGATAATAGATTTTCTACTAGAGATTCACTGGCTAATACAATCCAATCAATAGATCGTCTATCTTGAGAAGAAAGGAGCAAATTAGATTTCGATAGTCAATGTGATCGATCAAATTTTGCGCGAGCGTTGACCATATCGTCAGACCATATCGTGCGATGATCTTGCTATTCTTACCCATGAGATGGTCAAATATGCTACCAGTCATGTGATTTGCTTTCATTTGGGTGTTTAACGAAAACGAAACGCCACACTCTGCACATTTTGAAGTCGCACACGATGATTCAAACAGTCACTTAAGAACGCCTGTGTTCGCGTCGTCGAGTAGTTCAAACGGTAAGTCGATCTGCTACACAGATGTCAAAAATTATGAATTGATGCTCTTACTTTCAAAATCAGTCGGTACAGTAAGGTATGGAGCAACTACTCAGCAGCTCTAATGCCCTGGTCGCTGCGTCGTCGACTATTGCAGTTCCGACAAGCTTCGACGTGACGGCCCTCGCTACTGGGACGCATCACCCCAGGTGGGTCTGACTTGGACAGAAGAATGAGGAATTTTTCCGCTGAGTGAAGCAGTCGAAGAAAAAAATGAAGGCATAGCAGTACCATTGACTAGGGCCAATGAGCGTAGGGACACCCCAGTGAGGCTTTAATAGTGAGCCACCACTTACAGTATGTTTTAATAGAAAAATAAGAATTCCTCCCCATTATTTCGTTTGAATGACTGTTGGGTTTAGAGTCGAAAGCAACAACTTTGACCATCTGAGAGGGACCGGCCTGAGAGTGGAGAGCTTCAAACAAATTGCAATCGGTTCGACAGCAGCTGGAAACATGAGGATCTGCTTTAATAATTCTTGGGAAAGTAGTTCAGTACTGGCTTTAATAATTGCAAATTACTTTGAAAGTTATCCAAGAAAAATCTTGCATCTTTTTGTACTGAAAATCCCTTTTACTATGGAAATACAGGAACGTCACATACATTCAGATATCTAGTGCACATGCAAGTTTGTAAACTTACAGTATGGGTAGTCTTATAAACCCATAGCCCTTGTGTATCAGTATAGTCTGATACTCCATGCAGACAAAGGTCAGTCATACAAAATCGCATTCGTGTTAAAGCCGCAAGGTAGTAGTTCCTAACGTGGATAGTCATAATAATGCAGTAGTATACATAATTTGCATGCAATTGGACATAAATGCACATAAAGTAAATTCTCTAAATTTCATTTAGATAAATCGAAAAATTTCTAATTCAATTTGTAGGACGTCTAGAAAATAAGGCTTAAACTTTCTTCGGGTTCAACTTCGGCCAGGCCCAAGGAGCAGATTTATGAAACAAATCAAAAAACGGGCTTAGTTGATGCTTTGTGGTCTTGAAAAAACAAGCACTAGAAAAGAATTAGAAAACAATCTAAATGTTTAAAAGACAGTGTTAGTTATAATCTTCGCTAGGATCCCCATCCAATATTGATTTCCGCACACAAGTATTTATCCGATAATTGATCTTTGCATGAAACGAGTTCGGCGATGATTTAACGAGGAAAATAAGGTTTAAAGTGAAAGGTTATAGCGGCATGATCCTGGAAGCAAACCTGCTTTAAAGTACGGATATCATCCGACCCTGAAAAGAAATTTACCAATGTCACAACCATACGATCTTGAAATTGAGGTGAAAAGTATGATGCGATTACTATCAAGAAATGTTAAAATGCATTGATCACGACTGGTCCTTAGTGTTGTTTTCTCTGTTTATGTATAAAATAGCATCACGAATAGCAATAGGCACCAATTACCTATTGCACTCAGTTTTTGCTGTATCTTTGTTGAAGTAGGCCCAATATGATTTAAACAAAAATTGAAGCTCTATCCATTTGATTTTAAACATACATGAAATATTGTTCCTGAAAATCGTGTCCTAGAACACGTTAGGAAAAGTACATGTACATCCATGTCTTTCGAAGTTTTATGACATATGCATGCGGCAGTTAACCTTGTCCTCACCATTTGTACATAAAAAAATTCTAATATTTTCTCTATATACCTTTATCTGAAATTAAATTTGGAAAACAAATGCATAAAGTTCCTTAGGCTCTGATTATTTGAGTTGCATGCATGCATTTACATTAAAAAATTAGAGACATAGATGATAGCTTTTATGGTGTAGACGAGAACTCGTAGAAAAATAGTATTGTTTGCTGTTCATCATATCACGCAATTAGCCCTGAGTCAAAGCATCCTCGTATTGGCATAGCTGTTCATAGATTACAATAATTAGCCGGTATAGCCTGTCGGCACCTCGGTTAAAACCGTCGGCACAACGCTTCCATGGACCCCCCCAGCTCTAGGACCCTGGCGCCACCACTGTCTGTATTCTGTTGGAAACACGCAAAAGGCTTAAAATTGAGTGATCGGTCTGTTAAATGACTATATTTTACAGTGGAATGTGTTTTCATCAATTTACTCACTGATCTAAGTCAGTTTTAAACACGCCAGTTAACTTAATAAAAACTTGAATGTTGCACGCAATGACTTTCAAGATGCTAGTGCTATCGTACGCAAGGAACCAGAACAAGACCATCTGGAAAAAATCCGCACAGTGATAAAAACGTTGGGTGAAGAAAGCTAACTTCCATTGAATAACGAGAATTCCGCACGAAGAGATGAAAAACAAAACTGTGGTCAAAATGAACGCCATTGCTGCGATATTTCCATATAAGGAAGCATTGATCACAGGATGATGGTGAATTCCCCATAGGCATTTCAATCGCATCGCTAATGCGATGAAATGACTATGCGGCTGACTGGATGATGATGCTGTCTCGTGTGCGCAAGTTTACAGTCACTGGAATCACGTGTAAGAAGAAAACTTCCCGATGAATGATGATTCGTACTCAATCAACTTCTGTTCAGATATCGCATAACGATTTGAAAACCGATGGAGAATTAATGGAAATCGATGGAATTTCTGCTAGAATTGAGTCAACGTCAGCATTCAAGTATTCTGAATTGATATTGATATCCAACTGAATATATTTGCCTTCAGGGATTATTGATAGATGATTGCAATTTTATCAATTCAAATTCATTGATTGAATTGAAATTTTGATTTCTGACCTCTCAAATAGTGATAGTGAAATATGCGCTACCAACATGTATGACGACTGTCATTTCATTAAAAAATACTTTGATTACATGAGTCAATTATGAGGGCATCCATGCTTCGTTATTACTGAAGATTCGTTAACAAGCTTAAAGGGAGCTTATACATTTCGTGAAAAATTTGCGTGTCAATCGCTCTCTAAACAATATTTACGATCCAAAACAAGTTTCACGTTTGTCAATGCAGTAACCCCCACGACATTCAATGCCTTCGGTAAAACCTTGCAAAGCCGGACACATTGTTTCCGAAAAATATTTCCGTTTTATCGAATCACGTCTTTTGCATGCTGTTTCAGACATATCAAATTTCTATGGACATTGCCTTGGACTATAAAATCGTCCACTTTTGGTTGATGCTTGGACGTCATACAAGGACTACCTACTAGCTTGTCAACAGATTGACATTATGTTTATGTTTATCTTTATGTGTAAAACTAGGTATCTGATTTGACAGTCTACGTTAGTTATTACTTAGATGTCTTTATTTTATGATAATTAATGTATTAATAATATAATTATTTAAATATATTAATAATATAATTTAACATGTGGAACATCAAACTGTAATTGTTGCGATTTCATTCCTCTATTCTATCGCCGTCATGTTATTGGTATGCGGTTTATTCAAAGTTTTGATCAAAGACAGCAACCATCCTCTACATTATCTAACACCAGAAACAAATTCATACTCAAGAACATATCGACTTCCTATGATCAAAGCTGTGATAAGAAGCAGATCTTTAATAACTACGATGACACAACTTGCAAAAAATGGATTCTGATGGTGCCTTTTTTTCTTTGTTTTGCATCTAATGAATTACTTCAACTCTTTCTGTATATTCATGCTCATGGCCACACGATTTCCATTATTGTGGCCTATCTGATCAATAAACGCTTATTATTATTAATTGTAAGAGATATCATTTTCTGAAAGTGTACACTTATTCATTCATAGCTATGTATTTACAGCACATAAAATTACATCACTTGTTTTTGAAATCAACAGCATCAACTATTTTTCAATGGCTTGCGTATTTTATTCGTATGTACCAGGATATGTATGTGCTAGTAAGGAACAGGGTGGCCGCACAAGCTGAAGATAAAATTTGTCTGTATTTAGGATATATTGGCAGTGGTGGTTTGATGGTGCTTTGGAGGGCAATTACCCAGAAAACATGCTAGAACAAGTCGGCGGTTGCAATGTAAACAGCTCCCAACAAATCATTCCACCACTTGAAATGCTTCTTTGCATAAAATATCAGGGAAATAAGGTGCTGACACCTCATACGAGTAGTAGGGTGATAGTGATAACTGGAAATTCTCTATACATGCTTGATTTATCAGTGAGAATGACTTAACTTTACTAAATGAGTAGAAAGTAGAACAAGACGACAAAGTTTAGATCATTTGAGTTAGAGACGGCTTCTCTGGCGGGTTCAAAAGATTAAAAAAAAACTTTTGACAAATATATGAAAAACACTTTTCATTCAAAGAACAAGAAAGCGGACATTTGATGCATTATCGGAGCACCAGCAGTGATAAAACAATGCTCACTGACATTTTGCACGGACTGATAGGACGTGGACACCAGAAAACACATTACTGCGACTAACTCAAGAACCTACACGCATGACAGCTACGGTGGAGTTTTTGAGAATAGTTTAGGATCAGACAAAGTGAGAGATTGTGTGAGGACCACAGCTTGGTTGCAACCAACAAATTCCTGGATGATGAAGGCTTAGTACATTTCCGTGTCTGTTCACAAAGGTATTCATAAAGGCATGAATTATTGTCAATTTCATCTCTGGCCTTTGTATTTGACTTCATACAAATGATTTACGATGATTGTTGTTAAGCCGCTGGCTACATGCGATTATCAGATTTTAGATCGCTTGGTATACTGCTAGAAGAGTGTGTCATTGACATTGATAGAGAAGTGTACAAAATTCGAAAACATTTAGACGCTTAGTGAATTCGATGTGTTTCCGATCATTAATTTCTATACATTATGGAAATGATTATCGAATTAGATGCATCAAATAATAGTAATAAAAGTCTTCCAAAACTGAAATAAATTAAAACTGATTTCGCAGAACCAGCATGATTACTTTAGTTATCATTAAATATCTTTAATTCAATATTCATTTTCATCAGCCATCTCTCTCTACAACAAAGTAACGCGCATGATCAAGTGAATGTATATAAATACCATAGCTAGCCACTTCCAAGAAATGCGGTAGACATCATGATAAAATAGACTATCTATAGCAGCAAGTAATGTAGATTCTGACTTCATCGTAGGCATCAAATGAAAATTATAGGGACTCGCACCATTGAAATCATGCAGAAGTAATTACACGCGTCGATATTTACATGTACGTCTATGGCCTGGGACCAAGATCCCGAAAAATAATAATGCTAACTAAAGTTATTATTACTGATCAGGCTCTGACAGCCAGCGATATGAATGGGAGATCTATTTTACATTAAGTGGCAATTTTTTCAAATAAGTTGGTAAACGTTTTGACCAACCAATTGTCTTAGCAACACCATAATCAAAATGGTGATTCATTTTCGACTACAAACGATTTTTTAAATTGAATAAAAATCTATCTGTTACATAAATATCTGTCAAATGAGAAATCGTACAGAAGATTGACTAGAAGACGCAGCCGATCAATACAGATGGATCTCACTATTGAAAAAATTCACATCTCTTATTCTAATTATTTCACAATTGCAACAAGTTGACATAAAATATGATGGTTTAACGTCACCACTCCACCATACTGGGGACTTCGACGGTGCTGACATAATCATTCTTTAATCAGAAGCGTTGTGATCATTTAATCCAGATGGGGACGACTTCCTATGACAATCTCAGGGCTCGACCTCTGCACCGAAAGATCGCTAGGCCAAGCACTTAACGACTGTGCAACGGAACAATTTGACATAAATATGACACAAATTACGTCTAACTTGTGACTAGTGTGAATAAATGCATCATCTTAAATTATATACCAGTGAAGTGAACTTTTAGATTCGATTAGTAAAATGTCGACAGGATGAGTCACAAGTTGAATCATGTTGGTACCTCCATTACGAATCGCTTTTTCCAAATACATCCGCTGAACTTCAATAATTGACAGAAATCATCGTAACATTGCCACACACTAGGCGTTATTTTTACATTTCGCTTTTATTGAAAATGAAAGGTCAAGGAAACGGCAGTGAACTCTTTGCTGATCAATGGAGAGAGTTAATACTCCATTTTAGCGAATGATTTCGTTTCTCCCCTTTCTCTATTCCCAAATTTCAAACAGAAAGGAAGAATGGATGCTGATTCCTTTCCTGCTATTCGCCTACTGTGTGCTTTGTTCCAAAATTGATAGATTAGCTGTGACTCGCAGCATTCAAGAACAGTTGAATCACGCCAAATGTATGTAATAAATACTAAGGCATAATTTTCACGTGAAGACTTTCACTTAATCTGTTCCAGAAGCCCAGCTCTGCCAGTTTTCAAGTCCTGCTCCTTCACTGTGTTCGAGATCGCTCTTGCTCTATGTTTATTGCCTTTGCCACACGAAAAGTCACGGATAACTACCACAGAATCAAACTCGGTTGGCAGATCCGTGCCCGTAAAATCCAGCCGTTTGTTGTGGCCAGACAAACACACATTGATATATACATGTGGTAAATAGGGGCGTCGTCTATCATGTCAGCGGGGATTATAAATCCTAAAGAGCATCTACATTTCGAATTGGATTTGTTAACCAAAGTCTACCTACTAACAACATCTGAGTCATTCATTACCATTCGCTACTGATATACATGCAATTGTACCTTTAGAGTTGCATCAATAATACACCACATTCAGAAATTTCGGGGTTGCAAATGGAATAGAAGAGCCCTCAGGAGGCAGTCCCCCGAAAAGCTTTTGAGATGTCTCCCTCAAAAATAGAAAGGCCTATCAGAATAAGGCCCCGCATTTACAGAAGGGTCCCTTCCTGGACGTGCTTCACTGACGATAATAGGGAACTCCTTAGTCCTTATGACTGGAAAATGGCCACCACCACCTTGATGATGGATGAACCGATTTTAAGGCGGTGAGACCTTAGTTATTGATGACAACAAAGGGATATACTGCTGAAAATTCACATGCCTGATTCAGAGATTTCGTCTTTTATTGCTCGATATTACTTCCTCTACCGTCAAATCGTGTTGAAACAAGCTTCATTTCCTCTAAAACTTCTCTTCACTTTTTTAAACGGCATATATCTACGAATGCATTCATTGCATGAAAATTTCATCGGAATGTACACGTGGCAAAAAAGTCCACGAATGAGGGGACGCCGCACAAATTAGGTTATTTTCATTTATGTATCTCAGTGGTGGGCAACGCGTGTCACTTGGTGGCCCACCACAGCTTCTCATATCTAAAGTGGCCCGCTGTCATTATTTGGATCGATGATGTGAAAATGACTCACTCCGACTTCGATTTTTAAGAACTGCTTCTAAGGGTGAGAGTGAGGAATCACTCATCCTCACACATCACAATCCTCTTTAGAATTTACAAAAGCATTAATTAACAACTAAATGAGCCATATGATGGCACAAAAATTCAAATTCGAGTGATCCAGCCATGCTCTTTTTGTGATGAATATCTTCTCGCATAAGTGCAAAATAGCCATCACCAACGCGAATTTGTGCAAATTCATCTGGTATTCGATGCCTTGTTAAGCATGTTTCATTACGTAATAGAACACGAATTAATGAGAAAAAATTGGATATATTAAGTACATCTACGCTACGTATAAAGGAATCCAACCGCATGATTCTGACAGGTCAGCATTTTTTTCAAATCTTCTCTCTGAATTTCATTTGTATACTCTACTACACCAATATATTTTGAACTCGATTGACATTAGCGCAGGAATACCGCTTACGTGGAGACCATGCACGGTTTTCAAAAGCCGTTCATGTTTGGGTGACATGATCATTGTAGCATTATCAATTTTATATTGTACGACTTTCAGGTGGACAGTTGCAATGAACTTACAGATCGTTGTTTCACGATGAAATAAGGTAATGTCAGTAATATCACTAAAAAAGTGATATAGAGGCTTCTATGATTTGTTCTAGGCCTCTTAGCTCTTCAATGCTCACATGAATGATGATGTAGAATGTTAATAATTACTCCTTAATATATATATATATTATTATTAATGTATAATCCTTATTATATGAGGAGCAAGCAACATGAAAACAATGGATCCATCAAAAATCACTCAATTGAACAACATAACATCAAACCGAGGCAGATTATAGATACAATGGAAGTACTGACATGATTCCCAGAGACGAACAGCCTTCAAATCGCCGAGGCCATTTTGATAAAGGAAGGATGCCCATCTCTCAATGTTAAGGATAAAGGACTCACTAGGCATCTGAATGTGCTATAACTATTGACTCAGACGATGTCTTCATGTATGCTTTTGATATCAGCATGTTTGATAATTTTCCTTTCGTCAAGATGTCCATGATCTAATCATTTTGTCTTCGCTGCTTAAATGCATAGTTTAGAGATTTCAAATCTCATTTGCAGCATTTTGTTATTTACAGCTTGAAAATGTTACCGTCCGAAACGTCGCAAAATATGAGTTACTTTACCATCAAATGGCATTCTTTTATCATCTTGAGAACAGTATCGCCAGAAGAAAAAATTCAATATAGAAAAACGGAAAGGTCTTTGCATAAATGCATAAAATTAAATCACGATATTAATTACAACAACATTTGCAAAAAAATGAATTGGTTCCAAAATACACAAAAGTAAGTTATATGATAAAATCTGCAAAACAAAAATGTCACTGAACAGTTTCGTTCAGAATTAGTGGATCATGAAATCAAAAAACAAAAGAAAGATCTGTTTTTAATGCAAAAGGAATTGACTGTTTTATTAATATATATATATATATATATATAAACTAGTTATACAACTTAGCGCACAATACTGCTGCATACATTTACATGTAGGATTTTGTTAAGTAATGCGACCACTATGTATATACTGTATATATATATACACGTACATCTAGTGTATATCATCCAGATGAGACGTTGTAGGTCAATTCTAGCAAGTTCAGTACCTATAGTGTAATTTCGCATGTATTTTCTTTTCTTCAAAGTTCATTACAGATTCATTATTTTGTGCAGTAGGCTTAATCTTAGCTTATTTTATGTAGTTAACTGAAATTCCTAGAGGATGATTTTCATTGTGTGCAGCATACCTTATTTGCACTTTAAGTACACGGAATAAACAATTTTAAGTCTACTACTGCCTTTTAAAATTGGTGGCCCGCGAGCCTCCTTGTGGCCTTGTGGCCGACTATCCCAATTTGGTTCTCCACCATTGAATATCTGTGTATCTATGAGCATTATCTATAACAGTTCGATAAATATGGCATTCATATTCAACTACTTTGACATTCAAGTAAATAATGTGTCTGATTTTAGCGTTCAATTCAGCAAGAATAGATTGCTCAAACGTTAACATTCACAGTAATCTCCAACAACAGCTTAGCGCAATCGTTGTAATACAGATATCTGTCGATATTCAATGAACATTTCCCCAATTAACTCCAATCATAGCAAAGTTCTCTAGCTATTCGTTAGCAACGTTATCATTCCAAAAATGACAGCTGACGATTTTCACTGTAATGCTCTGTTTGCTCTTCAGGTACACTTCATTGAAACACGTGATGACCAAGAAATGCAACGTGACACAGCCAATTTTCACGTGATGATATAAAGATTTTCTTACCCAATAATGTTTCGCAGTAATGTGTTCTTAGTAATACTTAGAAATAATTAATTAGTAGTGCACAAAAAATTTACACCAATGAATTTGCAAAAGAAAAACATATACATAAAACCCTATTTGAAGCCACCGTCATATAACTATAATAATAACTATAATTGTAGTCGAACTCGGCAGCGACACCTACTAGCACTCTTTCAACGAACAGTTGTTGCTGAGCTTGTGATAAACAACATAAGTATGACACAAATTAATTTGCCTGACCTGGATTCGAACACAAGTTAGCTGCGAAGCTAAACAAGTATTCTGCGAAATAATCTGCAATATTCCCTGACAGTGCAGGCGAAAAATTGTGACTTAATTTAACATTTCAACCCCATTGTCTTTTATCTCGATTTCAGTTATGCTGATCATTCTGTTTAAGCAAAATTTTATCATTTTGTAAAAAGGTTTTTGTTGATGAAATCGAGTGTTTTGTTGAATACATCAAATAAGTGCTCACATCCTAAACCAATTCAATTTTGGTTTTATATGTTAATGAAAGCTTATCAAGGCGAATTTGTTGAATTAATTGCCAATCTGATCGAAAGTTACACGTCGGCTAATAATTGATGTTCCTTTTGTTGGTGCCCATTCGTAATAAAAATAATGCAAATAAATAAAAAATAAGTATTATCAAATAATAAAGAAATAATGCAGTATCGCGTTTACATTCCATACTTGCTGTTATCGCATCATACCTTGACTGACTTTCTTTGCATTAATACTTACTTAGTTATTGAACTTTTTGATGCTAATCAGTTTACTACTTTGTGTAACTTTTGCTTTATGGTTTTTTATGGCTTTTGTCCAGTGATTTATCCGATGTCATTTCAGTAGTGTGGTGTATCTTGTTGCATTGTCACATACGTGTCACATGTCAAATGATTGATCTGCAATTCACATTGTGAACATTTATCTGCACTGATTGAACCTGTACCCACCCCTAAATATCAGCTCTCAATTAAGAACGGACGAAACGCCGGGGAGAAGCATGAATTCGTGTTTTCTTTTATGAGTAAAAATCAATAATTCACTTTAAATTAAACAGATGATGATTGCATAGGATGACTATAAAATCGAACTGAGAATTTTCATAATTCATTAACATAATCATCATCATGTTAATAAGAATCAAAATATGTGACCTATGGAAGAGTCATGCAACGCGGTGATGAGAAAGAGCAATATGGTCACTGGTCTTATCTTGACTAGTGACCAGCATTGAGAATCTTAACTTAAGGACTGGCTCTACACGTTTTTGAGTGCGCTCCTTTCATTTTACGGAAGATTCATACGCCAATATCATGCATGAATAATTCGTCAATGAATTAAATCATCTTTAAGCGAATGACTTTTTAAATTATGTTCACTAGTGACTACAGCATTGAAATATACTGTAATGTTTTCATCAACTACAGTATAGACCTTCAACATTTTCTAATTTTTCCACATTTTGAGTGGAATGATCAATAGGAAATCAGCATTTCGCATTTGGTTATGTCCCATTTTGCCAAACCTTTGTGCTGTAACTGCGTTGTGTTATGACATTTTCAGGTGTTGAAGTATCCAGCTTCGCCACATTTATGCAATACTGAACACCAATTATTATTGATCGCTACATGGCAAAGCCTTGCTGATTGACAAAAATATTCAGTTTCATCGACTGTAATTAAATTATGGCATCATATAACTGAATATATGTTATTTCGGTCGTAAGGAAGGTTGCAAGTACATGCGTTCACCAAGGGCTTTCACACCCTGGCAAGGGCGAGACAGAACCCTCTGGCCATGATCCATGTGCAGTGTGCCGCAAAGGTGTCGGTTCCAATTCCATGAAGTGCACAATATGTCAATTTTGGGCTCACAAGTGTTGCAGTGGCATTGTGGGCCGCCTTTCATCCGCAGCAGCTACATTCGTGTGCCGCCGGTGTAAAGGTGAAGTAAGGGCCGATCAAGCTCCATCTTTTGGTGACGGCGATCATCTCAAGGTTGACGAGGAAAGCTACGAAGTAGTTAATACTTTCCGTTACCTCGGTGATGTCATTGATGCTGGCGGAGGTGCAAGTGCAGCAGTCAGAGCGAGGATCCGAAGCGGTTGGTGCAGGTTTCGTGAGATGGCTTCCTTCTAGAGCAACTGCACTCTCAATGAAGGCAGTCATCTATAAGTCTTGTGTGCGCACCAGCATGCTGTATGGTAGCGAGACTTGGGCCTTGTCAGCTGAGTGTTTGAGGCGACTTGAGGTGAACGAAATGCGGATGGTCCGTTGGATGTGCGGAGTCTCCTCTCGCGACCGCATTTCAAACGAGGAGCTGAGAGCTAGAGTGTGTCTGGAGCCTATCGGCGACTCCATAAGAAGACGTCGTTTAAGATGGTGTGGCCACGTAGAAAGAAAGGACGAATGTCAATGGGTGAAGCGCGTGCGGAAATTGAGAGTGGATGGGCGTCGACCAGTTGGACGTCCAAAGAAGACATGGAGCGATAACATCAACGAAGACCTTCGAGCGCTCGGGCTCCGTGTCGAAGATGCAAACGACCGAGCGAAATGGAGAGCCGCCATACAAGCGAATCGTCGTACCCAACATGGATGGAGAAATCGACGTTAAATGGAATAAGTATAAGTAAGTAAGTAAGATGGTAAAACATTGGGGCCATCGCGAACGACTGCTTCATAAGTTTTTAAGCGAGACTATTTAATAACTTCGATGCATCTGTGCAGACAAAGTGTGACCAACGTATAGTCCTAGTCAATTCTATCACTCCTTTTTTGCAGAACCTCTTACTATGATATCTACTTATTCACATAGCAGGCGATGGCACCGGAAAAGGCCAGCTCGCAATCGTGAGACTAACTATGAATTAGATCATTAAAGTCGCTTTAGTAGCTGTAGTTTATAATAATCGCTTTTTCTTAAGTCAGACAGTACATTTTCTTTATCTCACAACCGCCTGACAATTATATGTCAAAAATGATTTCCAGCACTTTCATTTAACTGAGGAATATAAATAATACAGAACTATGAAGCATTTTAACGCATCAGTGTCAACCATTATAACAGGAGTAGTTACATTATTTCACTGCAAATATCCCGAGTCCCGAAATTGTAATTTGTAATCCATGATTACATGTATAGCTCACTGAATTTCAAGTGCTGGTCAATTGTTAACACTTTTTGGATGGAAAATCTTAAATTTTCCTCCTCCACATAGAAATAACTCATTTTTCAGTCAGAAGTAGTAAATTTGATTTATTGGAATCAAATCGAGCTAAATGATAGTACCCAAGAATTCATGACACCGCGCATTGCAACTGAATTCAGCGAGTTTCACAGTATATCCATTATCAAGCTTATCTGAGTTTTGAAAGCTTTAGATGATTGAGTTGATGCTTAAAAACAGCTTTCGTCTCTCCTTGAAATTTATTGACCAGATTAAAATAATTAATTAAAAAGATATGTACAACCTCTACGCGTTTCGAGCGTTCGCTCTTCCTCAGGGGGTAAAAAAACCGTTTTAGCGAATTACCCCCTGAGGAAGAGCGAACGCTCGAAACGCGTAGGGGTTGTACATATCTTTTAATTAATTATTTTAATCTGGTCAATAAATTTCAAGGAGAGACGAAAGCTGTTTTTAAGCATCAACTCAAGTATGAAGAACCTCCTGTTGGCGACCATCCTGTACTTTAGATGATTGACAAACTTTATAGTAGTAGCAGAGTTTACACAGTGTAACCGGGACTTCAATGTCGTTGGCTGAAGGTCAACGCCCACGTAATCATTTATGAATCACCACAACGTCGCCTCTTAGTATGGACAGCAAGAGCGACGCGCGCCACAACAAAGCCGCGCTCCGTCCGGCCACTTTTGGAAATAAGTGGGTGGCAACCGCTGCCTCTATTCACATATGGATTTCGCAGATTCACATCTCCATTCTCCATAGCTCTTTCATTTACCTTTTACCATTTACCAATTGAATTGACAAGATGACGCAGTGATTGCCTTGGCTGAATTGTAAGCGCAAAAGTAATTAATGTCCAAGATTACATGTCGATAAAAAATCCAAACATGTTCAGATTTCTATCCAATTTCCTTATCTGACAGAGAGTAGGAGGCTTCAATGCGGATTAACCCACCGTGATCACATAAAAAATTTACATAAGGGTAAGATACATAATATCGTCATCGCTTGAGTACAAACTTAAGTGTAGATGATTACGCTTAATATTGGATTGATGATAATGCACCTGTGTCCTGTACTCGATCAGATGAAAAGCTTCACAGCGAGTCTTTACTTGAAGCCAATCCTTTCTGATGTAGACATCCGACTTCGGGTGAAGAAGTAAAATAACAATTATTATGAAAACGAATGAGAATCACCAACCTAGATCCCGTCATGTTATCGTTTACTGACATGCACGTCAATGAGAATCGTTATGTCAAGAAATGAAAGTATATAAGGAACGCAAAGTTTCATTCATATGACAGGCTGTCTAACTGGCTACTGCTCGATATCTTGTACAGATAAAATTGAATTAAACAATAATCAAGTTGCGTGGCAATAATTTATAATTCTGTGTTAGATTTTGATTAACGCGTTTTTGTATGATTTTTTGAGTTTAATGCATTCAGTGGCGACTGTGGTGTATTTAAGGGGAATCCATCGGCCCATGTCTCTCTCAGGAATTTGTCGTAGGTTTTTGCAACAATCCCAGTTACGAACGCTACAGGAAAACGATTTTTCCTTTATCTAAAACATCCCAAAAATTATTTGCGATCGAAAATGGGAGAAGATTGATAAAATGGATTAGTCCATCTTTAAATAAGCAGAGACATTCAGATCAATCGCAACCAATAGTTAGATAACTTTGGCATGCGGAGTAGAATGCTCTTTTGTAGGCACAGATTCTGCAATGTAGACCGCACACTCCTGAATACCAAGTCCGTTTCTCTTTCATTTGTAACCTGCAATTTTGAGTTATAATTTGGACTTGTGTAGAACTACCAAACTTTTAAAAAATTTGGTATGGCTGCTGCTTATTATTTTTTTTGCATAATATTTGACTACGGAAGATACTATCAGTATAGAATAAATATATCATACATCAGTATAAGTCATATAAAATTCAGTAAAGTAAGTTAGCAATAATCCACTATTGCATAGTAGGTCATAGCTACGAATGAATATGCCGGAGGTTTTCCACTTAATATACCCGCGTTTGTTAACTCGCGCCAAACTTTCATTGTCTTTGTAACATTCAACATTTTTCTTGGAAATAACACTATTGCTCATCTTTGTAAATCAAGCACTCATCTTGGGTTTGCATGTGATCACACCGGAAGAGGATTAAGAGAAGTAGTAAGTCTAATTACCTGTATACTAGGGTTTTCAAAATTCCGACTTTTTCTGATCCCTGGATTAGCAAGCTTAATTCATTTACCGGTGGTAAGCTTAGGCTAGCGTAGACTGAACAATACTAGGAGTTGTTTTAAATTCTTTGACGAGTATTTTGAACGATACACTGTCCAATACAACTAATGATATCAGATAGACATGTGCCTTTATGTCCATGAATTAATAATAAGTTATCTTTTCACATGAAGACATAAACTATAACAATAAGTACACAATAAGAGACACAGTATACGTTGTCGCATTAAAACCTGGTATGAGATTTTCATATCGAAATGCAAATCCCGCGATTTTTCTAACGTCTGGCAAAAGCCCGATACTGTATAATAATCGTTCCGGAAATTCATTAAATATTCTTACGCCTGCATGTGCAACTCTTTCCTTCTCTCGACTGCCTGTACATATTTTCATTTTTTGATATCAATGAGTTGAGATAGACAATAAGCATATTATTCAGTTATTCTATGCAGTTCTGTATGGGAGTAGCTCTGTCTCGAGTTTGCACCTTAAGTGTCTATCGCTAAGCTGATCGTGGGAAGTCTGTATTTAGTTTTTGCATGGCGTCACCATCTACGTTTCACGCATTGCATCTGTTAATTCCATGTTCCTTGTCTATAGCCTTGTTGCTCCATCTTCATACAGCTACTAACTGCCTAAAAACAGATGCTACATAATCCCGGGATTGAAAACCTATTGTTATTCAGATGCCTATTATCGTATTGCTCATTTTATACCCTAACAATTATGATAAATTACATTCAAATTGTGAATTTGTTTTCATTACAGTATAGTTTCAAACACATATGCATCAAATTACAAGCACCTGTAATAAATTATAGCCATTTTAAGTGACGAATTCCATCTCATGTATTAAATATGCTTGTTTTGTGGTGCCTCTACTTAATATACCCGGGTATATTAAGTGGAAAACTCCGGTAATTTGTTTCCCCATGGAGGAATTTCTGAATGCGCAACTGAATGCATTTCACTAATAATTCTATAATTTTCATGAATATTTCAAGAAATTTTTTAGGTATTACTTGAATTTTTGAGCATTTCAAATTTGAAATGCCACCGTACTTAATTATTTATACAAACCTGTTTTTCTTGTATTCAATTAAGCACGGAAATTCACGTTACCTTCAGATCTACGATTGCGCAAAAAATTGCTCCCTGGGGACAAAAATGATTTCGGCATTGAACTCGCCACAGGTGGTCTTTGGACTTGAAACTTCACAATATTCATGATTTCTCTTATCCTGTTCGCTCAAGCACGTCTCGTGTAAATACTCCGTTAACTGAAATGGCAACTCCTACCCTAGATCAGATAGATTAATGTGGAAAGCAATCGATCGTTAGTGCAAAGTCAAACAATCTTGCTTCCATTTAAAAAGTCGTCCGAGGTTATGACAGGAAGAATTACGTAATAGCTCGACATTCGAATGTGTGGTTGGTAAATATACAGAATCTATGACCTTAGACGGCAATTGCATGTGTTCTGAAGTTAAACAAACATGCGTATGAAATAGCATATCTTTCGCATGAATTTCACCTGATGAAGGCTTCGGCCGAAAATTTGTGACTTCAATATTTCAATACATTCGAGTTCTACGCATATCTTCTGATTCTTTTTTCCTTTTTGATAAGCATACTTGAAATTGGGATGAAACAACGATGTGAAAGCTAGAGGGATGGGAGAGAATTCTAAGAACTGTTTTTTGGTTTTTAATGCACAAAAGTTTCGGAAATAAGAGAAATATTTTTCCTAAACATAAAAAATTGCTTACGTTATCCGTGATTAGATTCTAAAATCTAATAGATGAAAGTAACTCAGTAATCGAAGCATAGCATTTCCTAAGTATTTACAATTTGAAAGTAACTCAGTAATCGAAGCATAGCAATTCCTAAGTCTTCCAGCAGAAACTATTCGAGTAGTTATTCGACAATATTTGAAAGTCGAGGTTCTGTTGTGATAGGGGTTTGACAAGGACTTCCAAGGTAAAAACCACACTGCCTTTCACCACCATTCTCCAGCAAAATCTGGCAAAAACTTTCACCAGTATTGTTGCTTTAACTATTCAGTGGAATCGTCACTCAGAACTTTATAAATAACGTTTATCAAAAATGTTCATTTTATTTGTTTACTTTTCGATCAATACTAGGTTAGGATCTCCCAATTCGAACGCTATCAATCTGATTTTTTAAAAAAGTATTACTACACTCGTATTTTGTTTCATGCGACTATTGATGGGCCATAACTTAATAATGATGTTCTTAAACATCAAAGATCTGAAACTTGTCTATTACTGAAACATGAATTCGTTCTAGCATGCACATTTCTTGTAAATGCACAATTATATTCACTATCAGATGCAACAAACGTGAATACTTTAACGAAACCTTTACCGGTCAAAGGAGTGTTCATCGGAAAGGTGATGATAAATATGAATTTAATGCCAAAAGATTTGAATTGAATTCAAAATTTGTTCCACTGTCAGAAATTCGATATATTCATACATGTGTACATGACTTTTAACAGATATGAATTTCATAATAAATGAATATGTCACGATAAATGGGATCGAATAATCCATTGGATTTTAAGTTCATATTTTCAGCCGCCCTTCTTTTAGTGCATTATAATTATATTATATTAAAAATTATGTTACATTAAAAAATCATATTATGGTATTACTTGTATTGGAAATAATGCTTTCTTTTTTATTCATGTTTCTCTATCCTCCTTGTCGTCATGTCATTTAACAAAATGCTATTGAGATATTGGCACTTTACAATCCTCTAAAACCTGCCACATGACTCCCACTCTCAAAGACCTGAAACAAGACATTTTTTGACATGGCTTGCTATTATTTGTATGTCTGAAATTTGAATCTTCTTATATTACGATCTGATTTTTAGATCTTGTTCTAGTTTCAAAAATTTACTACTTGAAGATTGCCATAAGATGAATTTGGATCTTTCCAGAGACGAAAATGTTACTTAAAGTATGCAATTATTTTATTTACGTGATGAGATCAATAATGTTGATGCTTTAGTTTTTCTGCTTCTTGTAAGGGAGAGGACTTTCCTATATCACGGCATCAATTCAATCCTTGTACGTTAATTGATGGAATTGATACATGAAACGCTTGCCTTATTTGCACGACAAGATTATTACATGAAATGTCAGTGTATTGCCTCTACCACATGTTGAGTGAGCTGAATGGAATAGTGAATAGTGTATTTTATTCAAATAAAGATTATCTGATTAACTTAAAATGCCAAGATACATGTCACACATATACAACATATTTGCATGTAGATAATTCAACATACAATGTGGTATAAGAACTGAATGCCAATAATTCTGAAATCTTTGAAATATGACAATAAGTCATTGTTATCTTTCCGGTGTGACATGGTTAACCATCGTCATAGGAAATACATGCACGCGCTTTGCAAAATCTTAGAATGTAATTGCAGATGGATTCTCTAATCAAGTGAATCACAGATGAAGTTATAAACAAATCTTGATGAATTATATGAAAATTATACAAACGGTCAGACATATGTACTCCCTTTCCTCATTTGTGCAAGTGCATGACAAGATAGAAAGGCAAGTGAAATATCCTATCTGTATTATTCCTTCCTTATCTTTACATACACCTGACTTAATTCAGTTCAAGTGTACTTTGAAAGCGGGACGACGATACGGGATTTACAATCACAACACGCAACATTTTCAAACGATAAGCAACGTATGTAAATAGCGCCTCCAAAAAATGTATTCAAGGTCATCTCCGTAATGACTAACAACTTCTTGCAAATTCAGCTCTCGTACATCTCATATTTGCATCTACACACATTCGTAGGTTGTAAGGAGTAGAATTTAACGGAGCAGTTGAAACTGATGGAATCCAATGCCTACCGAATTATAAAAACATTCTAAAGAATCGAACATTTCTGAAAAATGCCAGCATCAGGTTTTGTTTGTTTGTCAAAATTGTTTGAGGAGTTTGTGTTTCTAGGCATGTACTGAAGTCTTAACATTAAGATGTCTCTATCTACTCCAACAATGGATTGTATTCGATTTCGTCTGGAGTCAGCTACAACTTACATAAAAATGCATGCAGGCTGTGTAAAAGCACTAACATGAGTTCCAAAGAAATGACAATCAAATTAGCTCTCAGCTCAAAACTGTGAGTCGAAGTTGAAGCAGTGAAATGAGCATGCTCCAAGCATTTATGCAAAGACCGTGAGCTTCATGTCTGCAACTTTGCATTTCATGAACCTATCAATAAATTGTGTCAAATGTTTCGTCAGTCAACAAAGTCGATTACTTTCAGTTTCTAATGTGAAGTTGTGTAAGACAATGGAATTATGTTTATATGCATAAGTTGTGATTAAATAGATAAATGTAAATGTTCTGTCTCTCTAACTTATGATTGAGTTGTTTGTTGCTTATTTTAAGAACATAAATCTGCTTGGACAGAACATTCTATCAATTTTTTGCGCTCAAATGACTAGACGAACAAGCACTCACGCATTAACAAGATAAACAGAATTAAGGTAAAAGTTACAAAATTGTATTTTTGTTTCAGCATGCGCACATCTGTGCTAGTCACCATGTCACATCTCTCAAATTAAGTGACTTGAGCCATCCCCTAGTTTGTCTGTGGTTGTTCTAGTAATTCAAACTTCAAGATATGATTTGAATTCCACGACTGTAAAAAAGTATTTCAACATGTTATTGTATATTATAACCAACTGGTTTGAGAATTTCTTTCTGTTTATTGGATTAAATTCTTCGTCATCAATTGTATTATAGATTTCAGAAAATGTAACCAATAGTTAATTTTAAGGTTTTTAGGTCACCATAGAAGGCCTGGTATGCATGTCACACAAATGACACCACATTCCCCATGACTTCCACCACAACCCACTTTCAGCTGAGGTGGATCTGAGCAGATAGCCTCATCACGAGAAAAAGTCACCATAGATGGACTGATCTTATATTTCTCCACGATAGATGTCAGTGGCAATTGCAATATGTTCCTCTTGCCATACAAGGCAGAAACGGTAAGCATCCGGGGAATACCAAGTCACTTCCGCGTATTTTGCTCAACTTGGTTTCGATTGTCTCCAGTCTGGATAGGTAGATCTCGCAAATCGTTATAGACCATATAATCCTTGAGAACCCGCCAAATAGGATCTTCCAAACCTTTGACTTGATAGAGATGTTCGGTTGATCTTATCTAAATGCTGCCGCTTGCAGTTGTATAACCCTGGTGACGATCAGTCAATGGTAACACATTCCATCTTCCCATGCTTTTCATTCCTATCTCCCGGACAGTAGAAATAGGATCACCTCCACCGGATCAAAAGTTGCACATGTCATCTACTCATCTTGCCTTTCTGCAATGACGGTGACCTACTTTTCTGTGACTTACATTTCATCACACACCAAAAATAAGCTCTTTTAACCTGCTGAAAATATCTGAAATGCGCTTAGAGTCATCTTTTATGACCGTCAAATTGTCCATGAAAAACCTTCAGCGCTGCATCGGTAGAGCAGTTACGAAGTGCCTTAAATTCCACAATTATCTATAGTAGCTAAATGTAGACTTAGTGGGCTCTGTCTTTTGCGAAGTAACTACTTAACTGAATAATTGATCTGCAATTTGTGAATAATTAACTGTTGATTTGAGAATTAACAATATTTTTGAAAATAAACGGTTTTCGCGTTTAGCTCTGTATAAATAAATACGCACCACGCCGTTTGGGCTCTTGCGTGAGAGAGGAGAAGAATTTCCTCTATATTGTTAAACACACGCTATTTCAGTGTACTATCATAATACTAAGACAGTAGTATGATGTATATATAATTATGTAATGAAGCACACCAAAACCACGTTGTGATGATAGTTTCCATAATAATGATATGTATTAGTGTGATGTGATATGAATCCTTCAACACTAATTTACGCGTTTGATGGTATGACAACTACTACGCATTTACCAAGCGTGATTGATAATTAGGGAAGGATGTTCTAATTTAGCATCTGTCGATCAGTGATAAGGAAGAATGAAATCACAAGCATAATAGATGATTATAAACAATAACGAAATTATGATATATTAAATTCAGAGTGAATTAATTTCATAAAATAGTGAATCATACATTTATGTATTCTGACACTTTGCTGCCGGTAATCTTGAGATATGTATCAATTAATAGTCTACTAAAAATCAGAATGTATAGTTTCTAATTTGATCAGTAATTCCAATTCTACTTTCATTCGATAGCGCGCAAAAATTCAAGAGAAATTTAGAATCTGCACCCTTTAGCGAGAAATAATTGGAACAGTGCAAAAGATGTGTCATGCACGGAATATTTTAATCAGTAAGTGGTCTTTCCCAATGACATGACTACTTCAGGGATGCGATTTCAAGATCTGAATAAAGAGCATTTTACAGAGCGGCATTTAAGCAAGCCGGAATCGGCGGCAGATCTCGATTCCCATACATCAATATATCCATTTCGAGAAATGTAAAAAATATCTGTGCGCTACGTAACAATGTGGACTATGCATTTATACAGTATGTATTTATTTCTACTGTACATTAAAATGTCTAAATGGTACATTGAAAAATTCTATGCGGCTACTGTACCTACATCAACTTAGTTAATGTGTATTGAAATTATAGCGCAACGTATCCGCAAACAAGATTGGATAGCATTGTAAGAATTATATTTTAATGGAATCATGTGAAATTGTGCTATATTGTATACAGGGTCTCCGCACTGTCAGAAAATAAAATTTGTGCATATATCGGGTATGTTGCTGGCAGTGATGGCCTGGTGGGCGGAGGATTGGAGAGCAACTTTCCGCACCAGAAAACACGGACACCCCAACACTCATAGATTATATAAATATGAAAATATTTATATAAATCATATATTAACTATTAACTCATTATAATATATTAACTCATATTTGGGACCACTCATGCCTAACTCATATTTTTGGGAGGTTCTTCTCTACGTTTCCGCCAGCTGTTACATCACTTCGCTTCAAGTGTCTCCAATTTAGGCTTATTAAGTCTATGGCATCAAAACAAACAAAAAAATGGTCGGCTATGTATCTCTTATGGACCTACAGCTCCAACAATATGGTACATATGATACATGGATATGAGTGCTATATCGATATGATATGATACATGATTTCTATTCCGCTCTAGACTGATAGTTTATAAAGTCCTCAAGATCTTGAAGGTAGGGTATCTATCTTCTGTTAAAAATGTTCAGAATATAATGTAAATTTAATAAAGTAATAGGAAAATTCAGCAAACCTATTAGACTTCTTTCAATTTCATTTTTTCAATATTTGCAAGTGCACGTGCAGGATATAGCAAAGGAAGGGCTTGTAATTGATATTCTTCAAAATCATAAAAAATACAATATATGAAATCCTCACTAAAAATAGATTGGATCGAAGCAATGTCATCGCAATCTACCAATTCCGGAGATTGAAATATGTCAATCAAAATATAATAGTCAACATCTAGAAATTACTCGGTTTCCGGTAGTTTCTTTGTAGTGATACAATGCTACCAGATCGTACAAAAATCTTTCGGACAGAGCACTGGATATACGTGTATCTTGAGATTCTGAACTATGAGATTCCTATGAGACTATGAGATGGACTATGACATATTCACTTTGAAATTTACGCGAGAATCCTAGGTCGCGAGAAATGAGATTTTGTGGCTATTTCTCGTGAGCTTGAATCATCTTTATTCGTTACTTTTCCACATTTTTTCATCAGGAAATGCATCAATAATTTAATGAAATAACCTTGATTTTCAAAATGTTCCAATTTCATCACTTAGAAATTTGAAGTTTGAAATGAATGGAACTGAACAAAATTGAATAATGCTCTCCTACTTCGATTAATCATATTGCATGCTTAAAGATCATTCTCCTGTATCTCTTGCAACTAGGACTTTCAGAAAGAATTAACTACTTTTAAGTAAAACTGTACAGTAAAATGTCAATTTGATCAAAATTCGAACGTTTCGGTGCACCGGACCAAAAACCGGTTCTCGAAAAAGAATCGGTGCACCGCGCACAGCCCTAGTAATAATTGAAAATGTGAACAGCTGTCGATAAATGATTTTGAGTACTGAGAATCATGAAGCAAAGGCAGCATCGATAGGTTAAAGAACGCGAAATTACAAATTATATATTAGTCAATGAGGAAAATGGAGGAGAATAAATCATGCCATCTTGATATCGACTTTATTTAGTAAAGTCCTCGTTTATGGTTATGCTCTTTTGAAGAGAGCCCAAATTTTCCACAAATTAATGTAAGACATCTCAATATTGTCCTAAATCTGCGTACGCACCTCAAGTTCTCCTTTACTGCATAATCTATGTTGAAATTAGTGCAACAGTTTATAATGTGAACTCTTTGTACGTTAAGCTCAACTTGACTCAGTCCCACTGAAGAAATACGAAGTATCGGGCATTTTTATACACTTCTTGATAAAAGCCGCATGCAATTTTTTTAACGTCTTTGTTTCCATTTTTTGAGTTAAGAGATAAAATAGCGACAAATATTGTATATTTTTTCTTAACATACGATCCCGCCGAGTGATTAGATACGTTTTATCGGCAATGAAACAGGAAGAAAGACAACTACATGTATATATATATATATATATCGAATCGTGGTTCTTCTTGGAAAGGTTACATATCCAATATTTACAATTCTCACCTGCTAGAGGCGCCATGTGCCCATTGGCTGCTGCCATAGCGGCGGCTGCAGCGTAGATAGGTGACGTAGGCGAATTATCCAGCGGGTTGCGTCTGCGAATTTCGTTTATTGAAGTGAGTAGTTGTCGAAATGCTTCAAGACTCTTATCAAGATCGCCGCGCAGGGAGATGATGCGAAGAGACGGTAGATCGTATTGACCATGACTCATGTATACGTGGTACATGTCCTCGTATCTGATTATGGTTTCGCTGTGAAGGGAGAGATGACAAATTATAAGGAACGTTTGACGTGCTAACTCCAAAATATTAACTTGTATGCAAAGCAAATTCGGTCAGGGTAAATACAAAGCTCTGAAGAAGTCAAAAGTCTGAAAAAGCTAAGCAGCAACATACGTGTACGTCCAATAAGTTTCCGGACAAATGTAGAAAAACTGCAAATCTTTCAATTCTGACATGATCGATCATTAATTTGCCATATGTAGGTTAGGATGGCATGCCAAGTTTTAAGAAGTTTTCGTTTTTATTGGTCTGCAGTCCCATTTTAGAAAACATGCAAAATTTTGATTATCTTCTTGAATTCAAAATAAAATAAAGATCTGCTTCCTATTCTGTGCATGGCAAATTCGCTGATGGTTGTGTTGTTTGAACATGTATCAGAAAGTGTTCTGATGTGACATTCCTTAAAATTCCCTTTTCAAGCCGATACCCTCGTGTTGCGAACATTTCAACCACCTAACTCAACACTTCTTGAGTTGCAAACACTTCTTGAAGATTGAAGTTTACTGAGGAATCCGCGAAACGATTGTTTCAGATCAGAGCTGCACTTCAAATGATTTCCTGTTTGGAAAGTGGATTGTAGGCTCATAGAGATAAAGGAGCTTCATCGACCGTAAGAAAACACAACGAATAAAACGTTCCCCATACTCTTCAGCAATACCCAAATTCGTAAAAGCCTCCAGTCGTCTTATATGCATGTCATGTTAGAAATCGGGAGCCGCGATCGGCGAAAAAAGAGAACTGCAAGCTGACTTTTTGACACCCACTTTCCAAGAGGGTCCCCAAACACTTCCAGGGGATACATTCAGCTCCTCACCAAGAGTGGCAGTCATTATGCGTCGATCCCTGTTCAGAGGTTTTTCCATCGGCTCGGACTTCGTGGTTGTCACAACCTCGGCAAGCCTACTTTCAGGTGGATCATCATTTCATCATTGACATCTGTCGACTTCGTCTAAATTCTGCCGCCCAAAATAAGATAGTCGACCCTGACACTCTACACAGTTGTCATTTTATCCAGTATTTCGTGATTCTGATAGCTAAGAAGAATACACAGATGAATTGCACGCCACCATTCAATCTTTTCACCGCGGAACTCAGATGAAATTGTTACACAGTTGTGATTGATTTCACATCGAACTTCATTCGAGAATGGACGGCTGCGTTGTGAATAGAGTTAGGTGATAAAACTGAATGCTCCATTCTTATGAACCTGAATATTGTTAACTATCCAACATAGCAGATTCTATTTGATGCATTTTCTTCTTCTGTGTCTATCGAAAACTCTGAAAATTCATCAAAATAACCAGATCTTCGCATGTTTTCTAAAATGGGACTGCAGACTAATAAAAAATGAAAACTTCTTAAAACTTGGCATACCATCCTAACCTACATATGCCAAATTAATGATCGATCATGTCAGAATTGAAAGATTTGCAGTTTTTCTACCTTTGTCCGGAAACTTATTGGATGTACCACGTACATGTAATGATGCAGCATTTGAAAATAAGATTTTCATCATGGCTTGGAAATTCAAAGTAATTGCATTATCGCCCAGACATATTCACAAATAAACTGACTTGCGGGGAAATTACGACATTATTGCATTTGAAACTGTCGAATCGTCAACATTTTCAGCATGCAAGTATTGCGTTCAAGGCCCTGTACTTACTTTGTCTGAGACGTTCATTTCACAATCGTTAAATATCTATAGCTCATCGAGGTAAATGCATGGTTGAGGTGTTGAGTGATGACTTGGGTAAACTCCCAAATAAAACGCTTTCGGATCCACATTGAAATTAGCAATTTTAGCACTGTTTTATTTTTTACGGTAGCCGACATCAACGTCTGAAGAGTGGCTCTCTGGAGAAATAGTAAGTAAACATTTCAAACTTTGATTGAAGAACATTTTCGCAAACAGATGACAGAGGAAACTGCCTGCCTGAAGAAACTGTGATGCTGGATACTTAAAACATGGTCCTATTGAAGCATCTCCTTGTAAAAGAAAAGCTGCAATCCCTGAAATACGAATAGTACAAGTGTATCTAAAAAAATCAGAAAATAAATTGAGTTGAAAACTTGCAGTTGCAAAACTATGCGGTCAATGCCTATCAACAGCTTAAAATATCAAATGGAAAATGATAAACTGTCTAGAATAAGAGAATCCAATGCAAGATTATGAAGCTTACTGTCACACTAGCTATTTTTAAACACCATACGAGTAATTCAATGACAAATTTTTGTAGTTTCTCCAAAGTGTTGTACTTACTTGATTCAATAAAAATGTTGCTTCACTTTTAAGAAACTCTACAGAAAACATCGTATCCAAATTACTTGATAATTGACAAAAAGTCCGGACGTCTGGCAGCCCTGAGGATTCTCTTTGAAACGGTGGAGGTCCTTTGAGCTGTCTAGGTCCCGTTTTGAGCCGGTAAGTGCCTATTTCGAGTCTGAAGAGCACCCGTTCCCACTGCTTCACTTCGAGTCGGCATGGGCCCTTTCGAGGCATCAAAGAGAGACATCTCAACTCAGCTGTGCTTGGCCCCCCCCCTCCTATGCGTCTACATGTCTGTACGGTGAGCTTGAGAGAAAAGGGATACTTTTCCTCGTGTGGCTAAACCACCGCTATCTGGAACTGAAGCTCATTGACATCTGTAGGACCCCAGTGACCAATTTCCTACAAGTCCGTCATGCAACATCATGGAAAATGATCATCCATGACCATCCATCTTAATCAGCTGTTCATCTGCCAGTATGTCCGTTGGTGCCACCATCATCACGGATTTGACTCATTACTATTGATTGAGGCATATGATATGGACACATGAAATAAACCGCATTATCGAAAAATGAAAAAAGGAAATTTTAGCTAGAGAGGTTACAGGCTTCTTTACCTTAAATTACGTGGTAATCACTTACATGTATATACAAAATTCATTACAGATGTCAATGTTGATTGAAATTGTCAAAGTATCTGTATAATTTCAATATTAACTTTTGATCGGGCTAGACGGCTTTCATTTGCTATTGAGGCTTCACCCGACTAAAATCGAAAGGCTCACAAGACTGACAACTCCGCATTCACATTTGTTGTCAAAACTGATTCAGTTAAAACAAGTCTTGCATTTATTACTGTTTTCATAACTTCCCTTTCTCTACTATGACGTTCAAATATATCCAGGTGTTTACATGCTTTTGGCTGTGCTATCGAGGTTCGTCCGAGTCGTGTAGACGCATTAGTGAGTGTACATGCAGCAATCGTAAAGAGCTTCTGATAACTCATTGTGTTTTGAGACGCGCAAGTTTTGAGACCGAATCAGCGACTGCATGACTAAGACAGACAAGACTTGGCAGATGACGAAATCAGTGACATTCACTTTAACATCGATCCATTTTGTCACTCAATTTTGCTTCAATATCGAAGTTAGCAAGTCACTTCGTACACGATAAGCAAACAAAAGACAGTTATTGGCTTTGCTTTGATAGATCTTCACGTCTGATCAATTAAAGTTGCTTGAATACTTGTATTCTTGCTGGAAGCATTCAGCTATAGAAAGACATGCGTCTCCGAGTGAAGAAATATCCCAAAAAATGTAATACTTCAGTGAAAACAGCCATGCATACTGCGAAGGATTGATCGTGTATGTAGGATAAGGAGCGGTGGATGACAGTGTGCATGGAGTTTCATTCGTATGGAAAGCAGTTCGAATATTGTGTTTGTTTAACTGACGCATGAAATATGTTTTCGTATGATGGTTCATCAGAATTCGTAAACTGCACCAATAGTTTGAAGATATTTATTCAGACATATTTATTAAGAACATTTTCGGATACACTTCTGCCAATATATTTCTAGGTTTACTATCATGAAAATAAATTATAAACTTATCAAATTGTTGAACTCTGAAATCAACCTTTCCCTAATCATCTATAAACATGTGAAACGTGATACAGCAAATGCGACAGTTAAAACCTGTAAAACAGATTTGCCTTTATCAAGTGAAAATCACTCAGTGTCTTCCATGGACACCTTTCTGCATTCTTGAAGTGAAAGAATGTTTCAAATATGTACGAGTAGTCACGAAATGATGAAAACAGGATCTTCTTTGCGACACATCCTTCTTAGCGGACATCAACTTCAATATTGTACGCTGAAATACCGGGAATACTACCGGATACATGTGCTATTTTGTCGGAACACGAACACTTCCTCGCTCTCTTCATCATTAATCCATGTACTACTATCGAGGGCAGCTGCATTCACTTCATCAAACAGTAATCACGTACCTCTATTTGAACCTATTTGCGGGGTTTTTCATTTTTCTTCAAGCTTATCTCTTTCATTTCGTCCTGCTTTCTTCACGTGCGCTTCGATCTGTAGCGACTTGCGTGAAATACAGTCACAGGTAGCTAAATAGCCCACTCCCACTATCATCAAAATATAGCGTTTACTTCATGTGTTGCACACCAAAATATGACTCTCTATACTTACACCAGCGACTTTAAGTATTTGAAGTTCTCATGTCAAGAGAACATGTTGATCATGGAAATCCGTCATAGACATTGATGGTCGCGCCAATAGTCCAAAAGATGACATTTAGGCCTATTATGTAATTATTAAGTTAAGTTTAAATATATTAACAGGATCACCTCCATCCCACATTCCCAGTAGTAGTCCTAGTAAAATGATAGAGAATTGGATTTGATAGCTTATAGCCAGCCATATGCAATAAAACCATCTTATATAATATTAATAAACTCCATAATATCATATTTTGCAATGAGTATTCCTGCTAACATCAGAGATTTGTTTGCCCACAATCATGAATCTACATTGTTTGAACTTTGAATCCGAATCAAACATCAAGAGTTCTGAAAACTTGGTGAGAAAGTTGAAGAATTTCAAAGCAATTTTTTACAAGGGCAACCGTAGACGGAAAAGACAGAATTGTGGTGGAAACATGTGATTGAACGGACGTACTGAAAGTGACTTAATCTCGTGTGTAAAGCACCTTCAACTCACTGCCCGCCAGTTGGTGCATGTTGTTGGTTCGAAGCTACAGTGGTCGACATTTCCACAGCTCAACGTTGTTTTCTTCACAGTGGCATAGAAACATGCATATCTTTCAAGCGCCCTGCTTTGACAATACAACATCGTGTTAGATTTCAATGGGTACAAATGCACGAAGATCGCTACGAGAATGTTTGGGCGAAAGTTGGCTTTTCTGAAGACGTGCATCAATATTTACTCCGATGGAATTCAGCTTGTTGACTTGAAAAATAGACACTCTGAACTCTGCAACCTCAGAACACACGCACGCACACCACCCGCACCTTCAGAGAATCATGTACTGGACTTCCAATACACTGGTCCATTGATTCTAATTGATGGATCTTTGGACTGGTGAAAATATTTGGGCATTTTGAGGCAGCACCTACGGGTTGAACTATGATGTTCGAGAGTAACATTGTCTATCAGCAAGGCAACCATCGATGGTACATCACCATCAATATCTATGGCCGGTATTTGTGACCAATCTGCTCTCTTGGCATTGTGAAATAGATGGCTTCAAATACGTGAAGTCATTACTTGATGTATGCCTAATTGTAAAGAAAGTAATATTTAAACGTGTGCAGCACATGAAGTAAACGCTGTATCTTAATGACAGTAAGGTGAGCAATTTTGTTACCTGGGACTGTGCATGTATATAGTACAAAACCACTTCTTCTCCATGCCCATACCACGGATTCCATTCGCTTTCACTAAACTCCCGATGTTCGCCTTCGCATCAAGCATAGCCATCAACTCGTTCGTGCTCATGTTTTTCATCAGCTTCCTTCCGAGTCCACAGTGCTAATATCTACCCTCTGTCCTTTGTAGAATCCCTATCTCTTCCACTCGGAAACACTAAGTTTCACTGCCACTGTCTCCGTAGCAGTGGTCAAGTGGCTGGCCTAGCAATATTTGATCCAGGGGTCGAACTCTGAAGTGTCATTGAAAGTTGGCAGGAATAGCATCTGGACTAAGAATACCACAACGCGCACCATAAAAGTCTGTCATGTCAGCACCATCCAAGTCCCCAGTATGGGAAGTAGTGACGATAAATCTTCACAGGATTACTTGACTTATGCAGCTCTGATATACATGTACATAGGGTGTCACAGAATTCCGACCATTTCTTATTTGGCTACTATGATAATTAATTCGGCAAAGCTAAGTTCTGGCTTTATTCGCTTTCCGCTTTACACAATAAGGAAACTTCTTTTCAAATCAAATTGATTATTTGAACCACAATGATTACTGAATCACAAACTTACTGTCAGCTTCGTTTAAAATGTGAAGGTGTCATGTTTTTTATGAAAAAAGATGAATAAACTTTTCTGCGCTAGTACACTCGTATTTATGCAATATAATATATTATTGTACTACTATTAAGACCGCATCAACTACTGAATGATTCCTGTATTCGTCCTTTAAACTGCTTGAACATTAGTCATACTTGATTCGCATATTTCGATGCACTTGGAGGTCATCTGGGATATGCATTTCAATAACCAGGTGACAATGCAACAAATTTAATTTTCGATCTCTGTATACATCAGGGATCCATTGTAGTGTGCATCTACTTAAAGAAGGCTCTTTATTTGCATGTGCATTGTTCGCGCTTGATCTCATGACTGCTCATCATTTGTCATGTTCATTGTCTACAACAATACGCAAAGCTAAAATATAGCGAATTTCAAAAACTGAAAATGAATACCACGGTGCAATTGCTGTCTGCAAAATACGTAAGTTCTTTACGAAATAATACGAGGATTTAAGCAAATGAAGTGGGAATTTTAATGATTTCGACTTTTGTTCTCTAAGTCTCCCCATTCTTATTATCAATGTTCGAATCTCAAGACTCATCCACTTCAACCACAAAACCGGATGCCGTAGCTACTGCAGCCGTGTATTCAAGTGTCATGTATTTGACGCAATGTGCCGCTGATTATTCGCACAACTTTCTCATTCGTGATTTTGCGATAAGTGAAGCTGCTACGACAGAACACCATCTCCCCAAAGAGATCATTGATTGAGTCATCTGGAAACTGAACAAATTTGATAAGTCATTGCATCATCCAGATGTTGTGCAACATATAAGTGTAAATATGTGTCGAACACTTTTACTTGCCTAATTCAATTGTGATTCGATGAAAATGAATAAAATTTTTGAGTTTAATAATCGTTCTATTAAAAGCAGTTGAAATCAAGAAGTCATGTGAATTAAACGCACTAAAAACTCCGGGTCTATCCGGATACTGTTTTTTCGACTTATACAGCAGCGGTGTTAAAGGGAAAATTCATGTTAGAGATCAATGACCTATCTTCGATCGTCTGTTATCCTATGTTCGACAATTTTATCTTCCGTGTAATTAGCGTGGAAGCCACTTTTCAAATCTACTCAAATTGGAACGCAAATCAAGAAAATAAAACCAAGTCATAGTCCCTAAGACTGGAGGAACTAAATAATCAATTGTCATCGCAAAAATGTCCCTTCAACTTCTCTATAACTCTTTTTGAACCTGTGTTACTACTTAATTCATTTGACTTCAGTATTATGTAAGAAATGTATGATATATTGTTAAGACATCACAGCCTAATTAAATCAAGAAAATAAATGTTATTTGACCAGTGCATTTTTATGGGCAGCTACAGTCCCCACTAGGAACCGTAAATCGTCATAGCGGGTTCGTAGATTCTACCTGATACTCATGATCACATTATCACGTGAAATTGAATTGAAGCAATACATCGAAATTTATGTAGACCTACATTACCAGCCCAACAATATGCATCAGAACTGATTAAGCATGACAGTAATAACGGCTTAACAATAGCCTATACTACAAAACTCTCTTTATTTGCTAATTCTTGTGTCACATTAGGTTTTATGACACTCAACAACGTAAAAGTCCAGCTATCAAAACGAGTATCTGAAGGGATCGAGGTCGAAAATAAGGCTTTCTCGGAATGATATACATCCCATGCCTACTGCGAATCTGCGCGTCTACCAAGTTCCTCCTGGTTCCACTTCTTGTCAGACAGGATCAAAGAAAAGCACATGCTAATCCAATGGAACGCAGATTGAAGTTTTTGGTCAAAATGAAGCATTACGTCTAAAGCCACTACAGACATAATTTTTGGCATGGAATGACTTCATCTAATTTCCTATCATGTGTATGTATTATTATCATGTTCATTCGTCATATTGTTATCATGTGTGTTTATGCATATTTTAGATATGTTTAAAAGCATTGTTTTCAATATGTTTTTTTTTAAATTTTTTTGCATTGCTTTTTCCAGTAAAAGGCGTTTACTATGTACAATTCTTAAGACAAAGCAATTCCTTCTGTGCATATATAATTGCCTATGAAATGTCAGCAAACCAATCTTTTGACAAATGCACTTTTGTAAATCGTATGATAGTAGACACGGTACAATTTACTCTATAACTGATTGCATCGATAATCGAATCCATCGTGGTAGAATTCATGTGGAATTGCGGTGCTGTGTGTGATTATCACCAGCATCACCATGGCAAGGTTACTAAACTCACAGATTGCGTGTAACAGCAGACTTCAAAAAGATATTTTTGTAAATGATTGCTGCTTATTTAATTCCGCTGATGAAAATGACGTTGAGTGTTTTCAGTGATGTTTAGTGTGTTGAGAGAATATCCCTAAATCATCAATGACTGCTTTTACTGTAATTTATATCCTTCCAAAATGGCTATTTAATCAACATCTGTTTTCTTTTACGACAAATGATAGATTTTTCAATTGTCATTTCTCACTTTCTGTCATTATCTCTAAAATAAGTTATTATTATATTCTTTTCGCTTTCTCTTTTATTTAGGTGAATCTGACTGAATTATTTATTACTTCAGAGGTGAACCTCTGCATTACAATAAATTGTAAAAAGGGATGAAAAGCATTCCAAAATAAATGATAAAATGCCACTTTCATGGACAATCAAACTTTAAGATTTGGTATTAAGCATTCTAACTAAGGACTTTCCCAAATTAAATAAGTTTTTTTGGCTTCTTATGCCTTTTCTCATAGCTGTTGTCACAATCTGCATACTTGATGTCAAAGGAGAAATCGTATCTGAAGCGTCGGCATGACGCAGGATCGGTGCATTCTATGTCACAAACAAATGGCACAGCGGAATATGAATAGTTGTTCTCAATACCTAGCTATCTGCTCTCTCACTGTCGAGCAAAGGAAGCGTTTAACAAAATTAAGAGCTGTTCGCATGGTCGATGGGCAGCGTGTTCAGAATGCAACTGTTACCTCGCGGTTTCTCATGAATTGGGTTTGGTACGCACAATGACCAAAGAAGGTGGAATGACAAAGGAATCTTATGTACTCTTTTCTTGTGACTGAAATGTCAGCGCTTCTTGAAGACGACGAAATCAACTCCTAAACGGCAATACTTCTTGCGGTCGTGAACTTCCTCTTTTGAACATCTTCATTCTCTACGTCGATTGCCTTAATATTCTCGCTCCTAAACATTGCAGAGATAACTATCTCTAGCTTGAAAAACGTGCTTAAACGTCATTTCACATGTCCAGAAACTCGAAGGTCTTTTTCTGATCGAAAGATGGCTAAATCGGAAGGTATAACTCTTCAAAAGATTCTTATCAAAATCCTACAGGATTTCGTTGAGCTAAAGGCTGACAACATAGCAAGAGACATGCTCTTGGTTTATAAAGAGTGCTTTATCATTGAATAAAGGACTTGGCATAATCAGGGAAGGATGAGGAAAGTCCTTAAGATTTGATTTTTCAAGATTACCTGAAGCCATCTCCTGAAGATGGACTTTTCTCATCTTTCTCTAAAAGGGGCTTTCATTTGAAATTATACCGAAATTGGGACAACTTTTGGCTCAATACGCTCGTAAGCTGCACTTTTTTTATCAAGGCCTTTATCGAAAACCCCAATTACTCTCAGAATTCATTTTATTGAAGGAGTAGTGAAATTTTCAGTTTTGAGTTAACTGCTGACCATAATTTGATGCAGGGTAAAAATGTAGTTTCATCCAATACGCGAAGAGTCTTTGAAAAAAACTGTCCATGTATACCACTGTGACAACCAGTATGCAGATTTTGCCTTCGGCTGTGCAGATTTACAGGATCTAAATTCAGATTGACAACAACTGTACAGATTTTGCCAACCGTTTTGCAGATTAAGAATTTCTGTATTTAGACTCACATCAAGTAAGTAGATTGTGACAACAGCTACGGTAAAAGGTGTAGCATTATACCACGCCTTCCCTTAATTCACTAATTTTTTTAGGAAGGATATTACCTTAATAAACCTTAACTACAAACGTTATTCTCGTCAAATACATTAAAAAACACATAGAAACATATTTAAAATGTGATGCATAATAACATTTTTTTGCAACCGTATCATGTATGCATTATCATCATGTTCAGTGGTGTAAGCGAGAATGTGGTTAAATGTGGACAAAACTGGCTGAAATATTTTGTCCTTGCCGACATCAGGAGGCTTGCTAAATCTGAATGTGCTTAGCCTTATGGACGAACGTGATAGGAAATGACTTGAAGTTATTCCATGCTAAATTTTTCGCTTAATCAGAGAAAACATAGAAAATCCCACTTTCATCAAAAAATTCAATCTGCCTCTCACAGGAGTTGGTGGAACTCGGCAGGCGCGCAGATTCGTAGTAAATGTAGGTATGGGGTGTATATCATTCTACGGAATTCTCATTTTCGGCCTCGTTCCGTGAAGAAATTCGCCCTTGCTACCAGACTATAATGCCTATCTCATGATCGTCTTCACTGTCTTCCAATTGTTGAAATGTCTGGAATATCGTAACTGTAATTGGTCGCATGTCATCAACTAATTTTGCGTTTTCAATTAGAAAGCTGTGATACAAGTGCTTGCATGAGTTCAGCATAGAGTTCATATTGCATCTGGAATGGTAGATTTCTCGTCTGGGCACTGTAGGTGAATCCTTAAAAAACACTGGCCATGACTGTACAATTTTAAAAACATATTTTTACAGTAGTGCTTATTGTACCGAATATATGCCACATAGAGGTACCCCAAGAGTTTGCAGCTATATATTCCATCACTCAGATCAGTGACTCACTCCGAAGGGGCTGTTGGAAATGATCGCTTTTTAACCACGAAATATTGAATTCCATTTTTAAGATGGAATTTCCTTTGTTGTTTCACTTATAATTAATACTTCAAAAAATTAATATTAGGGCGTCCAAGGTCACAACAAGGTATAAGTATGCCAGTAGGTCCGTCATTGAAGCCGCCGAGACCGGTTCCCTTCTCAACTTCAGGTGTGACCATGTTACTTCTACACAATGCAGTCAGCGTATTTCCCAAATTGCTCTGAAATACATTTATATGTTTCATAGAAGCAAGGCTTATTTATCATAATTCATCAAAATCAAATAATGATGCTGCCTAAGAAAAAATACAATCTGTTAATGTTTTCTTTATCGCTCTTTTTTCACTATTTCTGAGTAGACTTACTAAGTTCTCAATAAACTCTCGGCATCTTCCAGTGGCTATTTCATCACTCATGGAATAACTACAATTTTATTACTGAAACCATGGGTGACTTCTTACTTGCAAAGAACGATGTCCACTTCAGTAGTCTCTCGAATTCGTTTGATTTTGTGCCCACCCTTGCCGATGATGCGACCACAAAGAGCATTGTCCACAAGAAGCGCTAAATCTGGTTCATGTTCTAATTTCTTCGATCTGGCCTCTCGCTGCACCAATTGCATGATGTCTTGGACAGCACGTTCTACCGCCTCTTGAGCGCCATAGATGAAGACAACCTGTGACTGAAGGGTTCGAGGTCCACCTTCTTCTCCTCCAGCTCCTCCATGATGCTCACCTTCAAGATGACGGCCAGTGGTCGGTGGCCAGGGCCTTTTCATTATGTTGTTGTCTACGTCGACACGGACTTGATGTCGTGTTATACGACGGATTGTGGCACCTCCTACTCCTATGATAGCACCTGGAAAAAGAAAATGACAATGTATAGACAGTGAAGTCTCTCTGAGTTGACTACATCTGTGACCCAGAGAAGCAGATCAATTGTAAAGTCAGTTCAAATAAAAAGGCAGTGGATAATTAGGGTTTAAAGTACATTCAAATGCTTTAAAACAGAAAACAAAAGGCATTCTTGTTTTTGTTTATTCCAGTCCTTTGCAAGGCTCACTTTAGCTTGAAAAGTCCAGCATTAAAAGAAGAGACATCACCAACAGCTGCTGTTTTGATGTGAGAAATAGAGCACCTGAGGTGTCCATAACATGTTATGTATTTGTGAGCTGGCAAAATTGAATGCTTCTTGCACTTTACTATTTACACTTGCCGTCAGCGACTGAATTTCTTGCAAACAGGCCTATGAGAGCTATTTGCATTCTGAACGTTCAATCGAAAAACTTTCTTAAGGGGACATGTTTTATTAATGACTTTCACGCTTCCCTACTCTATGGGCATTCGGGCACCGCTGGTCTAAACCGATCTTCAATCCGGGAGTTGCTGCTCGGAGCAAAATAGGCTGGTGGTCTGATCTCGCTTCTGTTGTTTCTAAATAAAGATAGATTCATGTACCTATAGCTTCGATTTCTCAGCCACTTTCCATTAGCACTGTCACGGCCCTTCAAATTTTACTGAATAAGAGATAGAAAGTCCAACTGCTGTCAACATAGAAGTCAAAATCGAATATTTTATCAACGTTAGACGAACGGTTGTCTCCGTGGTACAGTGGTTAAGTACTTGGGCTAGCGATCTTTTGGTCCAAATGTCGAGGCCCGAAAGTGTCATTTGAATTCGGCACGAAGGCATCCGGACTAAAAGGAACACAGCGATGCAGTTAGAAGCCTAACTATGCCAGCACTTCCCAAGCCCCCAGGATGGGTAAATAGTGACACTCAACCATTATTTTTAACTGAACATGCAAATTTGTTTTGTTTTCTATTCTTTCATTTTATATTTATGATTATTTGCAGACAGCACATGCCGGTATAATTGGCTTGTCTCAGTCGGTCGAGAATGTACTTAACATACCTTTCAACACGTGGCTTGAATGAGCGCTTTGATTACTACAATTGGATTGTCAGCAGATGTGTGTTAGTTGTCATGCTTATGACTATTCACGTCCAGTCATGTATATTTATATTTCTGTGCTCATGCTTGCTAACCTCCACTGAATGAGCGTGGTTACAATCAACCGTCTTGATCGCATGGCTGATTTCATTGCAACAAATTACCGAATTCGTGATATTTTTTCATACAATCAACAGGAAGTCAAAAATGCATGAAATTGCTCCATTGCACTTCCATCTAGAAAATTCATCGAATTTTCATCAGAGTGTAATTATGCCACAAGATATGCACATTTTTATGTCGCCACTGTAAATTACTCTATGTATGTTCTCTAAATTCAATCTTCAGATGCAACTTATATCAGCAATGCCAAGAAATGTGGTCTCCGTGGGACAGTGGTTAAGTGCTTGGCCTAGCGATCTTTTGGTCCAGAGGTCGAGCCCCAAAGGTGTCATTGAAAGTCGGCAGGAAGGGCATCCGGACTAAAAGTGCTACAACGCTCCATAAGTCTGACTATGTCAGCACCGCCCAAGCCCCAAGCATGGGGAGTAGTTACGTGAAAGCTTCATCATCATAAAAAAAGCTAAGAAATGTGATAGATACCAAGCCTGTTCTAAAATTGTTTAGTAATCCTAGACAAGGAAGGTTTTCAATCGACGCGAATTAATTGCGAGGAATTGCGGATGGAGGAGTGAGCGGTTATTTGTATCTACGAAATCGTTTTCATTTTAGAGAAATGACAAGATGTTTATATCATAACGATCTTCGTCGTAGATACAGTGCTCCGAGCGGTCAAGGAACAAAATATTCGGGAATTTAATGTTATCACCTTAGCACAATTATGCATGTACTCAAATTAAATCTAAATCGAGCAATGACACCATCTTCTTTTCTTTTTTCTTGGACAAACTCTTCTTCTTTTCCAACAATGTCCTTAGTACTTCTTCAGATTCATTTACTTTCAAGTTTGCCTCTGCAATGAAATCTGCAATTTTCTCCTTTTCCTTCATCATCTCTTCCATTTTGCGGTCCGTCTCCTCTGCAGAATTTTCAATAATCGAGAGAAAATCATTTGATTTTCTAAAGTCATTCAAATCAGCAACAAGTTTGGTTTCCATTTCTTTTATTTTGCTGAAGTTTTCCAGTTTTGCCACTTTAGTTTTCTTTGCCTGATGTTTTTATAGGAAGTAGCGCACAAACTCATGAGGGACTTATTAATGGGCACTGCATCATTATTCCAACAATTTGCTGTGAAAATTGATTTGCTCACAATAAGAGCTTTTATGGTCTCGGGAGCAAGACATGAGCGCTTTTCGGAGACGTCAGAAAACACACTTAACTTTCTTTCAATTTCACTATTACCGTGAGGAACAGTAACTGCAGCTTTCACTATTCTCCACAAAAGAGACAGCTTTTGGTCTTTCTCCAATGTAGACCAATGACATGAAGTCATCGTGTTATACTATCGCAGTTCCACTTCGAACTCTGCTTCCTCTGTGTGAGGAGTCAAAAATGGCGGCGTGTTCTTTCGAAGTTCCTTTCCCCACTTTCCTATGTGAGCATCAAATCGATTTTCCGGTGCTATGAGTTGGTATGATCTAAGGAATCCACAGGACTTCACCACTCTTCTTCTCAGATAGAAGCCGAAATTTGAAAATCAGAGTTCAGCCTGACACGATTTGTGCAAAAACGAAATAAAATATATGGAGGACTACAACATAGAGTTCAACAATACATCCATAAGATAATTTCGTTGCAATCGTGTAGTAATAATGGTATGGTCCAATATCTCATTTTCATTGTGATCTCAATATCTAAAATCCGAAATGTAATTACTACACACACGAAGATACAACAACCATTAAGTCAATAAAAGACACTATAAGTAGTTGTTGCATCTATATATATTAAATTACAACACGACAGACCTACATTGTTAATTATCATAACAGTCTACTACCTACATAAGCACTGATGCCATCGGAATGATTCACTTATCTATCATCTCATATATCGTCTGAAAAACCTATCTTTATATAAACTTATCGAGGAAGTTCTATCCATTAAATAATGCTATACGGTAAAGTGTTGAATGAGCAAGTCACCTATCTCTGAATAGAATGGTAGGACAATGTACGTATCATGAGGCTATACTTCAATACGTAATATACAGCTACTAATCACAAGCATTTTTATAAGTTTTCAGTTTAAAAGCATGCTCATAAGCGTATCTACTCGAAAGACCATATCACACGCACACATCAATAATATAGAATTGCGCTTTTAACCCAAGAAAACCTGAACATTTCTTATCAAACCCGATCCTGACCCGAGCAATATCGGGTTAGGGTCCCGACTACACACCTCTAGTATTACAGTAAATACATCCCTATTGGTAGTCCATGTTACTTAAGGCTTACATACATACATACATACATGTGCAGTACATAAATACATACAACTGGCCAACATCTGGGAAAATTAGAGATAACTTTTACCAAAGGTTGTACAATGTGTTCCTATGGCTATCAAAGAAAATTTGAGTTAAGATACATGCAGATATCAACAATCGCGCAAGAAACCATCGTACACCGATCTTCAATCCGGAGTATCTAACCCCTTCAAGATCCAAAAATTCCTGAAATCATAAATTACAGCAGTTAGCTGAACGAATGGAATTGTCCGACAGAATGGTAAGGTACGAACAGTTATCTGTTGATTACGTTTCTGAAAACAAGTTATGAAAGTCTATTTTATACGGTATACAATTCAAAATAAACTTAAAACATATCTTTTCCAGATTTGTCTATTAGAATTTTCGGGAAATTTGTGAAAATTTCCGAAATCAAGACAGACCTTCAAAATTTTGAGAAATTCCCGAATTCGGGAATCACTCGGTACACTGTAGATATAAGTACATAAATTCAATGTCTCTATGCAAATTGCCTCAGGCTGTCGTAGGAATTAAAAGCGAGATTTTTGACTCGACGTCTCGAGATTCGTTAACGAGTGACAAAACGTCATTTATGTAGCGGTCAAATACAAATTTCAAAATTTTTGCTACTGATGTAACATGAAAATATAGGAATGTTCAATAAAACCCTAACCGTCTCTACAAATAATTGCTCAGTTTCAATGTGCTTTTATAGATTTTCATGAAATGTCAGACGAACCGCTGCCTTAATTTCCAACTTCCATATAAAAGTTACTGTAAGGATTACTGAAATGAACAAGCATAAGATTTCTTTCGAATTACTATTTTCTAAGCCTGTGACATATTCGCAACGGACTGCACCGATGCTCTGAAAATTTCTGAACTTGTAAGAAAATGATTAGAAAATCAAAACTTTTAAGAAAATTTAGCGACAGACGTTCCACTTCTTATACATGAAAATATACACGTACTTAAAGATCTTATGCATGATTGTAGAAAGATCGCATATAAAATCGTATGCAAGAAGCAATAAATAATTTCGAACGGGCTGATCTCAATAAAAGACGGGCTTTCTAACTGGGGATTATCGCAATTTGCTGTACTGAGTTCTGAATGGATTGTATTTACCCAGCTTGCACTATGCTTAGATATAAGTTCTACTAATATTTTCTCATGTTGTCTACTATTTTTATACTACACTTTTTTGCTCATGGCTGAAGGCTTGAATATGCTCAGTGCGGATTTCCCACGCAGGACACTGCGTGATAGCTCATCGCACTTCCCGCGCTGATGGATGTAAAAAAGCGCTCAGCAGTGCGTATGCGTATTTTCACGCTCCAAGTTATCCACGAATCTATTCACACGCACTGAGATAAAAATTCTCCGGCAGTGAAGTTAGAATAATTCAAACTTCTTTCTCCACGCAGTGAAATGGAAGCATCTGCTACAAGTAGGTATTCCAATCCCGGGACTGTCAATCCCGGCATTGTAGGGTAATAATCCCGGGATTGAGAAATTAACATTGAAGCTGTATTCCGTCTAAAGAAAGACAAATTGGTGAAGATATAAAACTACCAGAAATCCATACACGATAGAAATAGGCATTTCAATAAGAATATAATAAAAATATTCATATAAAACTTCAATATATTCAAAAACAGTTCAATATAATCGTCAACGTTGCGTTTTCAATAATCCATTTATGAGGACTTTTGAATAAAGGTAAAAACTTAAATTTCAGCATGTTATCCGCCAAAGCTAACAACATTCGAAAGCATAACCAATCTGGAGATGAGCATTGGCGAAGTAGGCCTACACAATACCGGGATTAAGGATCGAGCTATATCTCGGGATTGAGATCTTTAATAGTCAAATTGATCACTTGTCACAGTTTTTGTTTGCATTTTAAGCCTCTGATTAACTTAATCCGGGGATTAACTTGTTCAGGAAGAATTATTCTCATTTGACCACGGTTGTTATTCACAGCATTAGCTTAGCTTGCGGTAAAAAGGCATATAAGAGATTCTTCTATCACGCAATCCCGAGCTTGGGATTTTGGAATCTCAATGTGCTAGTGCAGTGCATTGAGGAAATAGTTGTGATTTTGATTCTCTTGCAATTTTACTTTTAGCTACAGCTGGTGTGCCTATATTTTGTCAATCTCGATCCCGGCTCAGAACTTGTAATCCCGAATCCCGGGATCAAGAAAAATCGGGATTCGGTAGGCAGACTCTAATCCCGGGTCTTCACTATACCAATCCTGAATCTCAGGAAATTGCAGTTTGAAAGTGCAAAAATCAGGAATTCGCAACTCTTCCATGTTGCGCTCAACGTTGCCGTTATCAATTTGTGCATAAAGCGGAATAAAATTCAAGTCGACTTGTCAATTGCGATATTATAAGTAAACCGACTTTTAACAATTGCGACTCTCCGCTATTGCCACATCCCAGTATCCCATATCATTAACATACACATTTGCTTTATCATAGTTTCTTTACTATTCTACTCAATCCCGGAATCTCGTGACCGAAATTTTCCGGGACTGTGGAAGCTCTACCTTGTACTTGTGATTAGAAAACATAAATGATATTTTCAAACAATTTTCTCATCTCATCAGTCAATGACCTCATAACCCTCGCACAAATTTTGATCGCTACATTCACCTATGTTTCATAATTTCAGAAGGTTTTACTATCCGTTTCTCCCTAGCGTGCATGCTTGCGATAGTGCTTATGTATGTTGGTGTGACTTAAAAATGCTTAAAATTGTAGTACCTGAATAACAGGGAATGCATAATTTAAAAATCATAAAAAATCAATTTTACATTGTTAATAAATTCAAAAAAAGTAAACCTCAATATTTGCTCATATATACCTTGTGAGGTGTGCGCTCCAATCTATGAATAGCTCATTCGAAATTAAGTTTGGCCTCCATGAAGGTTCAACACCCAGTCTGTTTCTCTTTTTCATGATGATGGAACCAATCGCAGACGGAAACCAGAAGGAATCTCCATGTAACCTTCTCTATGCTACGGGGATGCTCTATGGTGTAGCATCCTTTATCAGGGGATTTCCGATACATAAGCAGAAAGTTTGAGAGAACATGCAAGCCAGTGTCATCATGTCCTATCAGACAACAGTTTAAAAATAAACCTTGTCAAGACTGATTAATGCGTGACAACACAGCCTGGTGAACAGTCAATGACTATCGAAGATCAAACGACAGCAAGATCGTCAGAATAAAAGTATCCTTTGGTTCATCTATTTATGAAGACTCCAGTTTAGATGATATAAGCCATAGAGTACAAATGGCGTGGGTGAACTGGAGGAAGCTGACAGGAGTGATGCATGACAAGGGGAACCTCATCATTTGAACCTGATGCAAGAATTATCACTGATGATGAATCAAGTCGAAAGCGAAGTTGCATACATCAGTGATAAGACCAGCTCCATACACGGTTCAGAATGATGCCCGACAAACCAACACCACATCCAGAAAATATCGACGATTGAAATGAGAACGCTGTGATGCATGCCTGGTGTCAGCAGACTTGATCACAGAAGTAGTGTTGAACTCATTTGTCTTACAATATTTAGCCTCTTTCACTGACACTGCATGTGAATTTCTTTACAATAATTGAGTGAAATTATAAACACATGATTTTCAACAGACATTGAGATTGCAGCAAAGAACAGCTGATGAAATGAGATATGTAAAGATCATTATTGAGATTCTATTACGCTCACAGTTGACGCATGTTTTGAAAAGAAAAATAGCCTGCTAGCGTTTCACGTTTAATAAATTTCGTACCTAAACCATCGACTGTATAGTGACAAATCAGATAAAATGCAGCATCTTCATCTGCTCTATTATCAAGTCCTATGACAAATGATATTCCAAAGACGAAGGATAAGATATTCAAGCATCTTGAATACATTTTGAAGCTTGTGTGAATGATACGTGCGATGATATCATAGTCCTCGGACAAACCATAAATTGCCAGAATATTTTCATAGGAAATTGTGATCATGGCAAGACTCCCATCAATGAAAGCGATCAAGGTAAAAATAATTGTATGCGACACAACCATTGAAGGATCAGCATAAAGGTAAGCAAGAAGTAAGATTTGATATAATTAATAAGAATAACAAAATATTTGTAGGATGATGAATACGATACTTGAAGACTTCAGCAAAGGAGTTCGAACACTTTCCACTAAGTTACTTCGTGTTGAAGGAGTACAATATGAGCAATGATTTTGAGAGTTTTAAGCCTGTAGTTAATGGAAGTTCATATTTTAACAACAGAGCGTTTTTCATCATATTTGTCCAGACAGATTTGTGAGTCAGTCATGCATTGTATGTAATACTCCCTTGATCGGCATTGAATCAATTTCCGTGTATTAGGATAAGATCCAGATAACAATGCATGATGAAGACGTCTCTTTAATTATTTGTATGCGTGTTTATTCTTGAATAGTCAAGAAGAAGGCCAAGATATCCTTGCTTTAAGAGAAGCAAATGTGTAACGATAAAATGCGCCCAGTCAACACAATCAATATACTGTAACTTCCAAAATTTCGTCAGAGATAACTATACTTTTGAGACTCTGAAATTTTTTGTATTATATTCAAGCCAAGAAAATATTCGAATTTCGTAATTCACGCTTATAATATTGCCTTGTTTTATCGCATTATTTCTGAATAATGAGACGAGGACAGTCTTTGTTTCTCGTGATCTCTGGTATGAATCCGAAAGGAATTTGCATTTACTTTCATGCCTAAATCTGCATCAGGATGATTCCTAGTAATAATACTCTAATTTACTCATTTTCAAATCCTTGTAGTGTAAATGGAAAATAATTTTCAGGCCCAAGCCAGGCCCACTAACAAGTCTGGTCCCATATGTCCCCCAGCAACATAGAATAGATAGCTTAACGACTGACTTATTCTGTGCCCATCGCGGCGCTATTGCTTTTATGTTGAATAATAATTCAAACTGATCGGCAGATGCAATATAATATCATTTATCAACTAATGTGAGAGAAACATTTAAAATGCTTGTCTGAACTTTCTACAAAAATCATACTTTCTTCAAAATATAATTGAAGTCTCATGTTTATTTACAAAGAGTCATTGATATTGTGGTGACAATGTTTTCTGTGATAGTCTTGTAACAATACCTCGTCTGTTATGCAGTGAACAATACTCATTCTGGTCATTACAGTCAGAAAAGTAGAATATCATTATTGCACACAAGAAACATATCACATTTCCTGTTTTTAGTCGTCAAGTATTTTGTAACATGAAATAAACAGATGCAAAATTAATTTATGTCACATACTGAGAATAATGAGAATCTTTCATCTACGATGCATCTTTCACTAATAATGTCATCAAATGTATTATTCACGACTTTCTTACACTACAGTCACTGTGCAGGTGGAAAATAGGATCATCATTAAATCCTGTCAGTCATTCTAGACTCTGCTACGTCAGACGGTCTTGACGGCAATCTTCTTTTCTCTCAGTCTTGAGTGTCGCTTCCTTTCAGTTCCTTTGAGGTCGAGTTTGCACGCATTGTCCCCTCTTACGGAGTTGAACAAAGTCATCCCTGATATGCTCTAAACTCAAAATTCATGGATTGTTTTTTAACATGCTAAATCCTTACTTTACATGAGCAACTCATCGATGGAAGCACTACTGCCTGTCTTATTTAATTGTTAGAGCTTCTGCAGAAATGTGATTGTTCCAAGAGGGACACTGTCTGAAATGAAATTTGGAAATGGGCGCACGTCCATAACATGAATAATGATCGTTTTAGCAACCTACTCGGGGCGGCAACCGGAATCTCGCAAAAACCGGCAAAATCACATCTCTGCTTCCGTCAATGGCTTTTCGTACCAAACATCAACCAAACATTACATCTCGGCTATGTAGAATGTGAATTCGTGATCAGTGCGCTGGGCAAAACCTCAAGCCCATTGATCCTACCTCAGGGGGAGACATTTGATTATGAGAAAATGCTGATAACTCTTGGATTTTGCTACAACCACACTGTAAATGCGATAAGTGCAAGCTTTGTATCATCGCTTGTATCGACAACATCTCGTACAATAACAAAAACTGCTCTAAGATGTCATGAAAAGTTGGAATTTGAAACTGTTTTGCGAAGCTGTTTTTTGTGCCGCCATTAAAAACAGTATATCTAAGGAAAACACTAATGAGGCAGTTTTTACAGCTGTACATGTTTTACTTGCAATAACCCAATTAGCAAGTTTTACAAATAAGATACATGATATGACATTTCCTTCAAATCGTAGCGTTTAACCATTCACAGTTTGCATGGAGTCAATTTGAATTACAAATTTAATATGTTTTACTTGTAAGTCAATGTTTTGATGACCTGTACTAGACAACTACAGCCCTCTGAAAAATAATCACTTATGTGCGTAGATGAATTCGGCTTTGTATTGGGAAAGAGCACTTCAGACGCTATATTCATTTTAAGGAAAAATAAAGAGAAGTATGCGACCTTGTTTACGTGGATCTGGAGAAAGATCTTTTCATCGGACACCAAGAGAAGCAGCTCGCTGGTCTCTTCGAAGAGCTGGAGTCTAGAATGGCCCCTAATGGTCGTGATGTCACTGTACAAACACGCTCGCACTGTCAAAACTCGGGCTGGAAACAGTGAGAACTCCCGTGAACGAAGGGGTGCATCAGGGTCAGTCCTTCTGCTAGCAATCGTTATCGATAGCGCGACAAAAAGAAACCGTGTTGGTCACCCATGGCAGATGCTCTCAGCTGGTAATGATAGATACCGCAGTTGAAAGCCTGAAGGTGAAGCTGTTTTATTGTCAAAAGGAATGAGAGTCAACATTGACAAGACGAAGGTCATGGTAAGGTGTCTTCACAGTCTGAAGAGTGAGCATAAGCAGTTTGCAGATAAGGGGTGGACGCGAATTCTGTCAAGTGCAGCATGGAAGAGGGTTTCACTAACTTGCACCTTTCCTGACATCCACAGCTTGACCTTGAGAATAGACCTTGGATTCTGCTTGTAACCGTAGCCCGATGATGAAAGGCCGTGATATGTGATCAAATCATGAAGATGGAAAGAACAGAAAAGACAATGGTGAGAGGAATGTGTGGTGTGAGGTTGTTCGATAGACAAAGGAGTGAAGATTTGAGAAAGAAGATGATACTAGAATACATTTCTGATGGTGAAGAAGATTCGAAGAAGACTGCGGTGGTTTGGCCACATTCTGAGAATAGAAGTTGATGACTGGATGAAAAGATCTTTCCATCTGGAGGTCGAAGGCAGAAAGCCAAGAAGAGGACCAAGGAAAATATGGTCGCAAGTAGTCTCTGAGGATCCTCAAGCTCTGGAACTGAATCCAGCAAGGTCAACAATCAGGAGGAGTGGAGGCGCGCCATCCGAAGGTAACAACCATCTGATCCCCGTTCAACGTGGAAAAGCTTGAAAAAAGTGCAAGTAAGCAAGTAAGCCACTACAATACAATAATTTTGATGAATTGACAGAGTCGAAGTATTTATGATAAGTCCAAGTTATATTGCATGAAAATCAACAACTCTCCTCATCGATTTTCAAGATCACTTTTTTAATCAAACCCTGAGGGAAAAGGACGAGCCTATATACCAAAGGTGTTCCTCAACACCAGATAAAAGTCAAAGAAGTAGAAAATCAAGAGAGCAAAGTGGGGATGATGAAGGAATTAGAACTAAGCAATTATTTTACAGCATGGTAAAAGAACATTTAAATTATGAATAACCCTTACCCTTACAGACGCAAATTTCAAATAATGGAGATCATTAATATTTTCATCTTTAATCCGGTGGTGCTCTCCGTGGCATAGTGGTTAAGTGCTTGGCCTAGCGATCTCTCGGTCCAGAGGTCGAGCCACCCCAAAAGTGTCATTGGAAGTCGTCAGCAAGGGCATCTGGACCAAAAGATCACAACGCTCCATATTAAAGTCTGACAGTATCAGCACCGTCCAAGCTCCCAGTATGGGGAGTAGTGACGTTAAACCATCATTTTTTATTAATGTCTTCATCGTTCTGTTTCAAGATTAATTTCAGGTGTATGAATACTTAAGTAGAATTTGAAATGAAGTTTATCGAACTAGGAATGAATATTTGGATGTACAATGATTGTTAGAAGACAAATACTGCAATCTTCTATTACTTAATTTATCTAGTGCCAAATAATATCAATGATGTAGGTAAACATGCAGTAAATATCAATCCAATCTTGATGGTTAAGATGCAGATGAAATGTTCATAAATAAACTGCAACAGTGATAGCACAACAAATTTCCGGTGTATTAGTTACACGTATTCTAATAAGATGGTGTTGTGATTACTGAAAGGTGATAACTTGGTATTCATGTAAATCATACTTGAAGTATTGAATCAATGTAAAAACGTGCCAAAAAATCTATCCACATCACTGAGCATTTCAAGTTACGACTAGGTTTTAACTAAGTCAATGAAGTGAGGCAATTTGCAAGTGAGGGAACTAAATCGAGAAAAACCTCGAGAAAGTTGATAAATTATCTTTATCGACTATCCACTGGAAGCTATTGAGCTATAATGCGGTCAAACATCGTTGTTGGGCCAAGAAGTTAAAACACAAGTCAAACAACTCGTAGGTTGAGAACAATCTCGTAAAGTTAAGTTTTGATTGTGAACAACTAGTGTAGCTAATTGTGTTGAACCACCAAACAATGAAAATCAATTACCAGATCTTGACTGAAAAGTGGAGGAGTACATTCATAGCCTGCATCACTATTTTCAGATGAAAAAGTGGAATATATCAACTTCGAGAAAGTCATTATGCTTCTAGCCAATAGACGAAATGCTTTTCATTTATGCTCCCGGGTGCTGATCAGGGAACGACTTTAGCTAACAACATATTGCAACACATGTATCTCTAACATCTACTCCATGTAACGTGTAGATCCTGTGTCAAAGTAAGATTTCTATGAGGCGACAATGACAAAACAACAATGAATCCATCTTCGATTGCTTTTTTCGGATTTGTTGAGGTCCTTTTGAGAGAGTAAGAATTTCAATCTGGAAAATTATCGTCAGTTTGAGGTCATCAACTTTGACACCAGAGTGAGCCAGCCAATATATGCAATTTTATAAATTTATTGCATCTTGCAGTATTAATACGTGAGACTGCTTCATTTTACGTAGAAATAAGTTTGCTATTTGCTACAGGATTTTCTTCTCCTTGCATCCTACGAAATTTCAATATGAAGACTATCATCAAAACGTCAATTTTTGTGTCATACCTTCAGTATTTGCACACTAATTTTATTGTGACTTCTGTAGATAAAGCAGCCAGCAATTACGCATTTGTTTGTAAAAAGTTTTATGTCATGACATTGCTCAAGGAGTTGGGGTATGACCTGAGTTCCTTTTCGCCAATTGGGAACCTGACGTATACACCTATAGAAAGTAATGCTGCGTGTGTTATCAAGAACCATAGTGATATTTTGCGAGATGAATTCGACATAGTTTGCAACGATAAGAACTTAAAACTCCCTAAGCTATTTTGGATACCTAAATTACATAAAGTCCCTTACAAATTTCGATTCATAGCAGGAGCAAAACATTGCTCTACAAAGCAGTTATCCATCCTGGTTAATAAAGGACTCTCTGTTATCAGAGATCATTTTAAAAGGTATTGCAGTTCAGTTTATAACAATAGCGGCATAAACTGTTTTTGGAGTGTCTTATCGACATCAGAATTTCTTAATAAAGTCCAAAGTCTGGATGTTAAAAGCGCACAAGTGTTTGATTTCTCTACGCTTTATACTAACCTGGATCAGCGTGAAGTTAAAGAACATATTTTAAATTACTTGACTTGATTTTTGATAATCACAACAGAAAATATTTATGCGTTGGTTATGATAAAAGTTTCATGTCACGGTCTAGATATAACGGCTATACAACCTTTACGAAAGACAAATTCAAATCAGCAATTAAGTTTATTTTAGAAAATGTTTTTATAACGTTTGGTGGTCAAGTTTCAAAACAGACTCGTGGCATTCCTTGGATGGGAGGGAATTGTAGTCCTCTCTTAGCTGATCTGTTTTTACTACACTGTGATGTTTATAAAACTTTAAAATAAGAAGATGGGGCTGGCTAAACTGTTATCTAATACTTCTAGATACCGACATTTGTATAATTAATTATAAACATTTTAACCAGATTATAAAGCATATTTACAGTAGCGGAAGCGAGCAGAAGCGGTAGTAATAACAAAGAGGTTGAATACCTAGATGTTAAATTGAGCATTACTAATGATGGTTTACGAACTTCTGTGTACCATAAAGTAGACGATTTTAACTTTGCTGTTACACTTCTAACATTCCCAGAAAATACAATCCCATACAAAATGGGTAGCCAAGTATTTAACGGACAACTCATAAGATACGGTCGAATTTGTTCATCCCTTGATGATTTCGTGAAAAAAGCTTCTTCGACCTTCAGATTATTAGTTGCTAGAGGCTATAATCAAGATTCTTTAATCAATAATGCAGAAAGATGTTTACACAGGCATAAAGAGCTACTTTTGAAATTTGGGCTGTATTCAGCTAGACAATTTTCTAAGTTCAGTTTTCTACTAACCGAATATTTTCTTGTCGATTTTTGACTTGTGACTAAGTTTTACTGTGCAGGGCCCCGCTCAGATGGGTTTGAGTGTTCAGGAATTGGGGCCGAAACACGAATCCTACTGCTGCTGACTTCAACGCAAAACATTTCAATTTAATTTTTCGTTTGTACTAATTTTTTTTTGCAGTCTACTCATTTTTTTTTTTAGTTTTTATTTATTATTTCAGATTTTGATTATTTTACCTAGTAATTTTCATTTGTGCTGCTTATTTCCTTCTTTTTCTCATTAATTAATTTATTCATTCATCAGTTTTTTTTCATTACTATTATTATTTTTTTGTTACATTTTTTTTCTTTTCCATTTCATTCATTAATCTTTCAGAATTTATTACCCACTTTCCTTTTTTTCTGTATTTTAATTGTTAGCACGATCTTACACTTTGATAATTTTTTGGTTAGCTTATTTTCTATATTAAGTTAGGTAATGTGAATAATTATCTCCTTTCCCATCTGTAGTGAAATAGGTGATTGATAGCATCTTCCGTCGTATGCAGATTACCCTTGTCATATTTGTTTGCGGATTAAGGCTGGATATGATGACACAGACCGGTCCTCTTGAGAGATAGATTAAATTTCAAGAATAGTTAGACACCAATCGGTCCATTTATAACAAGTCTAGTTCCTTATTTCATTTTCTTCATGGAGTAGTTCCAGGTGAGACGTTGTAGGTTGATTCTAGCAAGTTCAGTACCCATACTCGTATTGTAGTTTCACATGTATTTTATTTTTTTTTCTTTTCTTCAAAGTTCATTATAAATTTATTCATTACAGTTATATTTTGTACAGTAGGCTTAATCTTAGTTTATTTTATGTAGTTGTAACTGAGATTCCTAGAGGATGATGATTTTCATTTAAATAAAATGTTGAAAGCCCCAGAGACAACCTCATTTTCCCCTCACTAGGAACACAGAATTCTTCGTTGTGACAACTTGAAATTCTAGCTAAAATCACTGAATAATGATAATAAACGTCACACAAGAGTGGGTCTCAAAATTGACTCCTTAGAAATCCGTTTTGACAGGCTTAGTAGAAGACTTTTGACAATCTAAGAAATTAGGTAAGAAGTTTATGAAGTTCACCAACAACTTCATCAGACGTGAACTTCATGAAGTGTCAAATACCAGACTTTATCGAATGCCTTGATAGTGCTGTAGTCAATGCAACTGATCTAGTCTCTCTTTATCTGTCAAGAACGCTTTTAACAAGTTCTATGACATACAAAGGAAGATTTGTAGTCAATCGAAAGCGAATGAAGCCAATTGACAAAAATAATGGTTTGACGTCGCTACTCCTCTACACTAGGGGCTTGGACAAAGGAGCGTCGTGATCTTCTGGTCCGGATGCCCATGACGACTTCCAAAAACTCGACCTCGCACTGTTCCATGGAGACCACCATTGAAACTGAATTCATGATGTGTTCAGACAACAGGTTCTCAGATTCAAGGAAGTCAACATGATGGCTCACCAATACTTCAACAATCTTGCTAGCAAATGTCCCTCATTACAGAGATTGGTCCAGGACTGAAGCCGTGAGAGATTAATTATAATGGGTTGGGATTATGCTAGGTTTGAAATTTTCACCTGACTTATCTACTGACTGAAGCATGTTACGTATTATAGTCTGCCACAAAGCGAGTGTGCTGAAAGTAAATAATGCCAGCATTAAAATTAGTTCATCAACCCTATAAATTTGAAGAGTCAATCATTTTGTGAAATTTCTATTTACAGAAAAGTGAATTCACGTTGTAATGCCGGTGGGTAGCTTCCTCAGCAAATGAACATTTGAAATTTAAAAGATCTCATCTTCAGAATATCATTTGAGTTTAAAAAAAACATAATTTGACGAACTCCATAGCTCATAAAATTTCAAAAAGAGCCGTTGAATACGTTAATTTCATTAAGTTGCTGCATCTCATACTGTATCCCACACTTGCAAACTTTGCCATTTTAGACTGAATCATCATGAGATAATCAAGGAAAAAAATACAATATGCACATGGAATCCTATGTAGATTCCTATTTTTCAAAGTTGATGTAAATATTTCTCAGATAGTGAAATTCTACGGTTAGGTTTTCCAGACAATTATATGTAAAATTCCAGGGGTTTTCTCCCACAACTTCGAGCAATTAGTTCGACAGCCATTGAGATTCTGCAAGGAACGAGGCCGAAAATGAGACTTTCATAGAATGATGTACACCCTATGCCTACTACGAACCTGTGTGTCTTCCGAGTTCTACTTGGTTCCTCTTCATGTCAGCCGAAAATGAGACTTTCACAGAATGATGCACACCCTATGCCTACTACGAATCTGCGTGTCTTCCGAGTTCTACTTGGTTCCTCTTCATGTCAGATGCGATCAAAGAAAAACGAATGCCGATCAAATGGGACGATAATTGCAGTTTTTGGAAAGAGTGAAATTTTCGATGTTTTCCCTTATAAAGCGAAAAATAACAAGTTTACAGTCATAATTTTTGACATGGAATGTCATCAGGTCATTTCCTATTATTCTATTATGTACGTGTGCTGCTGTCATGTTTCTGATTGACAATGCATGCGAGAGTGTGGTTAAGTGTGGATAAAGTTGCTCAAAATGTTTGTGTTTGCCAACATTAAGTGGCTCGCAAATTGAAATGTGTTTAGCTTTATTGACAGGGATGCATGAACATGATAGGAAATGACCTGAAGACATTCCATGTCAAAAATAGTGACTCTAGGCTTAGTCCTTTTCGCTTAATCAGAGAAAATATAGGAAATTTCATTTTAACCAAAAATTATAATGTCTCCCAATGGATTAAAATGCGATTTTCTTTGATCGTGTCTCACAAGGAGAGGAATCAGTTAGAACTCGGTAGACACGTAGATTCGTAGTAGGCAGAGGGTGTACATCACTCTGTGAAAGTCTCACTTTTGGCCTCGTCCCCCTGCAGAGAGTCGTTCTGGCTGCCAGACTAAATGTTTTCAGGTTTCCAAGACAAAATGTTGAGTTTACTGATTTTTAAATTTGTGAGTAGGGTGTTATCATAATGTAGATATTTACTATCGTCATCAGCATCACCCATAATTTATCTTAATGTGATCACTGCTAGCATATCTTCAAGTCCCTCAATAGGCCGCATGAAGATAGGTATTTATTGGATATTTGCCAATCTGACTAATATTTGTGCGCAAGAAATTTATCTCATTACTGCCACGATCAACAATTTTTAATCATGCAGTGTGTATACGATAGTATGACCTAGGCTGACAATCGTCTATGAAGTCCGCAAAATCAGAAAGCAGGGTCTGTGTTATACTATATCCAGGGTCAATAGTTCAAATGAATAGTCAATGGACTTCCAAACTTGTCTAGACGTGCGCTTCTTCTGTTTGCAACTGCCAATCAATTCGGCCGACGCACAGCGTTCATTCAGTGAAGCTAACTTGGTAATGTCATCTCAGAGGACGAGTCTGTCGCAAAATAAACTCATTGTACTCAACTAAATTTTAAGTGCAGATCTCCAATGTTTTCAATGCCCATTCTCATGATAGTAAGTATAAGCGCTTTCGATGAGTCTAATCATAAGATAACGTCATTTACAAAAGGATTCTAAATAATCTCGCCCTAAAAGTTATAGACATTCAAATTACAGAGCTATTAAAAGAGATTAAGTAAAAAATTATGCATACATATTGAAATGGAGACATTGGACTATGGAAACAACATATTATTTCATGACACACAACGGGGGCCTGAACCGTTTCAATAAAATGACCTCGGTGATCTTAACATGCGGTACATTTCTACAAAATGCAGCAACAGAGAAATAAGACTCAATCTTGTGTCCGGAGAAAAGAAAGCAATCCAAGAGATGCCTGCATATGGAGCTACTTTGATTTTGGGACTCTCGATCCTGTTGCTGCCCACTTGGGATAGTGCTCTTTGAAACGGATACGAAAACATCAAGCTGTCCGACCAATATAACTGCATCCGCAGTCGCATTTGAAATTTTAGTAGAAATTTGATCGGTCAGGGAGAGGAGGGATCCTTCAAGAATGACAAGAGATCTTCATTGTCTGCGGCAGTACAACAAGCTGTGCGACATAAAAAAGTTGTATTTGATTTACTCAGCTTTTTTCAAGGCTAATGAGCGAAATCTGTCTCCGAAAAATGGGATTCTAGGATACAGTTTCTTTTTTGACTGACCAATTATTGGTTATTTTTCTTCATTTATTTTATGCTGTTTAACAGATTGGCCAGGACAGCCATTCATTTTCAGAGTCTTGTTAAAAACTCAAATTCATTTTCTAAAAAACAAGCAGAGCAAATGCGTCCAGCCGGTGGAATATAGGTACATTTCACAAGATTAATTTTGCATCTCTTGGGCAGGAATCTGAAATTATGCAAATAGAGACTCCATGTCATTCCAGACATGCCACTCCATGTCTTCTTTCTGCATACGGAAGTCAACATTTGGCTCTCAGATCGAATGACATTGACATCTAGAAAGCTGATAGCATCTCTTTCCTCGAACTCAATGCTAAAATCTAAGTTGGTATGAGCACTATTGAGAACAGAAAGTAATTTGCAAGCATCTTCTTTCCATCTTACAATTGCAAAGGTGTCGTCAACATACCTGACGTATGCTTTCGTCTAAGATTCTACCTATTGCTTGAGTTTGTATTTCTCGAGGTATCCAAGATGTTAGCCTGGGCTTGTCCTAATGGGCTTACAATTGCTGCACCGTCTATTTGAAAAAGTTGTTTCCATTGAAGAAAAACTGAACATCGGAGGTGCAAAAGAACTTTTCCCATTTTTGCTTTCACAGTTGAATGCCCCATTCCACAAGTTACAATGAAAATGGTCAACATATAAACACTACTTGGCTTCATGCATACTTGAGGTTGTTAAATAATTCCGTGCTCAAATTACTCAGTCATGTGGACATCTATTTTATTCTGAACTGACACTGCAGTCTTTTTTTATTTATCAGCCGCGCGATTAAATTGGGGTAAACAAACTTAGCAAGAAGCCTATTAACTTAATGAGAAGCCTATTCTGCAGTTGTTCAGTCTATTCAACCATTCTAAGTTTGCAACACATTCACAACTTTTCAAGGATCAATTTTCTGAATTTGCTGTTTTGTATCTTAACGGCTATCGATGCCTTTACAGAATGTGTTGTCATGCTTTCTAGCGAATTCAAGATTCTTTTCCTGTTTTCCACGTCAAATCACGAATTCCTGTTTTTCTGGTCCCGGACACCCTGAACGGCACTAGAAGGATTCAAGATGAAAACTACAAGTATTGCTGTCTTCTTCACGTATTCATAAGGCAGTTTCAATCAAAATTTTATAACCATAGCTACCAATAACTTCGGCTTTTTATCAGTGTTTATTTCATATTTGTGCAGTTTTTCGTGGACATTGTGTATGACTTATTTGATTCCTTCATTAAACAGGAGTGGCATAAATTAAACGAAATGCACGCAACATGATTTTGGTCACAGTATATGCGCTCAGCAAAACGTATATGACTATGAAAAGAGGTGGTTGAGATTATTAGTGACTTTCAAGCAATGCTATATTACTCACGTCAGTCAGTGCTGTTAACAATTGGTACTGAGTGCATTAGCACTTTGCTTACTTGACTCATCACTAGTTTGAATGAGCAAAACCATGCCTTTCGACTGACATTCCCATCAATGAGATAATGTCATAATTATTATCAAAATATCATGCATATATATTACAATGAACTATGATAATAAGGATCTTCGACACATACTAGCTATTAAGAGCAGTCATATTGCACAAAAATCAAATGTCACCCTGAACATGACGCATGCTTATTTGTAGGACGCACGCAAGAAGATAAGCCAATTATTTTGTTAATGAAAATGAAATGATGGTACATTTCATCATCATACAAGGTTGAAACCAATTATGGCACTTCAAGGTTTTGCGACTGCCGTTGCTAATTTAGTGAATGTTTTGCATAGAGGCTATGTGACTTAAGCATGTGCATACCAATTTTCGGTCTTGTGTGCAAGTGATTCTGGAGAGGAAATGCAGCCTGATAATTACGAGTAGATAAATGCTGCAAATCCTCTACGCATGCCTAAATTTATTGTCTTAAAGAAATGGATTTCTTCTTCTACCTAGACAATTACGAATTAAGTAAAACAAAAATGCAGCGCAATCCTGAGATGAAGATGTATACCGCATCCTTTCTAGTCACCCTTTCTATTCTTATTGAGTTTTTGCAGGAATTCTATTGGAGAGCAAGCTTGCAGTGAGTTTTCTACTACAAAGCGCAGGGGACATGACAGACGTTCCACGGCTCCAGACTGCTGACGTGGGCATAAAATGTCAGCAAAATGTGGTCGGTGACAGAATACCTCAGTTGGCTAAGGACCGTGTTTCGGAAGTCCAGAACGTCCACGGCTCGAGTATGTGCGACTCGGGAAGCACAACCGCTCTCACTAGAGGTTACTAGACCTAACCTGGTGAGAGTTGTGAGTGTGTAAAGGATGCCCATCCCAGGGATGGGCCGCCATATTCGGATCTGTGACACATTTTGTCACATTTTGATAATCGAGATTTGTCACATTTTATCACATACCGATGGGCACAAATGTCACATTTTGTCACAGGCTCATTGACATAAAACTCACTATTTGTCACATGCTGATGAAAACACATGGCCAAAATTACACACATGCTGGTGCGCAGAAGAAAAATAGCAGTTATCAATTTTTCCTTAAAGGCTGATTTTTTTGAGTAGAGCATTTGACGTAATATTCATAAAATATATATCATACGGGGTTACAACGGGACAAAATCGAAAAAAATCGTTAATTTAGTAATTATTACTAATTATTATTATTTATATAGCTCCATATGGGTGGCCTCCGTGGCACAGTAGCTAACTGCTTGGCCTAGCGATCTTACGATCCAGAGGTCGGGCCCCAAAAGTGTCATTGGAAGTAGTGAGAAAGGGCATACGGACTAAAAGATCACAAATATTCAGATTAAAGTCTGACTATGTCAGCACCGTCCAAGCCCGCAGAATGGGAAGTACCGACGTTAGACCATAATTTCATTTCCATGGAGAATTACCATTGAAGGTGTACAGCGTTTACCCCAAGATTTGGGGTAATAACGAAACAGATTGTGGGTAAAACCGGGCCACATATAATTTTTCAACCCATTTTCATATTTTGTCTGAATTTTTTAAATTTTTTTAACACCACCAACAAAAAACACACATTTTGTCACAATTTATTTTGAGATGAGAAATTGTCACATACTGTCACGTTTTGTCACATCGGCCCATCCCTGCCATCCCAAAGTTTGCCAGCATAGCTTCGTACTTAGGGTGGGGGCAGGAATGAGAAAAAATTCAAAGTACAACAGACGAGAAATGTGAGAGAAAAGGTCATCAATCAGAACGGGGAGTGTTGTTGTAAGCAAGGCATATTGGCCGCTGCCTCGGTAATATTAAATTCCGGGAGTTTTGCAGAATTTTCAAGAGAAGAATCTTAAAATTCTAGGAACATGTTACTCCTCGTTGATGCACTGCTGTAAATACAGCACACTCGAAAACGAATTATTGATCAATGGTAAACGTCAGTAGGTATACAAAAATATAATTTCATGGAGACTCTTTAAAATAATATGCAAATGATTAAACAGGGCATTCAATTCTGGTGGTACTAAGTAACTTTTATTATCAAAAATTGCTGTCTCTCAGTCACGTTTTCCCAGTGCCCAGTAGATACCATAGCGCTTGTCGAACAAATGTACAATCGAAAGAACATCTACTACCGTATACAAATATGTGCATTGAATATTGATAATGAAGTAAATGTAACAATGACTTACCAACAAGTCGTGTATGCACCACTAGTCTCACACATGGTCCATCTCCATCTTCCAATCCTCTGTGAGACTTCCTGTGAGCCATGGCTGCTGCCATATTACCAGTCTGTGACTGCTGTTGAGCCCCTGACATAAGATAGTTGGCCGCTGTCGGTGCCGCCAGTCCCCCGTAAAGATGGGCACCTGGCACATGATAATAGAGGCCTCCGGGATGTCCAGCTCCCCACGCTCCGGCGGCTACGGGATGGCATAGCGGAAAAGGCAGATGGGCAGCAGCATGTGGAACGACATTGCGCGCGAATGGTGGTAGTTGAGGCGTCAATGGCACTGCAGCATAATGATGATGATTCTGGTGATGATGTTTGGCTTGTGTCGTAGGACGGTCGCTTTGCTGTTTGTCTTGTATCCTTTTGCCTTCATCCTCCTCTGACTTTTCCTTCACATGGTCTTCATCTTCTGCTTCGTCCACAACCTCGTCTGGCACTGTTTCATTCTCCTCAGGATTCAGCTCGCGTAAAGTTTGTAATGACTGCTCACCAATGACGGCCTGTCTTGCAACATCAGCGTCGCACAGATGTCTGAAGACTACGTGACCACTTACACCGCCAGTTTCCTTTTCTTTCTGAATCAGCTGAACATCCACCACTTGACCAAATATGCACATCAGACGACGTAACTCTTGTGGACTCATATCAGGCGGAACAGCCTCCAAGTGAAGACTGCGTTGTTCCCAATCAGCATCTGGCAGCGGATCGTCTCCAAAGAACTCCTCGTGAACGTCACCGGCTGAGGGTAAAGCACGAGGGGATGGAGTAGCTAGTGAACCATTGGGCAATTGAAGGCTAGAGAGACCAGAAGAGGAGGAGAAGCACACATTGCTGCTACTGGAGGAGGAATGACGGGGAATGGCAGGGGCCTCTACCACAGATGTGTCATGGTGGCCGTTCACAGGATCCATCCTAAGGAAAGCAACAGAGAAAATATATTTTTAAGGCGAGACATTCCGCAAGAAAGAGATCATCATCATAGAATGTGTTAGCTTTTCAATAGGTAAATTATATGAACGAATTCTCCTCAAAATCAGATCTCATAGCTCCAAAAAAATAGATTGAATGTTGTCTTGCATGAGCTGTTTCACCAAATAATTAGAACTCCTGAAAAGACGTTGCGAGATTATCATTTATTATTTCATTTACAGGAAATTTTTTCATAAACAGGAAATGAAAATATTTTCATTTCCTGTTTATACGACAATTGGGAATTCACCATCAAAAGATGAAAAAAGTTAAGCATTCTCATCGTCGCAAAATAGTTTTCATGACTTCAAATTATCGTTAAGTGAGTGAGAAGATGGGTGAAGACGCAACTAAGGCAAGGTGTACTAATAAAGAGTACACATCAGACGACGTAACTGTTGTTGACTGATATCTGGAGGAACAGCCTCCAAGTTAAGACTGGGCTCGCGTTAAGCTTGTAATCAATGCTCACCATGCATCAAAGCAAGCCATTCGAAATTAAATAATTCTGATTATGCTACTGAATGCAGCAAACATTTTCTCCTAACTTACTAGTTGAAAAGACATGCAATTCATGAAAATGCTGTTAATTTGCTAATATGATTAATTCGACATTAATACCCATGAATTATCCGGAAAACACTTGAAGGAAATAGAGAATAAAAGCAAATATTGTAGCAATGAGCTTGCTTTCTTTTATTACGAGTATTAGTTAATCACGCTGTATAAACACTGTTAGATTTTGATGAAAATAGTTAGGTTTGACAGTTTTGACGTATTGAATAATCACCGACCAAAATAATTCAAATTATAAAAATCTAAATTACTACTTTTTTCTGACAGTCTTCACTTACAATTACGATAAAATTGAAAATGTACAATCGTCAATGTTGTCCTATCTTGTTGCTAACACGCATGGGTCTACATTGGAGAAATGAAATTTAATAAAACTTTAATAATAACTCGAAAATTATAAGCGACATTGACTAATTTATCAAAATATTAATCCAATAAATAAACATATTTATGCCTTACTGAGCCATTTGTACATCGTTAGGAATTTTGATTTTGTCAATGTCATTATTTTTGCCTAAATTGAGGAGTTTGAATATTGAATCTGAAATATCGCGTTCAAAATCTGCATTTTTCAAGTTATGTCTTCAGCATAATCATTGCAGTCTTACACATTTAGTGTCACTACACACACGCCTACACTCATGACATTTTGTTTGATGCTATTGGATTGCTATCAAATGACATTTTCCAGTCATTTAGTTACATATGAAGCCTGTTGTGGGGTTGTGATGTGATCAGTAGAGATGCCCCTACTACCGTTTTCCACTAAATCTTCGTTGTTCACCAACACAGAATATTGCATGGCCAAGTTCTTAGCAGTTTGTAATGGAGATCACTGCTTCACCATCCATCAACTCAAAAAATCATGTGACATATGATAATAAATTCATGAGTCGGGAAATTCAAATAGGCATATGAAAATAATATCGAATTCATGATATATCCATTGAATCGAGCATTCGATCAACACGATATTTCGATATAGCTCTTATGTCAGCAGGCCCTATGTCTATAAATTGTTTTTATTAAACAACTACCGATGACTAAAATGCGAAGTTAGAATATTATTAAGGGCGCAAATACTACGCGAACCAGGAAATTTCCACTTAGTTGTTAGAACAATAAAAACAATTTAATCGTAGTCACAACTGGAATCCTATGTGCTAAAGTAGTCTCTAATTCCCAGTAGGAAATAATCTTAGTAGTGATATCCACACTTGCTTATGCTGATAAGTGTCGTTGTGATTAATATTGAAAAAAGTCAAATAAAAAGAAAAACATGGATGCAGTTGACCGGGCATAATGGGACTACGATAAACGCTAATCGTGAGAACAATGTGTCAGATTAAGGACTAAAGACTCAACTCAGTTCATCTTCTGGAGCATTACTCATGTCTTCGTCTAACCAAAAATAACAATGGAATCCGCTTTGTTCACTCAAGCACGATGCGCATGTATGATGAATAATTTATTCATGAAAATCAAGCATCCATAACAAGCAATACAGAAAATACTTAAAAGTATTGAAGATCGAGGTGTGCCAGTAATGTATAACACATCTTTGATTAGAATATGAGCCAAATCACTTGCATGAAGACAACTTGTGACTTTGACTTGTCGTGTGTATCAAGTCAAAAATAAACAAGTGCATGTATTAATGTAGTTCAACCGGTAAACATCTTTTCAAACATTTCAGAGCGCCGTCTATATTTCACTTCTTCTATTGCGACTGTATCTCTTCGGTTATTAGCAGCGGCTACTAACTCATTCTTGAATGGAACGCTATTAATGGGAATGCGGCATCAAATGGAATATCCTTAATAATAAGATGCTCCAATTTAGACATAATTTTCAGAAACTAAATTAAATCGCATCAATCTTCATCTCTTCAGCAACCTTTTCTCTGATACTTTTATCAATGATTTTAATTAAATAAATACACAAAGACTTTTATATCATGTTGAAATTATTTTCGCTTTATTGCGTTCGAGAACAGAGAGGTGAAATAGAAATACATGCACACAAAATTTTGCGTCACGAAATCAATAATTGCGCAACGTAAGGTCGAATATAGCAAGGTTTCATCAAGTGGCATCAATATGGTCTTAAAGGTAGGATCACGTGGGGTCAATAGGGTCCACATACATATATCTGTGGGTACCTTGACGCGTAATATTTCTTTATCAATGTCTAACAGTTATGCTCTGGTTTCATAGTATCATGTTACCTGTACCATCTGCTACGCAAATGGAAACAGTTGTGAGATTCACGAATTAATTAATATCACTACTTACTTACTGATATTGCTGTCGTTTGTTTGTGGTTGCGTAGGAAGACGGAATATACATGTAGTATCAAATGCTTAATACTGCCACCAGATTGGAGGTGTCATGTATACGTGGTTTTCGGAACATATTCTTAAGATAAGTACAGTGTTTTGTCCATTAAAATTTATTGATTTTTTGACCGGTTGCTTGTAAGGTGAACTGCAGTAAAATTCATTCCAATCAGCATACGATCTTAAGTTTATTGAACAATCATGAGCACTAGCAACTCAATTATCGTGAGATGATGTCAAAGCATCCAATATACTGCAATATGTTACAAACACGTACAAAACTGAACTAAAATAGATAAATGTGAGTCGCTTCTATCTTTCTTCGTCTAGAGAATGACGAGTATCGCGATAATAAGACAAGATGAAAGAGCAATGCATGTGGCATGTAATAAAATGCAGTGGCAGGCACAAATTTCCGATTTGATTTCAAGGTATTGATGAAATCAATAAGGAGTCCTTTGGTCTTGACAAAAAATGACATTTTGCATCAAACAATGATTCGAGCAAAGACATGAAAAATGCATATAATGAGGGTCTTATCTATGAGAGTCATCAACTCAGAAACCGATCTCGGTCATATAAACCATACATACCGCTACTCACAAAACATCTTTCATGTCTTTTTAATTGCTTAAAACATGATCATCTCGTAGCAAAATTGATAGGGATCGGAATTTATGTTTTAGTATGCGGAGCATTCACAAGGACGTACCCAGTAACATATGGTATAGCGTGTACTCTAAGCTCTGAGTTCACACAACCTGTAACCCTGAACTCAAAAACATACAAATATGCATTTAGCAAGTAATTGACATGAAATAATCTTATGAAATTCAAACGCTGAATACTCAGTCCAACACGAAATTTAGTATTTCCTTAACTGCGACAAACAGAAGAACTTAATGGTAAGGGAAATATTTGAATTTGAGAATATTGAGAATTATATAATTTCGCAGATAAAAATCTTTGAATTTTTAAATTTGAAATGTGACTGCCTGGAAGACCTCATCTACAAAGCGGCATCTATAGAAAGATAAATGTTTCTGACCAAATGAGAATTAATTCTAGTTTGTGATGTCCATCTAAGAAGTATAATTGGACGCAATTTACTGGTATTCGTTGGATTGACTTCAGACAACGATCAAAAATCCCAACCGTATACGGAGAAAGTGTCACCACATCTGCTCACATGACTGCAAGTGTAAAGGATTGTGTGATCCTACAAGGCGACGAGAAATGATTACCGCTAAATTCTTCCGAATCTTAGGAAGTGACAATTTCATCCTAGCTCCAACTGAATTTTCAAATTCTTGAAGTATTTGCTGTATAAGGTAATAATTATCTTCTTTCTACTCATGTACAGCTGTCTTTTACAATCGATCCTTTGTTTTCATTAGAAGAGATATTGATATTGTTAACAGCTGAAAAAAGGATCGGCAACCACTTGCTTACTTACATACAATTTTCACATCATACTTTCCGCTTGAAATTCTCTATTAGACATTGCCTACGCTTACAAACATACTTCAAAGTGCATTCATTCGCTACAATATTTTATGGTTTTCATTAGCGAGCTTGGAAATGAGCCACTGATAATTGTATAGCAGTGAGGTGGGTGAGAAGAACATACATCATTGATCAGATATGTCAGATTAGCGAGCTTGGAAATGAGCCACTGATAATTGTAGCAGTAGTGAAGGGTGAGACAATAAGTACATCAATTGATCAGATACTGTTTCAGAAGAAAGATAGTGACAAAATCGCCATGGTATTTTATGTGCGGCTGCTTTTTATTGAGAACATTGAACGCTCCATACTCATACTGAATCCAACCAATCCTGATTTAACCTTAATCGCGAGTTACGATCTTTGCAATTTGGCTTCCTCGTTCATTTGACGTTTTCTTCGTTCACTCAGTGAGCCGTTCATTTTGAATTTGAGCTAAGCCATTCAGTTCACTAAGAATATCAGTTCTCTCAGTTCGTCCACCTTGTAAGAAGGCATATACATGTGGCAGGGTTAAAGAGACGGAGGCAGTTTGATAGAAACAAAGCCTACGGATTATTTGCATGATGAATTATTATCTTCACAGTACTAACTAAGGATATGAGCTTGCATTTAATTACATGCAGATTGACACGCAAAGATGCTGAAAATGATTGTTTGAAGTTCGTGGGCACGTGGGAATGACTTGTGCCAGTGGGATGGATGGGCCTGGGATTTGTCCCAGATGCACATCCCTGTGGAAAAGCCTCTATGCCGCCCTGATTCATAGTAAATGCGTGCTTCATAGTATGTGCTTGCAGAATTATATGCGGGCAAGGTGCTAACTTTTATCGACATCTTTTGTTCGGGCAGCGGAGTGCCGAATGTTAGTAACAGTCAGCTGATAGGACATTTGGACTGAAAAGAGCAGAAATATCAAAGCACGCTGGCAAATTCTGACCGAACTCTCGTTTGAAGGAGGTGTCATTATGAGTTTACTGATTCATTATACGAGACACACCAGAATAGAGCAGACTGATACGAAATGTACTAGATCATCATCAACAAAAATGTGATTTTGAAATGTGTGAAACGATGGAAATGCCTCGATATATATTGCAAATACCTATCAGAAAGAAAGTGAACTTATTGACGATCAAAGGCAGTTATACTAAAGTTATTATCCTTCAACGTCAATCAAAACACGAAAGCTTTCACTGTGAAAGAAAACTTCTTTACAAATATTCTTAAGTGTACATCCGGTTGAGAAACTCAGGAAGACATGCAGCCCTAGTTTATCGACATAGTACATGCGCCCATAGAATGTGCTGTATATTTAAACATTGTACACCAATGTAGATATAGTGTTATTAATTTTATAAAATACAAGGATTTTAATGAATAGATTATGAACCAGACTGCCTTATTACTCATTCAGATGTAATTTACAGCAGACTATTTCGTCATGTTATCTGACACACTATCGAAGCGATGTATTCAACAATCAAAATGCCATTTAGCTGTTCGTCAGGTAGCACGCACTTCATCCAACCGTTAAACTCAATATGCAAAATGTCACAGGTAAAAATATGCAAATATAGTTCATGACCACATCAGACTGAGGATGATTCTAGACTACTTTTCACAAACTGACATCTCGTAATGAATAGAGACCTTTGGTCATAAGCTGTCTCACATATTGAAACCTCACAAGAATTTAAGGCCTTGAATTCATAGGATGAAAAAGTACAGTAGCACTTGAATATTGAATATCATCTCTTTTGCATTCTTATTGTGATCAGAACGATATAAAGAACATGAGTCCAGAACGTACAGGCATACTAATAACTGTATATCCCTAGCTTCATTCAAATTAATATCAGGGTATCCACATTAGACATGATACGTGTAAGCCAAGATCATTCGCGTATATTCAAAGCACAATCACGTTCAACCAGGAAGTGCCGATAAATTAAATGTAAAGGGATAAAATGAATTTCTCGAATGATATCAGTGCTAGTCATGCGAGAGAAACTAACCATTACTAATGATCGATGCTTCCGGTTTCTACAACTGCATTGGAAATAAAACATTTCCGAGCATGAGAGTTCATACATATAACTTTCTGGCTAAACATTCTACGAGCATGAGAAAAGTTCAGATTTCTGAAATGCCGACACAAACACATTGATTTCTCACATGATTTTCTAGATAACAGAAATATGTGAATGTGTGATCAAATTGCAGTAAATTGCAAGACACTTCGATCGTCCCAAAAAATGATAATGTATAAAATGATAAAAGCTGATAATTCGCCAAGTTGCTTCATCACCAGAAAAGGGAACAAAACTTGATAAGTATTCTCAAAATGCATCTAAAATCCGATTTCGTCAATCTTTCTGGTCATGTACCCATCATCATGAAGATCGGCCTATCCTACTGCTTTATTGTCAACAGCCTGCCTTCTTCGAAGCAATTCTTTGTGCATTTCCATTTCGTTCATTAACTTCTAATCCGCCAAAATAGCTAACAACGCTAAGAAATACATGGGAAAATATGAATAACAATCATATTCAACAATTCAACTTCTGAATATTATTTAATTTACATATACACTGAACTGAAAAAGTTAAGCACATTCTTGACACTTTCTCAATTGAAAAAATTGGACAATGCACTTTTAGTTAATCCACTTCCGCTATTAGTTTTCTTTCAATAGAATCAGCTAGTAGCGGAGTAGTCGATTTCTGTCCGTTACTGTACAGCTGTGTGTTAGCAAAATCATAATAGGAGCACGTCATTATCGGTGACAACGGAGACGAAAAGTGTAAATTCATAAAGAGTAACGTCGTTATATTTAAATTCATTTTTTAGTTCACGTATACAACACATTGTTGCATTGAATTGAAAATAAAATATATAGTATACGGTCTATTCACGTATTTGCTGCTACCATGAAATATAGGAAGTCCCCTTCTATGACCACAGAATTCAACGGATGGGGAAGTTTCAGTTACGTGGAGATAGACGCAACCTGCAAAAACCATCAATGCCTGTCGTAATTCACACAGTGAAACAAAACTCATACGTAGTATGATGTCCGTCGTAGATACAATAGAAGATAAACCAATTATGAAATAAACAAGTGTGAAAACTGCACAGCCGATGTATTGACAAAATAGATGAATTTGACGATGAGCGTTAACTTAAATTTAGATTAATACATTGGCAATCGTTGCATTTAATTTCCGCAACTTGATACGCTACATTATCAATTTTCTTCGTAAGCAAGCAACCTGGCAAATTTTCAAGCAAGTAACCTGGCAATTGATAAATTTATCAAAACATAGAATGTAACCACCACGGGACATGTTTCCGCCTGTTGGGCTTCATCAGTGGTGGGTAGGGTGCGAACCAGCGACGTTGGAACTGGAGGACGACAAGCATGCCTTCTAACCACAAGACCACCGGACCATCTGTTGAGAGCGTGAATTAGCCAGTAAGGCGCTGGTTTTACGCAGGTCCGTGGAGGGCGGATTGCATTCCGCTGTCACTTAGCGCCGCATCCGATGTTGAGGCTTTTCACGCTCTTAACGGATGGTCCCGCCTTGTGGTTAAAAGGCTCTCTCGCTACAACGTCGATAGCTCAAACCTACCTACACCTGATGAGGTCAAACAGTCCAAAACATGTCTCTTGGTGTTATATCTGCTGAGATTTAATAATTTGAGTAACATAAATTTAGATGAAGATATTATTATTTTGTTCAGTAATAATTTCTAAGTCCAACAAAAAAATTGATATTTACACAGATGTAGGTAGAACAGCGTGAATAACTGACATCACAATATGGCACAGATTCTCTGATGATTGCTCCAAATTCTCGATCTATTAACGGTAATTTGCATACATTAACATAATTTTACATTCTTCAACGCAATTTCTGAGTGACTAGCATCATTTAGAAAAACCATACAAGTAGAAGATATTATAGTTGTTTAATGGTATTTCTTCATCGATGCCACTAATACTTGAGAAGCATGAATATAAAGAAAAGTGCTTACTAAAAACAGTAAAATGTATGCAAAAAAAATTCAATGGTCAAATTATCTTCGTCAATATATGTAATTAAGTCAAGCAGTGGAATTCAGGAAGCTTCTCATCTACTCACTAACTTAATTCGAGTACAACTCTAGGGAAAAACATATATAAAGGAGATGGCATTCCGCCGTTTATTGCTACTATTCAGATCAGCCCACAGGAAATGTTCCTTATTAGCTGGAAAGTTACTAGAATTATTCCGCTTAAGCCAGATAATTGCTTCACCTGTTATAAACCCAATTGTGACAATTGTATTAGTTTTGTCATGAATTTTGTTTTGCTACATTTTTCGATTTCAAAAATGATTTGATTTCTCTGTACTTGCTTTTTAGTCCTCTCTTTAGACATATTCCGATTTTTCATTGATTGAACACGCACACATACCCCTAGAATCCGGAGGTTCAGAGGTGATAGGATAGCTGAGTTGGTTACGGACCGCGCTCCGGCACAGAAGTGAAGAAGGTTAAGGGATCGAGTCTGGCCCTCACAGGAGGTGCTACCGCTCTCACTGTAGGTTACTAACCCTACCCTGGTGAGAGGTTGTGAAGGTTGCCCCGCCCTAAACTTGAAAGCAAGGCTTCGTGCCTTGGGTAGGACAAACATGAGCAAAATTTATTGACGGATAAATTAAAAAGGAATCAATACCCTGCAAATGAGTAGATATCGCTAATTCCGTCTGGTTTTCTGTATTCCTTCATCACCAATCCCAATGTGTTCAACTGTCTTTTGATGTAAATATAAATAAATTTCTTGCTCCGCTTCGTGTGCCAATTTGAGTATCCATAAACAGTACGCTTCCTAGATCGTTGCACAACCCAAAAAATCTTACTAGTTTTAATATTCTCATAAAATTTAATCGTAAGTGGATAACTAATTATTAAATTTATTCACTTGGTCAGCCAAGACACTTGGTTTAGGAAACAGTGTGGTTTGCCTAATTAAATGAAATTGGGGATTAGCGATTGTTTGTTTTCCTTCTTCCACAGTGTTATTTCAGATATCATGTTGGCCCTCGTGTCACTCACTGTCTTGTAATCATTGATAAACTGCTCCGTCGATGCACTTATCGGACACAGGCGTCAGCAATCCCGCAGGCGTGAAGAAAATACTATTGTTTGGTGCAGACAAATCAGACAGGCCCTCGTGTGATCTGAGATTCTAAATCTTCTGACCTCAAGTGAGGGAATACATACCATTACCGGTCAAGGTCTGTAATACCGATTGCGGGTGCTCTCATCATTGACAAGCTTGATTTGTGATTTTAAAAAATGATAATTAAGGCCAAATAATCCATACCCCAGTATAGGGTATCAGAGGTCTATGTTAAGGCTATTCACTTGCTTAGTAATGATTATTTGTGTTTACTACTGAAAACAATTTCAATAAATTTTTGAGATACTGTTCGGATTGATGAAACAATCATTTGTTTTACGTTGATGCTTTTATGTAGAATATAATGTCGTGCAAAAATTCTAGTTTTATATTATACATACCATAATACTATTACGCAAAAGTTTCTAATCGCTAAATCTTAGAACATAATTATACAGTCCTATTTCATTACTTACCGACGCACCACTGATGCATCCATGACTTTTGATTTAAAGGAAACCGTCGCATAATGATCACGAAAAGTAAAGTAAAACTTCGCTAGCCAAGTGATCTTACAGCATAATCATCGAAAATTGATGGTGGATGTCATTTTTTGTTTTTTTATTATACTCCCATGTTGCACTTTTAGCTTGCTTCAGCAAGGCTCTTGTTGGTTTCTGCTCATGACAATTGTAGAGAATGGACTGGGCACACCCTCACCGAACTGTCTAGATTGGCTGTGGACCGAAGAGTCTGGCGACAGCTGTCTGTCAGGAGCTCCATCAACCCTCGACACGAGGAACAGTATTCGTTTTGAAAATTACCTAACTTACCTAACTGTTTGGAGTACGAAATGAGAACAGTCAGTGGATGATAATGATGATATGCTCTCTGTCCTGTTATTCCTGTTAATGTTGCGAATTCGCTCTTCATCTGCATTGGAATGAGGCAAGCCGAATGAGAGCTTTACAACAAAAGACAAATGTTTAAAGACAAGCTTACTTGCTGCACGATCTTTCAGGTGATGACGAAGATTGATTTCAGCGCAAATTTTATGGCCTACTCCACAATGAATACGACTGACATTGCATTATCGCGCATAAAGACAAAAAAATTTATTTAATTCGATATTTCGACAGTATCACTTATTGATGCGGGTGAAAGTTATTGAATGGCGGTGTGCGTAAGAAACTCCCAGACTACGGATGTCAATGTGACTAGACAGGTATGGATGATGACTCATCCAGTGACTGAGTATTGGAACAATACAAATTTGAAGCTTGCCAGTGACCGTATGGGCCGACATTGATAAAACTTCCATATTCTTAAAGCTGATAACACCAGCGTTCTTTTAAATCCAAGCTTGAAAAATCCAGCGTTAATACAGCTATTGATAAAGTTATTAAGTTGAGTGCAGTTGACCTCTAAAAACATTGGATTATTCAGCAAATAGCGCAGAATCGGGCAAAATAGTAAACTGAGTGAATAAATTGAGCAGAAATTCATACTTTCAAGTCTGCTGGCCAAAACTGACCAGACATAAGCTAAACGTTCTGCCAATTTTAAGTGTTTATCATGACCTTTTACATGGTGAAAAATTTATTGAAATTGAACATCTTCATCAATGAAAAAATCGTGTCAAAATATTTTACTTCATCTCTTCGTTAGAATTGTCTCTTCTTGTACATTCAAAGAATCTTAAATTCTTGCATCATGATGGAGCTGAATGATAGTTCATACTGTCTGTTAACTTTAAAGTTAAAAATCAATCGTCATTATGTTGAAATCTTTCTTTTGACATTTTTTCGTGAGGCCTACTGACCACTTAGAAAGTGAAACATATGCCGAAATATTCTTTGGAACATAAGGTATCATATGGCATATCGTTTATCAAAACTGAGCCAGGACTTCAACACAAAAATTACATTCGAAAAAGGGTTAACTTTTCGTGCAGTTATTCATTAACAAAGACATGGGGTTCCTGGTTAAACATCATTTCAAATAAAAAATATGGTCGGCACCTTGTTTTTGGATATCCAAAAAGCTTTCGAGTCTGCTTCCCATGAGCTATTGCTGAAAAAATTCAAATGTATCAGCTGAATGACACCTCGTGTATTCCTTTTTCGAAATTACTTTGAAAATCGGAAGCAATTTGTTTAAGTACAAAACGTGTTGTCTAATACTCTCTGAGACAAGAGAAGTGCCACAAGGTTCGATTCTCAGACCAACACTATTTCTAATCTTCATAAATGACCTCAGTCTTCAAACCCAAAAGTGTGATATTGATATTTACACTGATGATGCTACATTATATACAGCAGCAGCGTCTGTCTCAAGCATCAATACTAATTTGAATTTGTATCTGCTGAATATAAGAAATTGGTGCACATCAAATGATCTGACAATTAACCGAAAGAGAACTTCCTGCATGTCACTTGTGCCCCACCAACATCGGTGCTTTCTCACAAGCAATTTACAAGTCAATTTAAATGGCGGTCTGATAAAAGTTGTTAACACAAAAAATTCTTTGGGAGTTCAAGTGCAAAACAGTTTCTCTTGGAATATGCATATAAACCATGTTTGTAGAAATGTGCCGCCTAGGCTTTACCTGCTTTCTAAAATAAGAAAATACTCGAGATTTGACGGTGGTAAAAGATTTGCTACAAGTTATATTTTGCCTCTTATTGAATATTACGTTTGTGTTTGGGGTTTCTGCTCGTCTGTTAGTGTTGATATAATTGACAAACTGTTGCACAAAACCATGAGAACAATTCCGCAAATCAGACTGACTGACCATGGATTGGCTGCCTATTCGAGTACTGGTCAAGTACAAAACCTCAATCATGGTACACAAATCCATTAATACTAGAATGATCCCATCTTATACGTCTGACTTATTGAAGTTCCGCCAACAAACTAGATCCCTTCGATCTTGCTCATATCACAGATTAGAAGTTCCTCATCGACGAATCAAATTGTGCGAAAATATCTTTGGTTTTATGGATTGCATTCACTACCGATAAGAAAACAAAATAGCGAATCACTTGACATCTTCTAGAGAGAATGCTTCAGTACTTCTATTAACTCATGTAGTCTAGCCTGAGCATTTTTCCACCATGTATTGTTGTCCATGCGCACATGTCATTTGCTCGAGCCAATTCAGGTGATTCTTGTAAAAAGATGGACACGAATTTCAAGAGCTTCAATTTTCGCAACCAGGCTCACTTTTCGTGAGTTCGTGCCCAGTTTCGAAAAATTCGTGTCCGAATCCGACCACTGTGGTCTCTAAACTCAAAGAGAGAATAGCATTGCGCTTTCTTAAAGCAGACTTTTTGATTATGGTGTACTGAGAGAGGAAAATTTCATTTCAACCTTTTTCTAAAATACGAGTATTTGTAGAGATCAACTTAAATTTGTAAAAACAATTCTATAACTGTTGAAAATGTACTGAATGAATTCGAAATTCATCATATTCGTAATAATTGATCATTTAACTATGCACATGAGTTATGCGATGAAAACAGTTAATAAATAGGTTCCATACAAGTGAATCTTCTAGATCGCGCACAAATGAAACGTTTAATTTCATGTCTGATATGCTCGGACAGCTACAACAGCTTTGAGACAATGATTACGTTGAGTGAGTCACAAATGCTGCACAACTATTTTTAAACGAAAGTCAATAAATTGGGTGATTAGATTTTGCTAAAATATCTATTTCTCTGTGAGGAGCGTTTTGATTATTTTCAAATGCTGCTGTCGTGAGAGATTTTTCTTCAGTATTTCGTCTACTAATAAGGGGCTTCTCCAACACGTGATTTTCTCTCGGTTATTAGCAAAACATCGACGTGAAGCGTCAGCAGAACATTCGAAACTGATCGCTCAACTAGAAATAACGACATATTATGAGATAAATTGAAATTTCCGTATCATCAATGACATCAATGTTTATAATTTAGAATTATCGTATTTGACTCTTTTAGCCTCAAATCTGTTTGTAAACTATATCTTCCTAATGCATCAAAGAATCTCGATCAGAGAATTTCGAATAATGACAAAAAATTGATCTAAGAACAAAATAAACATCAACTACTGAACAGAACAAAATGATAAAATTAGGAAATTGACAAAATCCATCTTTATAAAGTACAAGGTGTCCCACAAGTCTGGACACATAGGAAATTATGAGTTTCTATGTATGCAATTGTACATTTGTTAAATCCTCTGAAATAAATTAACAACTTCAATCATCAGCGACAAAATTGCTGTGCCAAATGCCAAATATCATATTGTTCATCAGACATTTTGTATGAGACTAGTACTCATATAGAGGGGTATTGGGTCAATCGCATTGTCCAGTTCACGTCTTATCAGCCATCAGCCATTGACAACATGAAATGAATTGAATATTGAAGTAATTTTGTTGGTACATTTTCGTAGCACGAGCATACGCAGCGAAACATCATCAGACCATCCATGACTTCAGACCATGCAAAAAAGTTGTGTCGCATTCAGATGAGAAAATTCAAGGAGACTGGCTGTGTGCATGACCCACCCGGTGCGGCATCATCCCGACGAGTCAATGATGAAGTCATTTAGCAGAAGTCAGAAAATACATTCGCAGAAGTGTCACAATAATCACATCGCCGTATTGTCCGCTGAAATAACATTTCAAGTCAATAGGAATTCGCATTTCTGAAACTCATATCTGGCAATCCATACAAATTGCATTAATGAAAAAATTAATTTTGAACATTCCCGGAATGAAAAACTGAATTTTTACAACTTCCAAAACATGTGTGAAGGAAAATATGAACTTCATATGAAATTTTTATTCAACTGATGATCGGCCAACTTTTACATTTCTTACTGTAAATATTTGAATAATGAATTTATATGAATGGAATATGTGATTTTCTCCTGTGTCCAGACTTGTGGGACACCCTGTATATACCTAGTATGAACCTAAGGTACTGTATTCCAAAGCTTATGTGGCAATATCGATTATGTGCTACAATATGCAGCGGCAGCGGTATATGCGGCAATATGCGGTATATGTGTCTGCAGCGGTTTGAGGCTGGAAGGATTTGAGATCATGGAAGTTTGAAGAGTGGCGACTGTTGTTGCGGTAGTTGCTCTCCAATACGCAAGAAAATAACAGAAATTAATCGAAATCACTATATATTAGAATTATTTACGATAACATGTATATTTCTATCACTCATCACTCAGGCAAGATATAATCTTTCGTTCAAACTAAGCGCTCAATTGGAACTTTTTCGCAAATTTTCCCTGACTTCGGTCTTAAAAAAGTTATAAAAAATAGAAATTGCTGGACAATATTTTTCTTCATTACTAGTTAAAATCAAACAATTTTTCAAAATAGTGAGAATCCTTTTTCTTATCATACTATTTAGTGAAGAAAATTTGTGAGCAGTAAATTAACACATATTTGAGAATGACGATACAGACCCTTTACTTTTCAGCAGCCTGGCTTTGAAATTAGTGTGTACTTTATTTTTACTGATCACTTTGTTTGTCAATGACAAAACCGAAATTTTATATGCGTTGAAACATTGCTATGCATGCTTAATATAATAAATTAAAAAATTAAGAAACTTGATCATGCTAAAGCATGAGAGTTTCATATTCATCCCTTTTGATAGAAAGCTAATGGATTTAAGTGAAGAATCTTTATTTGTGGGGAAAAAGTCATTAATAGAAACTTTGATGATGAAAAAAATGAGAAGGAGTGAGCCACTATGATATCCTAGCAACGTATTAATGCATAAATAAATGACCATCTCAAGCAGTGTTAATCATGCTAGCATTTCCAATATAAAAAATAGATCGATCTCAGTTTATAATAATCAATAGGCCGATGTATCAAAGCATCAAAACGAGACAAGAAACGAAGCCGACTATCTTCAAGCGTGGTTGTCGTCTAAGTATTTTCATGTCATCGTGCGATTATCTAACGTCTGAAATGACTACAATAGGGAAACAACGATTTTACTGTCTGAATGAGTGGGAAGACAAAAACGATCATTAAATCCACTACTAATGCATGAGTGAGTCACTTCAATTCATCGATACTAGCGGCAAATGACATGTGAAATATTTTAGGTGAAGAACAGTCAAGTGAAATAACTACTGAATGGACGGATACACAGATATATTACGTAATGTCATCATTTGTACATGCGAGTAGGCATCAGCTTCTAAGTTAAATGAAAAAAAATCCAGTTCAAGAATTGTCAAACCGATGAGACAGTATCTCAGACTAGAGATCACATAACTTGAAACTACACTTTTTATAGGGCTGTGTGCTATCTGCACCTGCTCGCATCGAACGGTCCACCGAACATTTCAAAAGTAACACAGAGGCACTTGTTAAATAAAGTATGGTCGAAAAAAGTTGTTTCACGTTCTAGATTTTCGTGCGATAATCAATTAACACTTCAAAATCTTGAAAGTTTGGCCTCTATCTTTCATAATAGACACCCGTATTTTCAAAAATTCAATGCAAATTTTATTGAGTACTAGGAAAATTCTAGTGGCCCTAAGAATTTGGAAACAGACTTGCAAAAGTAGCCTTAAATATACTTCTTCCAATGCTCGCAATTGACTCTCATCATGTCTAGCCTGTACGTATTCTATAGTTCTAATGGAATTCTTTAAAACTAGATTATAGCAGAAATTATGGAGATATGCAGTGAAAAATATTAAACATTTACAATGAATAAACTACTAAGTGACGAACGAAACGTCAGGGTTTTAATTGATTCTTTTAATAGCATACGAGTATACAACAAAGGAAGAATCTATTTTTGATTCATTTTATACATCCTATATATCTTTTTGAGAAAACACATGTCGCCGCCAATGAAAAAAATTATAAGTGTTGCAAGCCATAACATAACTCGTGCATATACTCCTACAAGCACGGTCACCAGTGGCTAAGTGCATGCTACTTGTATACAAAAATACAGCAGCTATGTGACCCCTACGTAATACGATATGTAACATAGTAATACTCTTTGATAACTGCTCAAAATGGCATGAAAATGCTTTACATCGTTTACCAACTGAAACAAACATATACTTTAAACAGCTAATATAATAAATTTGAGTACATTGGCTTTCGCGAAAATAATGAAGCATTTTTTGACAGAATCTTCATCCCTAGCGCAGCTACAAGCCATAAACGAAGCTAGGGGTTACTTGGTGAAGAAATGATTTATCACCTTAATTTAAATAAATGAAAGCAAAAAATCAGATCTTCTAATCTGAGAAAGTTGTCCCCATCAGAAGCCTGTTCGCACGCCTCTTGAAAGTATCAAGATTGCATTGGTCAGGGAAGGTGGTGTGGGGAAGCTGATTCTTAAGCCGTGAAGTGCAAACAAAATAGCTTTTACAGCGCCTCAGAGTACGTGCGCGTTCTAAGCTCACATGACAGCATGTGAGTGTATTAACTCTGTGTGTGCTTCTGGAGAAGATCTTAGGTTAAGGTGCGCAATCATTTACTGCAGAGCTGCTTCTACCGAAATAGTATCTGCATAAGACAATGAGTGAAGCGGCATCCCGTCTGACGGAGAGCGACTGCAACTCGTTAGCGAGCTTTTCACCTGTAAGATTCTTGACAAGTTTCTCAACTTGTTCGAATTTCAAGTATACGCTTTCTAAATGCTACTATCAAGTAATTACTAATTATGCATGTGCCAGACAAGGGTGTGGTGTCTATTGAGACTAAAAAATGGATGAAACTTTTAATTAATTTTTAAATCGTTCATCTCATGATCGCATAACCCATCTTACACCTTTCGTCGTGATCCCCACCCAAACATCTTGTACTTTTTCCTACTTTCGACAGTACATTTCTTTGCAACCAATAAATTTCTCAATAAAGTCTTTTCTTCCCTTATTAAAAACAAGTCATTTCATAAAAGTCCTCACCACCCTCCATTTATGAGAAAAACAGCAAAAGGAGCAAAAACGACTTATGAAAACAAAATCGGGTTCAGACATGTTCGGAACATGACCATCAATAAATTCTAGTTATAAAAACAATTCATTCATAAAACGCCTCACCAGCTTCAATAATACATGTAGAAAACGTAATTAGTTACTTTCACTTGTGAGGAAATCTGTGTGAAACACTTTCAATCTCCTTTCTAAGCAGTTCATCTGATGACGTATACTGCGTCCGCAGATCCACTCGCTTTGGCTGTAGCTGCGCGAAGGTCGCCTCTGCTTCCCGCTTCCTCCTGAATGTGATCTCTTGACTCTTGTTCTTATTTCTTTTGGCCTCCAAAGCGCAGTGACATATTTGAAGAGCACCTCGGAGACTTTTTATCATCACTGTGGTGATTGCCACGGACGGAGGCCCACCTGCTTCTCCTATCGCATCATAAACGTGCAACCAAAGATGATTCAGCTAAATTTTCGACGAGCCTATCTTTATTGATCGAGAATCCACTCTCCACTTGCGAGTTTCCGGGTGAAAACCGCAGCACCTTCTTTACAACAAACCACAAGTCTTGTCTTTCGCTACTATTGTCAATAAGCTTGAAGTGAAACTCATCAAGCCATTTTTTTATAAAGCTGAATATCCCTCATAAATACTTGATCTTGACAGCATATGCTGAATTGCAGTGTGGCAAAATCAGCAACTTCTGGAGATATTCGATTTTGCTTCATAAGAAGCTCCAGCAAATTTTGCACAGGTTTTTCGGAAAGATTGACGTTTCTTCCGATCAAGTTTGGTGAAATAGCACTGGAATTTATCATTAATTTGTAATTCAGAGGTAAACACTCAATCAGTTTTCTGCCATCGTGGAATAGAATCGACGGCAATCAGTGTAAAACAGTTTTTTTGTCCCTTCATCCAGTTTTCTAAGAACCGAAGCTGCCCAAATCCAACATTAGGCCTCAAAAGAAGGCCACTGTTTGACTTCAAATCAAGCTCAGCAATTTTTTTCTATGGGCTGAGCTTAGAAAGTGATTCAGCGTCCATGAAGCGCGACAGCAAAGACTGCAATGATATCCTTCAGTGCATCGTGCATCAATGGCAGCAAGGGTTCATTACTTTCGAATCTGGATAAGAAAGGCTCTGCCAGTAATGCCACTGATTTGAAGAAATGAAGTTTACAAGGAAGAAGTGGACAATAGATGTAAGCCTTCACATGCTTAAAAACTTCACTGCTTGATTTCTGTCCACTAAAAGCAACCCATTTCTTGAGAATTGGTAGGATTTGCAATGCCCTATCTGCCACAGCAGCATTTCTAGCCATCTCACAGCACAGAACTTCTAGGGTAACACATCTGAATCAGTCACATTCGTATATTGAGCTCGTCGCGCTGGACCGGCTTTGGAAAGCCAATAGATGTTTCTCAGAAATGCATCTTTATTCCAACCAGTTTGCGAATGTCCACAATGAAAAGATCCATCGACGATAAGTAACACACAGTTGCCTGTATAATAAAAATAATAATTGTTTTTTCAAAGAAATGATAATCGTACAGTTCGGAGTAGATACGATGTCAGGTTCACATGTATTTGAGAAGAAAAAAAAGTCAAAGTCAGAAAAGTATCAACCAAGCATGGTGAATCAGGAGACGTTTAAATCTCTGCTTGAATCTCGGTAGGATTTGTGGTTAACGGATGGTCCATCCATAGAAATTTTTGTTACTTTCTTCAGGAGTATGGGTTCCAAACCTTCTTTAAAGGCATCCAAAAGATCCACAGCGGTTGTACGATTCGGAAAAACTGAATTATAGTACTTAGTTGACACAATGGTCCTTTCGCTCCAATAGCTAGTGAGCAAATCCATGTGCCCTTTCTGTTTGGAATTCACGGTTTAGAGACTCGTCAAAACACACAACAATGTCCTCACTGAATAAGTTGATTTCTGAAGAAAGGAGCTAATCCATAGCAAATAGAATATCCGACTTTATCTCGACCCATCGTGAAAGACTTTGATATGGCACTGTCTGGGAACATCACTTTGAGAATACCTGGAATGCCGTCGTTACTGCAGTGGGACTAATGACTCATCATAGTCTTCATCACCTATATAACTTCCGTTCGTAATACATCGTCATGTACACATAGTCTATTGAGATTACTATGTGCGAGGGAGGTAACTGAAGACCACTGAGATGTACCCGAGGATATCTGGACGACAGGTGCAGTCGCTGAAGATGTGGCCGATCCACTACCAGAAGTTATACCGAGATGAATACATTGAAATTGAGATCAGTATAACTATCAGATTTATGGGTTAAACACAAATGTGTAGTTGACGCTAAGTCGATCTACAATTCCCGACTTTTTCCGACCGCAGACACCCTGTTAAGCAGTATTTTGACAAAACAAGCGACTATTAGAATGAATGATGAAACGATTAAACATTTCAAGCTTAAAAGACAATTGGCATGAAATCGACACTTTCGTTATCAATACAAAATTAATTGAAAAATATCCGACATTCAGCTGCTCGAGATGTCCTTTGAAATGCCTATCTGTGTTTAGACGAAACAACTATCAGAATAAATTTAAGATCAACCCAATATCATGTGCAACGAACATGAATAAAATAAAACATACACCTTCAACACTGATAAGACCGCATTCTGGAAAATCCATGGAATGATGCAAGGAAATGGCCTTGCAAAATTGCAATATGCATCATGCTAATTTTTAATGGAATACTGCAAAATCCTGGGAAATATTCCCGACAAAAGAATTTTATGCTCTCGCTCATTCATTATCAATAACTTTTTGTTATTATGTAGCACACGATATTTTTCAATTTTTTTACTTGCTCCAACTGTTTTTTTCGTTTGTAATTACTCAGGGATTACTCAAGATTTCCAGGGCTAGGAATCATGTCCATTTTCAAAGGGTTTCCTAGGTCTTCCGGTGGCCTACTGGAGTTCCCGGCTTTTCCCGGATTGTCGACACCCTGTATCAGTCATGATGGCCTCCTAGTGACTACCGCAAACTCTGAAAAGGTAGAGAATGCCCAAAAAAAATAGCGCATGAACAAAATATTTTCAATTTTGGTAATGAAGTAATACCAACCAGTGGCCAATGATGATACTATGGTATGCAGTACTCGCATAAAATTGTGCGTTGTCCAAGTGATGTTCAACTGAGGTCAGTAAAACACTATGCAATAATCATTTACAAAATCCACTTTACGACCATTCCACTCTTACGCTCGGGACACTTCTGCAAAATATTTTTTTTAACAGATTATTAAGCCTCACATCGAACGCATCGAAGTGGTAATTGTCCTATCGAAGTGATGATTCCCCAGTCAAATTGCCCAATCGAAATGGAAATAGATAGACAGATTTTTAGACATGACAATTTTGCTACTAGTAACTAGGGCTGTACCGATTCATCGGTCGAATATCGGTAATCGGCCGATATCTAAAGAAACACCGATATTTTGCCGATATTAATGATTTTGAGAAAGATGTATTCAACCAAGCCCAAATCATTTTAATTAGACATTCTATACTGATTATTTAAGATGTAAGTGAATGCTAAATAAAATTAATGCAATGATGGATGCAAAAGTATACATTGACAACCCAAAGTAAATATGACTAGCATTATGACTGAATGCTGGTCTGGTAACTGATGGTCATTTGATTTTATCAAGGGAAAAAAATTCGAAAACCTTTCCTCGTGAGAAAAAAAACATAAGACACTATGTATAAATTGTGAAATAATTATTTCCTTGTTTCCCAATATTCAGAGCTGCCAACAGAAGAAGGTCATTTTGTCGGAATTTTTTTATACATCAAAAAGTCGAATAGTCGGCCAAATTTTAAGTCTGGAGGGTCTTAACACATTACCAGAACAGTCTAAAATCAATTCTCATATCCCCAACGCTAACTTGGTTCCACATAATATAGATCATAAATCCATATAATATACCATTCATGCTGATTGACTTACCATATCCTTGAACATCGCTGTATCGATGAAAGTACATGCATTCGTGTAAACTGAGGAAAATATTCCTTCTTGTCCCCATTTTTGGTCAGTTTTAATTAAAACCCTTACTTTCTGATCAGAACAACTTGTAAACACACAAATCCATGATCAAAAAATCAACAAAAACGTAACAGTTGATCACTTCAACGTAGGCCTGAATAGAATTACGAGTAAAGCACAGCAACAATTTATAATCAACCATTTGTAAATAAAATCTGGCAAAGTACAATAATGTGCAAAAATATGGATGTCTATAATATTATTAACAAAATACAGAAAATCTTCTGAAAGCCAATAGCATATATAGTCAAATGGCACATATGCATGTACTTTGCTTTCGACGCTGCCTTTGTGTCAAAAAAGCCAAAGCTTTATCTCGGGATTTCTTCGCTTCTTTTTCCCTCAATACAGAAACCTCCCGAGCTTTTTTGGCGGAGAGTAAAGCAGGCGTGTACTGCCACTTAGTCTCTCGTCTCCTTTTAAGAAGACAAACGTGTGCGCCTTTTGATTTACAAACAGATGCTGCCGATCCGATCGCAAGAAAAATGTCTTTGTCCAGAGGCGAAAAAAGGGTATATGCTATTAAAGTAGTTCACAGACGACAAGTTTCGAGTTCTCAATTCACTTTTCGCTCTCTGAATTGCGGAATACGTTTCCACTGACATTGAGGTGAATTTCTTGTGGATCATATTATCCATCACATTAAAACTTGACTCAACGATGGGACCATGAAAACATGACAAAGCCGCGAAAACGACCGAGCAAATTGCTGGAAAACGCCCAGTAGCATAAACAGTAGACCTCCACTTCACGACATTACCGTCAAACGGACCAAGTGAGCAATCCACAGGGTATATGTGAATTTCCGATTCTACACCTGCGGCATGATCAGGAGAAATAAAACGTTTCAGAAGAGCCATCTTCATTTGTTTCAGTGAGTGGGAACTGTTACGAGATGACGGATCAATCGCTCTACACAGTAGTGAATTCTAAAATAAAACGAATGAAATAAGCCTATGAAAAAACACCTCGTGAACAGCTTCAAGTATTCAGCAAACATTTCTCGACAATTTCATCAAATTGTCATGAGTTGTCACATCCAAAGCTATTCAGTAGACATTCCTTCACTCGATATGGTTTTTTCCTCCAAAATTATTCTAGACGACAGAGTTGCGATACTCCCAATATTTGAGAGCCATTGTAGACAATCATCTGGTTGAAGCATGTAACAGTAGCGACTTCACTGACCTCATAGAAAGCAAGCCTCCCTTCAAACCTTATTTCTGATAGTAAAATTATATTCGATTTAGTATAGTTCAATTTCTTTAAATTGAATGCAAGGCAAAACAAGGTGTCCGTGGTTGAAAAATAATGAAAAAAACACAAGGTGTGGTAGTCATACAACCACCCTACCTCCCACTATTCCTAAAATTTTTTTTGTATTTTGATCGATTTACGAGAGTCGACTTTTCAGATCCCTTTTTGACGAATTTCCGGAAGATTGGCAGCTCTTATTATTGGAGTCTACTACACCAGTCTCAGCTAGATAGCAAACTTAAATGTCGATAGTAAAGCTACAAACTATACAATCATCGTGTTTAAAACATAATTCGATTTCATACAGGCTGTTCACGTTGATACCACATATCTTACTACTTCAGAAATAAAATTATAATTTATGCCTAAATGACATTTAGTAAATGTTGTCCAATTCAACTACGCAGTGCCACCAAAGAAAATCTTATTTGAAAAATGCAACAGAGAAATTCGAAGTAGCTGCTCAAAATGTACACATTAGAGGCCATATACAGACCGTTTCATAACTAAATGCACAAAATTTCAACTTATCTTCAAATGTGATTTTCGCGTTGAAGTCCTGATTCAATTTTAACATACAATACTTTATGTTTCATAGATTATTTCTGCATATGTTTTACTTTCTTAAGTGGTCAGTTTTGGGCAGGAGGCTATACGAAGGAAATGTCTTCTTTGATGCAGGATTTTAACATGAAGACGACAGATTTTTTATGAAAATTGACAGACAGCAAGATTCAGTAGAATGAACTTCCGTTTCCCATCAGACGCCATGGTGAAAGGATAAAGGCAACCAGAGCCTTCAACAACATCGTATTTCATGGGCAGCGCTTCTGAATTTTTTCATTGTTTCTTTGCAAGAAATCTTAACATTCTTTAAAAATCGATCTCTGGTTCTCTGAAACGATCAAGCAAATTTTCTGACTTCAAGGGAACGTTTAATAATTGGAGTGTGGAGAGATGACGGGTAGCAGTCGGTCTAGCACGTAATATGGGATCTATCATGGTTACGAATGCCTCGAATAAAAATGGGGACATTGGCTTGTCACTCTGAAAAAGCCTCCAATTCATGAGCTGTACAGAGGATCTTTTAATGTCTCCATCATGTGCTTGTACGAAATTGACTCTTGTTCTTTTTTAGTACGTATCACATGTTCGACAAATGTCTCCAAATTAGGAATTTGAGCAATAATTGCTTCCGTGGCAGGAACATGCTATACTCATCGAGTCGCACAATGCTTCGGAGGAACCTTCGCATTTTTTGTTTTTGCAAAGTGTAAGTAATCTAATCGTCTCGAAGGAAGATATCTAAACACTTCCCAACAGCTCCGCAGAAATTTTATGTTATTGAACCTGTCACCTGCTCGAAGTGCACCAAAATGCGAAGAGAACACGTTCCGATTTCAAGAAGTTCGGAGTCATGCTCGCGTGACTCCTTCATCAATCGGTAAGCAGAATAGTTAGAACATTAGGACCGTCCATGGAAATGTGGAAGAGTTTTGAAGTATTAAGGGGATTAAATGCTTCTTGAAGAACTTTTTGTGATTCGGACGCAGTGGCATATCTAAGAAACTGTGATGTCAAGCACGAGTACCTTGTGATGACTTTGTCTCTCATCCAGTACCTTACATGTACATCCATCTGAACTCGATGTGACACTTTTAATGATCCATCACAGAAACCCACTGAGAATGCTTTGTTAGAGAGATCGACAATCAAAAGTCCCTTCAACTGAGGGTCAATGCCAAGCTGAGACTGTAGCCAATTTTGTCTTTGTCTAGCTGCAAAGACTGTACGAGGGACTCATCAGGGCTGAAAATGAGGAGAATGATTATCTATATGAAGCCGAATTCCATTTTCCTTGACTTATTCAGGTTTTTCCAGATAAGATGCACCCTGACTTGGCACAATTTTGCTCAATTTACACTTTTACCCAATTTTACGCTACTTTTGTGTTAACAATGTTTGCGACGGTCAACTGCGCACATTTTAATTACACTTGTTGTTTTAGCACTGGTGTTTACGAGTCGGGGTTTAAATGAATGCTGGTGTTATCAGCTCCATGAATAGGTAAGTTTTATCAAGATCGGCCAATACGGTCACTAGCAAACTTCAAATTTGTTTTATTACTACACTCAGCCATTTGGTGAGTCAAGATTTCCGTCTGTGAGGTCAGAAGATTTAGAATTTCTGATCAACAGACGAGCCGCTTGTCTGCAGCTGCTCACAGACAATGGCATTTCCTTCACTTCTTCACACCGTAGTTGCTGGCGCTTGTGTCCTATAAGTGCATCGACCAGAACTTGAGCAACTCATCAATGATGACAGGAGACGGGGGCATTTTTGACGATCAGCTATAAAGCAACAAACTTCCGATCACTGATTACATGTACTGCATTTAATTAGGCAAGCCACTCTGTTTCCTATGCCACGTGTCTCCCCTAGCCAAGTGAACAAGTTGAGTAATCTATTAATTATGAGCTTGCTGTTAAATTTGATGGGAATAAGCAAAATATAAAACAAATTTTTGATTTATGCAACAATGTAGGAAACTGACTGCATACCCAAGTTGCAGCACTTGAAAAATAAGTAATAAGCCTATTCATTGTCCATTATTCGGAACAGAATTTTGCTGTAGGATGGAGTTTCAGAATGTTTTTGTTGCTGCAAAACTTCAGAAGGAACGCTAACGCAATATACTAAAGTTAGGTATGCAGGGCTCGTCAATGCTGGTAGCAAAAGACGGAAAATTCCAAACACATTCGTACACGCGTGTAAGTTCTAGAAAATTAGAGTGAATGATTTCCATAGCTATGGTGGCATAAGGCTTGATTTTAGAATTCATGATCTTCAAAACCGAATGCAACCATAATAGGCAAGTTTGATTGCTTAATTTATGGAAAAATTTGGCCAATATTAGAAAATAATCACAATATGTGTTAAATACACTGGTATAAAGATGCTTGATAGAACGGAAAAGGACGGATGAGGAGCAAAAAAGGCAGAATGGACGTTAAGAAAATAATCAAGACAAGGTCATTCCATATCATTTCACCATATTTGGAAAAAGTTTCGCAGCTGGCTTTCTCAAATTGGGCTGACGCTATGGGCTGGGCTATGTTTATGAGTTTAAGTGTAAAATTATTTCGAAAAATATCGTGCTTCATCCTACATTTTGGGACATTTGAAATTTGAAAAATCTATTATTGGAAAAAATGACGTCCATATTGTTTAAATTTTATTTCTTGGGTTTTCCCTGGCACACAGTTTTATAATAAACGGGGTTTGGGATCATTTTGTCAGACAATTTTTGCCTGTAACTAAATAGGCCTACTGACCGCCGCTGGGTTCGATTCACTAAATATATCACAGCTGATATGCCTGCGACTGAAAAATGTAGCACGTCAGCTTTTAGTATTCATATTTCAGCCTCGAAAAGAAATTTTGGTGCCAATTGGCACGAATGTGACTGCAACATTTAGAACTTACCGGTATGCTTCTGGTCAAAATTCAGCCGAAAAATCAATAGCCTTCGAGGAGGTAGGCCTATTATTTAGTGATGATAGACAAGCTTAAATGAGATTAAAAATAAATACGAGAAGTTCGGAAATCGCGCCTTCCTTCTTGAAGTACGGTGTTTGTCGGACTCCACAAAATCCACTGTCCGGTCGGATCCTTTACGATCTTCTATTTTTCCGCATCATAGACATTTCGCTAACTGTCTCCGAAAATCAATACACCATAACTTCACAATTGATCTCACTAGTCCGCTCAGAAAAAAATAGCGAATCACATCGAAATTGACCCGCACGCCCATTATTTGGTCTTCAACTCACAGTTTCCTTGCACATAGCATCGTCAACACCAACCAGATGACAAGTAGCAATTGCGATTATCACATTGCAGACAGGCAACCATCACGTTGAAAAACGGACCCTACACAAAAACAGCAAGTACTTCAAATGGTCAGCACCTGATGGCACTTGAACATCGAAAAACCCGCTCGCACAATCACGCAACTAGACTCCCATCGACGCCGAGGAGGCACAAGAATCAAGACGGTCAGACACAATCTGACCCAAATCGTTTTTCAGACGATACTCCGAAAGAATAGTGATAAAATAAATAAATGAGCCCTGCTTGTACTCGGAAGCACATTACGCACGGAGCCCTTCTTCCATATGGCCGAGCTGTTATTTATCCCACTCTCATTCTTTTCGTGCCGAATGTTTAGAATGAATGCAGAATGTACCGGTACCTATTTATTAGTTTTGACCCGACCAAGGCTTGAAGCAAGGTCTCCCAAGCGCAGATCGAACACTCTACCACAGGGCCACAGCGCCGTTTGAAAATCTCAACTAGTCTGTTCAGACGAGTCTCCGAAACAAAAGTGATAGTCAACTATTTTTGCGTATCTTCGAATTCGAATTCAATTCCAACTGAATTTGCTCCCTCTGAATGTACCTGTACAAATTTTAAGTCAATAACATATTTCTTGAATAGTGAAAAATAAGAAGACAACTACATGCCTTCATCATGTCAGCAGATTGGCTAACATCATCAACAGTAGCCTGCAGTAGGGTTTCCGGATCTATCATATGTGAAGTACTGACACAGCCTATGTAGATGTGCATGCATAATTGCGCTGTTTAGTTTCAATCTTTCTGATGCTAATACGCTATCCATGTAATATACTTTAACTCTGAAATAAACATGATATATATTTGGCAAAGTATCCATTTTTATTGAATCCGTTGTAGGTTTTGGTCTGTCATCATCGGATGACATGATGCCTAAGCATGAAAATGAATGATTGACAGAACTGACACGCCAGCCGGTCAAACAATTGGATGGCCGCGAGAGATTGTCGAATTCTTGTATTGGTGCTATGATGGAACCATGATAGAATCAGTGTTGGGTACATTATGAGGATGTAACGCCCAATATTGGCGAGAGAGAGGTTTGAGATGTCCTACTCGTCAGATTATTGTCAACACCTTCTCAGTGCTGACTCCAACATGAAGCTATTACTTCATGATGAGTGGAAGGGTTTTAATTGCTTAGTTGTGGCACCTTCACAAAACCAACACAGTACAAAATCAAGTATGCCATTACATCGTTGCGCCATGATGGTGCCATCGGATAATTTCCAGCTGGTAGACAACGTACTCTGATTGGTCACCATTTCTTTATTGCACCAACCACGAGACTCAAGTCAGCATGAAAAATTTTTTGAATTTCTAGATGTCGACCGAAAAGAAGCGAGCAAAAACGTAACGTTCACATGGATCTGTTCCTTCAAATAAGGCGAAGGATATCGATGGCTGAGGGAAGCCATAGACATCATACAGCTGTTTAGTGCACTGCGATCAAGTCGTCTGCGATGGCTTGGCCAATTGCATCGCGTGCCTGGATGGACTTGACCAAAGATGATCAAACGCCACAAAGCACCTGATCCGAACATTCAACCACCAAACCCCAGATGATGGTGCTACATGTAGATGTGCAATCTGCAAATATCAATGTAATCGATAAGCCATGCCGTCTAACTCTCAAATCTGCTGGGAGTCAAGAGCGCAAAAAAAGAACAGCAAGCAAGCAAGTGTATACTTGATACCAGTATGCTGTCAAGTCACATTCGTTTGCAAGGTCAGAACTAATGGTAGTCGACACAATTTTCCGACTACAACCTCTTTTCAACCCTAGATTGATTGATAAAACAGGAACAGCGCAAAACGTAAAATAGCTGAGGCAATATACACAATTTACTGGAAAATGTAAAAATGTGAACCGTGTCAGTTGTGGTTGTTATGGATTCCAGAATTAAAATAGCTTTCTAAATACATCCAAGAAAAATTGAGTCAGAGAAACAAAGCCGTTTAAAACCTTCCGTTCTTCTTCTGCTCTCAACTGGTCTAAATAACTGGAATGGATGCGCAAAATTCTTAATTCGTTATTCATGGTGCTCACGATTCCTTCGACAGAATAAAGTGCATAGATGATGAGCTGAATTTGGAGCAGACAAATTCATCGGACTCCATGTATCCATTCATATTATACGTCTAGTAAACTCACAAAGAGCATGGAAAAGAACACCTCTTTATGATGCCTTGATTCAGCTGAGCTGAGAAAATGATTTATGACATCAAGTACTGAGGATGAGGCGTGCCAGTCCCATTAAACAGAAAAACTTTGCTCGGTAGCTACGCTAGATGACAATAGAACGTGCAGTGCTCATCCTCGGCAAATGAGACAATAATCAAATGTAGCCGTACACAAGTGGGCTGTACACCGTATTTATTCTAATAGAACCCGGGGGTTTATTAATTCAGATCGCTCTGACTAGGGTTCTATTTAGAGGCCCGGGTTCAATTGAGGCCCGGGTTCTATTTAATTACATTGAAAAATGATCACTAAAAAATTAAAAATATGACATCAAACATAGAATTCGTTGAACCTACATAAAAATGCGGGCCTATTGTATGACATTGTATGACCTCTGCCTTGAAGCATTCGATGAGGTCATCTTCGCTACCATCCAATCTCCGCTTGTTTCCTTTAGTTATCTCCGTCAAATGAATTTTGTTACTAAAAAAATACTTTTTGGTTCACCTACAAGGTCAATAAGATGCTACTGAATCTCACCCGGGTTATATCAGAGACCCCGGGTTCTCTCAGAGGCCCGGGTTCTATTAATTCAGATTGCTCTGACCCGGGTTTTATTAGAGGTCCGGGTTCTACTAGAGTAAATACGGTACATAGAAATGGAAATGTTTAAGTCCATTGCTAGTGCATTGATGGAACTTGCAAGTAGAATGAGCTCTTGCATTTTCGCTTCGATGGTAGCTTATAAGATTGTTTTAGTAAAGACAAAAATTCATGAATTATAATATTTCGAAAAAAAGACTTGCGTTAATTTTCACCTTAAGGTTCATCAATGAATACCATACATGCCAAGTCTCCCGCATTTCGCGGGAGTCTCCCGCATTTTTAGTCAATCTCCCGCTCACCCGCATAATTGCTTAAATCTCCCGCATCGTAATTTATTTACGCCGTATTTTAAAGTAGGCCAACAGTTTTTATCCTTCTAGTGTGCTCTTTCCATCATTCAAATGTAGCAGCAAGCGTTCGGACTGATTAGCCACTCACCGCTAGCCTATTCTTCGATTAGCCCTCCTCCATTCCCTCACAACCAATGAGAAGCATGCAATCATACGTTTATTGAAACGATAAATCTTCTTTTGATTCACGAATTCTATCTTTTTTATTGGAAATGTGATAAATTAATTGTCTTCAAAAATAAATATTCTCCATTTATTGAAGGAAATATAGGAAGTTGATAGGGCTTTTAAATATGATTTAATCTAATTTTACTATTTTTGTTGTTGGATCATTTGATGTTGGGTCTCCCGCATTTTTGTTTTGAAACCTTGGCATCTCTGGAATACGTGAATTTGGAGTAATCAATCACGTATCTGCTTAGTGATTTTTCCGATTTTCACCGCTTTATGGTGAAATGTTCAAATTTACAAAGCGTTATCATTTCTGACAACTATTGTTGGTAGAGTTCTAGGTAATTGCTGCCGCATTGCAGCTCAGTCGTATCAAGATAGTGTTCTAAAATTGCCCCACTTTTTCAGAAATTGAAGAATGACGACTTGGTAGGTGGAACAAGAAAATGAATGTTGAGAAAATGCTTTAGGGTAGTCGTGAAATCAGAATTCATGAAACAATCCTTTTTAGTTATATCTCAAGGAGTAGGCCTAACAATGTGAAAAGCGTTTACGAGTTTTGTGGAACCCTTTGGCGTAATCTGGACAATCTGGCTATTTTGCTTTAGCAGACTGCCTTAAAGACTTTTGTGGATTTCCTCAGCGAATAATGGAGAGCACTTCCATTACGTGGCCTGCCTGCATGAAAGACTTCACGACGCAAATATCGCAATTTATTTTAAAATTTCTACCGGCAAACCAATCAAGGAATCTGCTAACCAGTCTGCCAGCTTTGTTACTCTGTATCACATTTTAAGTCAATTGCAGCGGAAGCTCTGGAAATTCCCAAGAAATTGAGCACTCGCTTCTCAGTTGAGTGCTTAAAGAGTAGAAACTGTAGGGTTATATAAGCTAGCAAGAAATAACTCCAATACCGAAAAGGTATCGTGTACGTAGAAACCAACAGTTTCACAATATATGATCAATTCGTATCAACGACATTAAAACCAGAAAAAAGCACAGGAACGTAGAGAGCTCACTTTAAAGACTAACGTAAACGGGGAATTCTTACGAGAACCGTCAGGACACCTACTCGGGAACACAAAATGACCAATCTTTACTCTCTACAAGTCGCGACTCTAACACCTGATCGGAACTTATACCTCATCACCAACTCCAGTAAAGCAATACAACTAGCAGAATTAAACATTTCACTAAAAGAATTAAACCATACATCCCCCCTGAACGAAAGTTCACGTCATTTCACACAGTATCCTAATCGTCCAACCAAGCGGGTCTCCGCACTGCTCTCCGAATTCTGGAACCTGCCGAATTCTCCGCAGACGCCGTGCTCATCTCAACCTCGTCAACATCGTTAGACTCATCCTCGCTACTACTACTACTAGCCTGTACCACATAATCCTCCCGAACCGGCTCTGGCGTCTCCATCTTCCGCAAATCACTCACATGCCGAGGGACACCATCCACCTCCACGTTAGTCATCGACGTCACGTGAGTAACAACGCCCTCTTTCCACTCAGATACACATCTGGCTCCAGACGGCTTGACGTGCACCCTCTCACCAACACTAAACGGCCCACTCACCACGGCATCCACGACGTCAATTGCTGGAACTGGGAATCGCCAACGATACGAAGGCAACGTGGAAGGCACACTTTCTGAATTCCCTTTCTCCAGTGGCAGCAAATTGATCCAGCAAAAAAATCCAGACCAGCCTTACCGCACGAATACAGCGTCTTCATCGTCCCAAAATGATGCTTGTCATGGACTTCTCGAGCAGAATTAAAAACACCAAAGCACGAAATGTCTCCACCATCCACCCTCTTCACTTTTTGCCACTCCTTATTGACACGTATAAAAAAATCGGCTTTATTTTCACTCGAACGCACCAAGCTGAGATGGACCTGGACACCGTACTCTCTTTGAATATCCTCCACCAACATCTCCGACAAGCCATAGATTTTTGGACGGTGACTATCCGTCAATGCACTCGTCAGCCAACTGAACACCGTCGCCGAATCGGTACATAACCGAATCACCTTGAACTTCAATCTCACAGCCAAATTCAAGCCCCGAATCGCCGCCTCCAATTCTGCTAGGTTAATGTGCGCCCCATCATCCACTTTGCGCAACCACGAACCATCCTCAATACATTCTCCACTCTCCTCCAGAACCACGCCAATCGCCAATGAGCTGGCATCGCAACACACAATGCACGTCTCACGCTGGTTAACCAGTCACTTCCCTGTCGCCGGATCCGAATCGTTCACTTCACGCAGAATCTTTCTCAATAAGTCAATCGCCTCACCACCCACCTTGTCAGTCCAAGCAGAACCCTCGCACCTACGCTTCGCGAAACTACAGTGGGTACGCAGCCATCCGCATACTGGATAGTGCCGTACAAGCCGCCCACACAAAGAAAAGAACTCAGATCTGCTCAGCTCTCCCTCGACGACACTCGGTATTTCATTTCCTCTTTTCCAAAGCAACCCTGACCCGAAGTCCGCGACTGAGCTGCAGTCACGAGAACACGAGACTCAGCTATTACCTGAGGCGGCTTCGAAAGCAAACCAAACTCCTCCAGATATTCTCTCACCCGAACCGCTGACACATCATTCTCTCGAACAATTATGTCATCCACGTAACTGTTAGTTGCTTCCGCAACTCTTGGATCCAACCCCAGTACTTTCCGTAGCACATGAGTCATAATCCGTGGCGCACAGTTCAAGCCGAAGCCTAGTCGGGTAAGGCAATGATCTTGCCCCTGAAGTGAACGACTTGATATACCCATAAGGACGGGTCCACATACAGCTGCAGATAAGCGTCTTGAAGATCCAACAACTTAGCGCTCTCGCCGAAAAACCTCCAGGAACGAATCTTGTCCTCACACATCACTATCGCCCGTATAACTCTTGACGAAGTCATTCAACTTTCGAAAATATAACACTGGCTTGACCTTCTTCTTGCACGGTTGCTCCACCGCCATCAACGGAATAACCGCTTTCACCGGGCCTGTGTAAGGCTTTAGCCAACCATTGCATATCCATTGATCCACCTTGCCCTCAAACTCCTCGCGTATGGACGCCTTCACTTTGTAGTCGGTACGTAGCCTCCCAGTCCCACAGGTTCAGATCTCCACTTCCACTTCACAACCCACGCTCCCTCCTGAAACACCACTTCCTCCATCGCCAGTTCGCACTCAGTTGTTGTCCTCACACAGGGATGGCCGCCGCACAAACTCCTGTCGCCTGACAATGATGACCAAACTCAACCGCGCCGTCTCCACCAATGATTACTCCTCCCCACTGCCGAATGCAGTCCATCCCCAGAAGTGTGTCCACACCCTCAAGAAGCGGATCAATCACGATGCACCTCAACTCTTCACGACGCGCGCCGATGGTAATGCTCAACGTAGTCTCACTACGCTGCTGATCCATGTTCGGTTGGCCACCTTCACCTCGCCAGGAACCCTGCGCCAGTTAATACAACTCCGATTCAAAATTCAGCAACAACAACAGTCCGAGTGGTTCCACAATCAAGCATGACTCTTGCAGCCACCCCTCCTACAAGAACACCACTGACTTCAACAAGCGCCTTTAGTCCTTCCGGGAATCCACAGGCGCCGAGGACCCTTTTGACCGTTTCCCGACGGCAGCTCAGCTCTACATTTGGTGGCGAAATGTCCCAGCTCTCCACATCGGTAGCATTTAACGTCCGCTAAACCTGATGGGCTGATGGGATAGCCGTTTCTCCTGAACGCGTCTTTCATCTCTGATAGTGCTTCATCGGCATTCATGGGACTGGTATTTCTGAGGGTGCGATGAGTCTCTGCTGTGACGAGGTTGCGCTTTCTGCTTGCGGGTACGGTAGCTCCATACGGTAGACATGCTCCACTGTGGGATGGCTTTACGTATTTCTTGTAGGTAACTTGACCATTTTCTATTCGTACCTTGGTATCGAGAAACGGTAATTCATTTTCTTCTGGTGCTTCGTAGGTGAATGTGATGTTGGGATCCACTACATTTGCGTAACTGAGTAGTTCTGTTACGTCTAATACTGACGTTCCTATGAAGAAGACATCGTCTAGATACCGTCTCCAGAAGATAATGCTCGGGACACGTCTCAGTATTTTCCTCTCCAATTGGTCCATGAAGAGTCGTCGCCAGTGGTGGAGCGGCACAGATTCCCCATGGCTATGCCTGTCCTTTTGCTGTCTGAATTCACCGCTCAACAGGTACCGATCTTCGTAGAGACAAAGCCGCAGGAGTTCTTTCGAAGGGCTCTGGTTCCAAATCAGGGAATATAGAGTCCCCTGTCTATTTACGGCTTGAAAGATTGTCGCCACTGATATCAGACCAGCAGTTTCCTCACCGTCTTCTAATGCTATGCTCCCGTAGAGATTGGAGACATCTAATGACCAAAAATGACAGTGTTTTGGAATTTCCAAATCGTTGATCGCGTTCAAGAAGTCCATTGTTGAGGACAGATGGTTTCGGAACGTACTTCTTGATCATTGGCTGCAAGTTTTTTTTGATAGAAGCTGTGCCAGGGGCCTGACGATAGAGCTTCACCTTGCGAATAGATTGGTCTCTCCTTTCAGTGGTCCAGCTTGTGATCTTTTGGGCAGGCGTGGGGTGTACTTGGAAGCGGCTCCGAAGATTTGCAACCGTTCGATTAAGGCTTTCGTTCTGCTGGTCGGATTATTGAGCGGCTATCTTCGTTAAATTACCATTGTACTTGATTTGTCGTGACGGTTTGGGAAGAATTGTCCTTGAAGCTTGGTCATCAGCATTGAGGGAATTTCGCACTAAAGTGGAGTAGTCTTCCCGGTTAGGCACACCAATTTCTTTGTTTTGTCGGATTGCATAATCGCCACATCCTTCTCTTTGATACCTTTAATTGTTTGCTGCTCCTTTGAACTTTTGGGCATTGTTGAGATTGTACTTGACGTGATGCGGTCGGTAGCGCTGAGGAACTCTGTAAATTGTGCAGAGTCAGCGAGACGCGGATTTCGCCATCGCATTCTCTCGTAACAAGCTTGTAACTCCGCCTTGTAGTGGAAAATTCGGTTTTCATTGGGTCTCGAAGGTTGCGGAACGTATGCGGGTCCTTTGGAGAGCAGCGTTTGTTCTTCAGCCGTGAAGATAACTTCCGTCACAACAAAAACTTGCAGCCAATGATCAAGAAGTACGTTCCGAACCATCTGTCCTCAACAATGGACTTCATCAACGCGATCAAAGAATTGGAAATTCCAAAACAATGTCATTTTGGGTCATTAGATGTCTCCAATCTCTACGGGAGCATACCATTAGAAGACGGTGAGGCAACTCCTGGACTGATATCAGTGGCGACAAACTTTCAAGCCGTAAATAGACAGGACTCTATATTCCCTGATTTGGAACCAGAGCCCTTCGAAGAACTCCTGCGGCTTTGTCTCTACGAAGATCGGTACCTGTTGAGCGGTGAATTCAGACAGCAAAAGACAGGCATAGCCATGGGGAACTGTGCCGCTCCACCACTGGCGACGATCTTCATGGACCAATTGGAGAGGAAAATAATGAGACGTTTTCCCGAGCATTAATCTTCTGGAGACGGTATCTAGACGATGTCCTTCTTCATAGGAACGTCAGTATTAGGACGTAACAGAACTACTCATTACGCAAATGTAAGTGGATCCCAACATCACATTCACCTACGAAGCACCAGAAGAAAATGAATTACCGTTTCTCGATACCAAGGTACGAATAGAAAATGGTCAAGTTACCTACAAGAAATACGTAAAGCCATCCACAGTGGAGCATGTCTACCGTATGGAGCTACCGTACCCGCAAGCAGAAAGCGCAACCTCGTCACAGCAGAGACTCATCGCACCCTCAGAAATACCAGTCCCCATGAATGCCGATGAAGCACTATCAGAGATGAAAGACGCGTTCAGGAGAAACGGCTATCCTGAGAACTTCATTAACAACAACATCCTATCAGTCAAAAATAGAAACGCAAGCGAAACAAAGAGAAGCCCACCGACTACCTACCTAAAAATTCCCTACTTTAACGAGAGGCAGAGAAGACAAATGAGCAAAATACTCAGACTGATTTACACGACGACATCCGCATTATCTATACTACCGAGCCTCCCCTGTCAAGAAGTTTGAGACCAAAGAAGGAATTGCAAAATTGCCCCAAACAATGCCTAGCCTGCGAGACATCTATTTCAAAAGGAGTGTGCTTTACTAAGCATATTGTGTACAAAATCATGTGTTCCCACCCAACTTGCAAAGCAGTGTACATCGGACAGAGTGAGAGAACTGCCAGTTCTCGAATATTAGAACATTTGAATTCCCCCTCATCGCATGTCCACCATCATCTTCAGCAGCATGGCACAAACAACGGCCACACAATCAAATGGATGATCCTAGGGAAAGAAAAGTGCAATCGTACGCGCCTAGCATTAGAGGCATTTCATATCGCCAAAGAAAGCAACCTGATGAATGGCTGCATGGGAAACCGCACGCTAAGATTTTTGTCAACAGACCGACCCACCTGTGACAATAGACAGGAACAATCATCGCCCCTCACCGCGTTTGCTGACCGCTCATCACAGGAGGCGGGGGAAAATATCCAACGGTGATGTAACTTGACACCCTGCCGGATTGATGGCATCAGAGAATCTTCCTAATTGTGAAGTGACAATCTTTCTTTTCATCTTTCTTATAAAAGCTCTAGTTATTCATGCCTTCATCAAATGTGAGAGTCTGACGAAGATTAAATCGAAAATTTACTCAACGGAGTATTTTTATTTTATACCCGCAAGGCTATTAGCACAAATCAACTCCATTACTAAAGCTCAACTCCACAGAATGTATCGAGAATTGATGTTTGAGTGCACTTTCCTTCTTCATAAACTTATGTGTTAAAATCATATCTCACAGAGGGGGAACATCCCCCCCCTTGGATACGCCACTGCTCGTGCCACCGCTCTCACCATGATGGACCACAAACCTTGTTCCTCCTGCATGACGTCGATAGATTTTAATAAATCGATATGTTTTTTTTATTCTCATGGTAATGGTAATTCATTTTGTAAAGAGAAAAATGGTAATCAGTGTAGATGGTAAATAGCGACAAAAATAAAATAATTAAATTTTGACCATGATATATTGATGCAAAACGTTATCTAGCTAAAGATTTCCAAATTTGATCTTAAAATCACAGCGATAAATATTTAGGAAGCTAAAGCTAATTGTAAATTGACAGAAGTGTGTGTCACCACATTAAATGAAAAGGGATTTCTGCGTTGATAGATAAGTAGTTTCATCCTTTTTCATCGTTAATTGTAATCTACGAGTGGAATGATATGCTCGTATTTTAAGAGGTTGATTTAGCTCTAATTTTTGTTACCTTTCTTTCAGGTGCATGTGTCCTGACAAAACTAAAGAAGCTCCAAAAGTTCAATCTACCTCATTATTCAGAGCTTTGAACTTTGAATTATTCGTCAAGCCTGTGAGTAATAGAAAAGTGCATGGATGAGAGTAATACATTCTGCGCATTCTGTCTAATTAACATCAAGTCATGATGCAGCAACTATGTCGTACAAGAATGAGGTGATACATACGTGTGCATATTATAGTCCACTAGTAATCTCATTTACCTTGATCAATTAATTGATGACAGTCACAAGATCGTTTTCGTTGCAGCAGTAATATTTGCGATGTTGACTCGGTAGGTGGTTGGTGATCATCACAATCAAGAGAATCAAACTAAAGTTTTAAGAACACTACTCCTCCACTGGAGACTTGGACGGTGCTGCCAAAGTGAGACTTTTGCTGTGCAGCGATATGATGCTTTTGGTCCTGATGCCCTTCTTGCCGTCCTCCTCTGACACTTCGGGCTTGACTACAAGACGAAAAGATCACAATGCCGTTAGACCAAGCACTTGTCACTGTGCCACTTAAATCACTGGAAAATCGTAAATAGAAAGATTCAAAATAATTTTTTTAAAACTTTATTTTCATTTCTTCGGTCGCAGCTATTTAAAGATGCAAAAAAGTGGTCATTCAGCCAGTATATCTCGTAGCCACAAATACTGAGTCACCGAAAATTAAGTTAGATAGAAGTTTTCTTTTGCCGAAGCAGCAATGCCACGCTTAATCGTTGAGTCAATTGGACCGCTGTTAGGGGGTCACCTGACGCTTCAGATCTGTCGAACAAGAAGGCCAGCAACCGCGGTCCGAGCTTGTCTATAGTGTCAATTGAAACTCGCCTGAAGTCGCATGAATTATTGGGAGTTTCATTTTTCAAGGTCTTCTTCATCTCTGCCCCTTTTGCGACTGAGCCCGCTTTTCCATTGGCAATTTATAGGTGGGATGCTGACAAAGGGTAAATGTCAAAATTGCTTTTAGGAAACATTTTTGAAGATCTTTCTGGACTTTCCTTTTGGCAGAAGCAAGAATTTAGTGAACGTATAATGAATGGCCTATTGCTTTGAAAGCATCAGTGGATTGAATAAAACTCTAATTAAGGCAAAAGAGATACCTTAGATTGAATTTCAAACATCGGCCCTGCTATCACACCATGTGTCTTTGGAGTTGATAAGAGTCAGGCATTTAAGGATCATAATTATTATTTGTAATCAAGTTGTACCGTTTTTTTCGATTGCCATCCAGCAATCATCCTCAGGTTCCAATGTTGTTCCTGAAGATGATTGCTGAATGGTAATCGAAAAATTGGTACAACTTAATAACAAATGATAATTGCAATGTTAAAATACCTGAATATTTTCAACTGCAAAAACATCATACCATGACTGGTCAATGCATCTTCCACAATTTACTGATATATAAATGAAGAAAAGATTGGTCACCTGAAAACCTGCGTTTGAGAATTTGCTGGCATTTCTTAAATGATTTTGAAATTGGAAATCGTACTTATTTTTTTCCTAAAGTGCACCGCTGCTTCTCGATTCGTGAATTACTAAATAATTTCATGTAGCGCATCGCGCTTGCCTAGAAGATTTCATTCTTGAGATTTAGCGGTTGTATTTTCTAAACTAAGGCGCCGCTTTAAGACGAACACGAGGTCTACTTACTGTGGGAAGACAATGCAATCCTTGGACAGGTCAAACAAGCACAGATGAATGTCTCACCTGAAATTTCGCAATTGAATCAACAGCCATCCTATGGTTATCCAGACTTCCGTTGGATTAATTGGACTGTAATTAGTAATTATAAATAATTACTTTTTCTGATGAGTGATTCGAAATTGTAATCAACTGCATTTTTAGCCATGTAATCGAGAATTGCAATTACTTTGCAGTCTGCAGTGTTAAATAATTCATTCAATATACAGTATATTACTATACTCTGTGACATTAAAAACGATCCACTTGATATAGAAAATCTCAATGGAAGTGGACGACTTTTATTTCATACTGCACTGACCAGGATGTCTATGCATCAAATTTGTCATGCTAATATAAAGTAGCTGTCCATTGTCGATATCTTTGGCATAGTCGATGCATTTCAAATTCGACCTTTTATCACTATCAAGCAATTCTTTCTGACTAAATTTTGAAGCAAAAATTATTCAAATATAATGTTTTACATAAAATGCTATCTTATAATTCATGAGTGTGAGTGGAATAAAGTTCATATATTTGAGTGGATCATTTTTTATGTCAGGCAGTATATATTCTCCTCGTCGATAATGCGCTACAGTAACTGCTAATAATGCGACATTTTGATATCAGATGTGTACCAGTGGCACAATTGCCGACAACTTTTTTTCAAGAAATGCGGACGAATCTTATCGTCAAAAACTAAATTAAGAAGCGGGAGTTATCTAAAGTAATTGAAGAAAAACTGAGTAATTTGTAATTGCAATCAATTACATTTCATGAACAATTAATACAAGTCTGCTGTTGAACCATGGTCGCAGCTCAGCGCCTGGGAAAGGGCTAAAACACAGCTACGGACTCAACAGCTGTCCTATGATCATCAATGGAATTCCAAGCTTGTTTGTAGCTGAGCTTACATGATCTGCTTTTTTTAGCCGGTGTAAAATTGACATGTCGAGCTGAAATGGACGTTTCTTCTCATGATTTGATACGTACGTTTATCTGAACTTTCATTCTCGTTCATTGAATTATTGCTAAGACTCAATCATGACATTCGCTGTTGTGTTTTACTTTTCCATGAAATAACAGAGTTGCACACCATTATATCTCCTCACATAATGGATCATTGACAATGGGAAATGTGATACTATCCGTAGGACGCAAAGTTGACATTTAAATAATCAATCGTTAGTGACAATTTGAATTCTGATAAAGTTGAGTCAAAACAAAAATCATATCAAAAAAAAATAAAATTCATGAATACTTTTCTCTGATCGTTTTAACTAATGAAATTTTAACCATCTTTCAGAAGAAATCTATTGACAATCGATTTCGTCATGATTTTTCAAATAATCGTAAATGTTCTTCGTATTAGTTCAGCTGGTTTGCTGAAAACATTCAATTTAACCTTAATGCAGCCGTTTGGTGGTAAGAAAAAGCTAATTGAAACTTTAATCTGATTCTTAGTTAATCCAGATATAGCAAATAATCTTTTATGCCGAACATCGACAATTTGCAGAATCTGTTTAAACCATGGTCATGCGCATTATAGCCTACATATTTGATTTCAGAACAAGGTTGTTATGGTATTTGGCATAACAACCTTCACTGGTTGTATCGCGTTTCTCGCTTATAAGAAGGCAAAGTCGGAAAATAAAGCTGATCAAATAGCATATCAACAAGAGACTGGACTCAGCGAATACGTACCTCTCAAACCAAAATCTCGTTGGGATTGGTAAAAATGTCAAGTCGTCCGTTATTTTGTCCATTAACTCTGCAAATTAATCCTCCTTTGCTTTGCAAGTCGTGGTTTCAAGTAAGTTTAGTATTGTATTGTTTGTGCTAATAATATTTTTTGCATTTTATTAGATATACCTACACCGTAATGATAATAATCATTTCTTCTTTTGGAAATTAGGGCCATGATTCTTCGAATGTGTTAATTGCAGAAATGACCGTCTTTGAAAATGACGGTTTCTACTTTAATTGGTAAAAAATTTGACGACTTTTTATTTTCTCTTCATTGCAAGTTTGATATTCGACTCACGTATTGAGTGAAACACTTTTACATTATTCCTCGTTCACAGGTAGTAGGATTTATATTATTTATCCTTTTTTGTCAACAAACTATGCAAGTTTTTTTGTTGTATATGCCGGTATACATGTGTACGCAAAGAAAAATCTTCTTGACTATTTACCGCAAAATAAATATTTGTCGTTACTTAGGGTGAGAAGATTTTTCTCTTGAAATTAGGAATTCTGTGAAAGTTTCATTTTCGGCCTCATTCCCTTCAGAAACTCGTTCTGACTGCCGGACTATAAGTTTTCGTTTAGATGCTTAGATAATTTCTGTAAATAAACATTTGATATTTTCCGGGTGAATGATAAATTGTTTTTCCGATCTTAACCAGATAGTAGGTAGAGTGTCGACTCAAAAAAATGTCAGCATGCAGTGAAAATTTGCATGTTAAAAAAAGTTCTTTAGTATATGGCGTTCCTGCGGTCCAAAAAATATTTGATCAATTTTTAAAAGGCTAATTTTTTTCCTACTTATTCCTATGTCTATATTCTAGCGATGTGGTGCCTCTATGTAAGCAGCATGAAACTTATTGGATATCAAAATGAATGGAAATTTGGTAACAGGTGTCTTATAATTCAACGGAAATTTATTCTGATATCAAGGAAATTTCATGAACCGCACAGTAGTTCAAGTCTTCATAGAAAAGTTGAGATCTTCTTGACCGAAATTTCTTAAAAAGTTTTTATTGATCTTTTCTTGAAAGTTTTTTATTCAATTTTCATCGACATGATTTTATGACTCACTAAATTAATGTTTCATCTCTTGAATCTGAATAATATTGCGAACCCATTCACATCCTTTAAAGTCAATTATGATCACTGTCTTTGATTGTGATGTTTTGCTCTTTCAGTGGCAGGTACACTAGTTTGTGATGTGATCACGCTCAAGAAAATACTCTTATTTCTAAGACTGAGCATATTATGGCAGTCACCTATCGAATTGCTAATTTAATATACACATTTCCTCTCTAAGGTTGACATGACACGGAGGATTTGTAAAATACTGTTCTTCCTTTTGTATTGCTCATGATCGGTCAAATCCGTGGTAATTTCTTCAAAAGTGTATCAATTTGCATCTCACATTTGGTGCTGAGTCTCAACTGGAGATCATTCAGTTTAATCGAAACTGCATGCACATTGGGGATTTAAGTAATACTGAGTTGCTACTCTGCCTAATATACTGACTTTATGATCATAGCCATCCTTGCTAGCTTATGACATTCACATATCTTTGTGACCACTTATCTGCCTGATAATCTACTTTGTGTTTTTATAGGACACAGGAGCAGTCGATGAAGACGCAGAACTTCGCCGCCTGGAAAATGCTTTCACCAATTACAAGTTAGATCTTGCACATGCGTCCCCAGCAGTACCATTTGGCTTAGACAGACGTGATGCGGTCGGCGGAGCGGCTGCTTCATCAGTGAGCTCTGCGGCTATTGGGCTCGCCAGCGCTGACAATGGTGAAGGAGTTGCAGAGGAAATGGAGGAGGAGGAGGAAGAAGACAGTGGCGATGGAGATGAAGATATGACTGATATGAGTGACAATGACGATTCGAACTCTATGGCATCAGAGATTCCTACTGCTAATGATATCTGGACGTGATGAAATTTGAGCATGTCATCTCTGTGGTTTAGATCGATTGATGTCTGTTTTTATTGCAAACATTGATTAATATACCAGTATAACTTCAGATCAATGCTTTTACTTAGCATTCATGTACTGATATATAAGGCTCACCTTTTTCCGCTTCCCGTGGCAATCTTGATTTTTGCTGTCGTGCGCAGAATCTTAAATTTTGCAGGTTTTTTTGGTAGTCATACTAAGCTTGTCCTAGTAGCTTGTTTTCTCGCATTGAGAAAGGTTAGAAATAGGCGTTAGAGCAACTCCAAGGATGTTAAAAATCTTAAATCAATTCTCATTACACTTGACATTGATGAAACTGAATTTAATTTTTTAATCAGGTTGTATTTTTCTTCCGACTTCAACGGTTGATGCGAAGTACTTAAAAGCATGGATTTGTGCCCCCGCCACTGCGTTGCTCATTGTCGCATGGTGAAATGAAATCCTACTTCGCAATGGTCTTCGTGGCACAGTAGATACGTGCTTGGCGTAGCGATCTTCTGGTCCAGAGGTCGAGCCCAGAGAGTGAAGGGAGAGGATCCGGACTAAAAGTTCACAGCGCTCCAGATTAAAGTCTGGCTATGTCAGCACCGTCCAATCACCCACTACAGAGTAGTAGTGACGTTACACTATTCACTTCACTTCATCATCATTTTGAAACACTGACTTGACGATCACTTAGATAGATTTATATGCGTTATTCATTCTTTAATAGTGACCAAAATTCATGCGTTTCTGAAATAGAATGCTTCATGAAATTTGTGTTTGAAAAAAAATGTCTGTAGTATCTTGACTGGCCAGGATAGACATTAAAATAGAGGCTTATCGCGATTATCAATGAACAGTTGATTGCTAACCGTTGGCGCAAACAGTCTGCTGTTTACAAAGACTATGCACATCCACTTATATAATGCAGGCAGGTGCTGCATGTAGAATGACTGTATAAGCTGTACCTGATATTTTTCATGTAGGCATACAAACGCCTCCGTCATGTATACTTACATGCAAAACTGCAAGCTGCTTTGCATTTCAGCGTTGCTACCACTGATCAGCTCCGCTCAGCGACACATTGAAGGGACATTCACTCGAAGTGCACGCAGATGTAGATAATTTTATTCAAAATCTCTAATCTCTTCAGAAGCTCTCGTTATTGCTTATCCAAATAAAATAAAAATCATTTCAAAAAATGAGTTATCAGTAGATAACCATTCATCATTCAAAGCTCTCCAGCATAGTAAACTGCAAATGTCCGGTCAATTTTTACTAACGTGCTTTTTTTCTATCAAAGCCGATGGACATCTGATAGGTCTTCATCGATTTCGCGAGAAATTATTGGCTTCAGATAGAAACACAGCGCTTTTATTTGGAATTTTGCAATTTGAATTATCGCCAGGTCTTGTCTTATATCAATCCTGTCAGCAACGCGTACAGGCTTCACTCAATCGTCCCCTTTTGCGTCGTTGTGATGTCGATTTTCGCAGGATGGTGTTCCTCCAGCTTTTTGAGTGCCAACACTTCACATGTCCTCGTCTAAAGCTTGCGTCAAGTCCTTAGCTTCCTTCAGCACACTTCCTAACATCTTTTACTCTGAGACTTTCTTGACGAGATAATTCGGGTAAATGGAAATCTTAAATTCGCATCAGAAGAACTAACATCTTGAATTGAATTAACATTTTTTGATGAATTTTGTCAACAATAGAAAGATGAACATTCACTGCAAAAAATCGGTTTTAATTGACATTCCCGAAAATCACATGGATATCTAGAAAATCAAACAATTCTCTGGTAAAACAAAACAAAATGACGGTATTGTGTCATAAAGATGAATTTCCCTAGTTCACGGAAGCCCACTATGCTTTCCTGCTTGCATGATCACTTTATATATTGATGCAGCAGAAGAAGTATTAAAAGCAAAAAAGTTGAATGTGTGAGAAAAAAGAACACCTGCAATATTAAGAAAATTTAACCAATGTCCTAACCATCAAAAATTTGTCTGAAGACCTGTATTTGTTGACTTGCTTCCAAATACTGACTTTCACTTTGTTTCCATATACTTAAACAAGAAATTAACTTAACTCACTTTTCATCGCTGTTTGTGGGTAGTTGTAGAATAATCGACACCGATGTTGTCATGTCGAAGTTTGAGCGCAAATTGGTAGTACTTGGCTTCGGAATTGCGAACAAATGCACCTAAAAACTTTAGGAGACCTATTTAAGCTATGATTTTATTCGACTCAAAATTTGCCGATCAGCATGTCTCTAGATTCTGATTAATCATCTGTGATTTTATACCAAAGTCGACATTGGAAAATGTATATTTCTGATTGTACTTTTCTATTTGCAGATAAATTATGGATAATGCCGAGTCTCAAGAGGTGAGTTTGCAATGTTGGCCTACAACATACTCTGTTGAAGTCAGACTAAATCAAAATGACGGAAATTATGATTTTGAATTGTTATTGGTGAATTGAATCCATTCAATCTGAACTTCGAATTTTTCAAATATGTTGAATATAGCCTATATTGAAATGAAAAACCGTGCTAATATTTGATTTTGCAATTTGCGCCTAAAGTTTTGCGTCTTCTGATGTGACATGAAAACAAGAATATTTGAGATTTAGACATGTTGCACTCATTTAAAAATATGCGAACTTATTGTATGATGAAAAATGTCAGTGAGATTTAGAAGCTATTTGAAAAATTGTTCGCTGGTATATCTACAAAAGGCTAGCGTTAGGAAATTCCTTATTAACTCATGGAAGTTGGCTATCGATGCTCTTGTGGATCATTGTGAAGTGGGTTTTCAAAATGTGCTAAATACATTGTCCCGATTATGGCGCAAAAAATGGGCATTTTTGGCGCGAATTTTGAGATCGAGACACGAATCTGAAGCTTTTCATTGTAGACATAGCATTATATGATTTGGTCTTAAATCTATTATTGACTATATTAACGATTTTATTGTCGTTGTCAAAGCATGTAATTTTGGAAAAGTGCCTCCTGGATGCTGGCAATAGATTTGTCTGAAGAAGAGTTCTGTTGGTTGAAGATCTAAGGGAGGTGTTGGGGTTGAGTGTGGTTTAGTCAGTTGTGGCCAAGAAGTGGCCTTTCATCGGGATTTGGCATCTTTTGACGCCTTTCTCAACTTTCCATCGATGCCTCGTGCACATCCCCGATTTATGTGTGTAATTTCAAGCGCTTTTCTGAAAGTAGTTTTAAGTTATGCGACTCAAATTCTGCAGTTCTCTAGGCAAAAATGTTTTAAACCAGATAATCAGTGATCGGCCGGTTAATCGACCCGTCTCTAGTAGAGAATCAGCATCCCCAGCTCTCATAACGGCTTTGGAATAATTTCACTTACTGATTCTGCAACAAGGTCTAAAATTAAAATAATTAAATCTTCGGTCGTTAAGTTTATTGATGTTGTGATAAAAGTCAATCTTTTGCAGCACCCGGAATTACTCTAGTCATATATTGTCATCTGTCACGTTTTTATGAGATAGTTGTTACACGTGGTTAACATTAACTGGTCAGATCGCTTCCTACATTCAACTGTCTGATTACAACAGCTGAGTCAAATCCGAGCCGATAAGATAGTAGCTCGCATCGCATGTACCAAAGATTGGCAATGATAAAATGATATCATTTTATTCTGAGCAAAAATGATACCATTTTATATCATTTTATTTTTGAAAAATTATATAAAATGATATCAAAAATTTTGTTCCATTATATTTTCTTATCATAGATACTTCGCATTTTGTATTGAAGCAAATTTAGTCTGTTTCGTTAGTTTTACCAATGTCCTTCCTCACTGGTTGATTCATGTAGAGAAAAGCAACAGGATATTGTCTGTATCACACAGATTGTCAAACAATGCAGACAATAAAGACCGCCATTTTCTGGGATACATCATACATTGCTAGTGACTTCAGAATTCCAGTAGGACTATGATTGAACACTGAACTCATTAATAACTGTCTTGATATTTTTGAAGTCTTGACTGTAATCTAAATATTTTTAGCCTGTTTTCGTACTTTAGATACTGTTGGCCTGACCAACTGCATATTGTAAGCATATTTGTAATTCGAGTGTAGAAATCGTAAATCAAAACTTGCGATGTCTAATGTATAGGCCATAGGCCCTACTTAAGTTTAGAATGTATACAAGAAGCTTTGTATGACTAAACTGCTTTCTTTTGTCTTCTATTATTTGGAATGCATCGATGCTGCATGCAATCTAATTTTAGTGCAAAAGGTAAGAGCCTTAAAAGAATCACGGTAGCAATGTAAATCGAAAAGTTCGTATGACTAGATATAATTACGGTGTAGACCTGTGCGTACATTTCACTAAAAAAATGCTATATTTTCATTGTAAAAAATAAAATGATATTCATATCAATATCCCGGGAAATTTTTCCCCTACAATATGTTATATAGAGTTTGACCTAACTTATGCAATTTATGAGACCCTACTGCGCTAGAATGTAGAAAAGTTTCGAAGCATCGTGGACGTCGAAACAGATTAACTAGATGGTTGTTTCTGCAAAATGACAAATATTCTGTGACCTCACACATGTCTTATCCTCTATGTTAATGAAATAATCACGCATAATTTCATGCTTTTGATGAAAGTGCCGTTTGTTGAATTCCCATCGTGGAAAGTATTTTCAAAGCCTGTCATTTAAGTTCGTCATTTGATAGCAACAATATTTTGCATGTGTATAACAATTCTCAATCACAGAATCAGGTTCCCCGAATGCGTGATAATGAATGTATTCTCATTCATTCTCTTCCTCTCACAAAGTAAAGAATTTCGTTGTTTCAAATTTTAGGAGGAAAAAGGAGCTCTTGAGGCTATCTACGATGGAGATGGATGTTTCAGTATCGAAGAAAATAATCAGATAAAATATCGAGTAAGCATGATGAGATATATTGATGCGCTGACTAGTTAATATTTTTCATCTCTCATTGTAGTTTGGTAATGAAGGTGATAATCGATCCTTCATATTAACAATTTCTTGGCCTGAGGACTATCCATCTTCAGAGCCGACCATTTCGATGGATTCCTTCTACAATTATCATGTTCTGCGACCTGTGAAAGATAAGATAGTAGAAGAAGTGAAACAGCAGGCGGCAGATTTATTGGATACACCCATGACATTCACATTAATAGAATATGTGAGGGAAAATTTGGAAACACTTTTAGAAGGTCAACCGGAGCAGTATGGCGGACAAAAAATAAAAGTGAGTTTGTTGGTATGAACCGGAAAAGCAGATGAGCTGCCTGCTAGTGTTTTCAAAGCATGTTTATGGATGTTTTAAAATTAATAACATATTTTTTGTAATTAGGCATTTTTCATTGACCAACCTTTTTTTAATGAATCAGCAACTTCAAGATATGTTTTGTTGTGTTAACCCTCATTAGTGCTTGCGATTTTGCATTCTTATCCGTAAATGTGGTTGCGAAATGTAGGCAAATCAAAATTATGGAAAACGTTAGAAAGCTTATCATGGATTTAGAACTTAGGGTGCATCTAGCTATATCTTACCATATAACTACTTTTTCCGATAGCTTTAACTCCTAGATAACTTCCTCTATGGATTACACTTTGATCATAAATAAGCCTGCAACACATTTTAATAGGAATAGCTTATAAATGCATTTTTCGCTATAGAAAACAAGAGCAAAATGAACGCAACTCGACTGATACTTTTATATATTTCCTAAAAATTCAAAACACACTGTTTCAATTTTGAGATCCCAACATTCCCAACTAGAGTTTGCTTCGATTTGATCATACTGCGCATGATTGTCATTTGACACAAGACATACCTATGTCAAGTGTCACAGGATATTCGTGCCGATTTCCTGAAGATCATGCATCTCCCTAAATTGTTGGATCCGCTTGGTCCAGTCGATGCTGAAATGGCTCAATGCCTAAAAATCGTTTTCGCACAGCATTTGCTGTTACGAGGTACCCTCTTACTGCAATCTGCTCAATTTGTGTGAGGCATTGCCATTTGGATGATCTGAAGAAATCCGCTTCCAACACACCCTTGTCGGCGCATCAAGGCAAATGCATTGACAACAAAATCAACGAGATTAAAGTATAGCAGTGAAGGCCATGCACAGGTCTTCCATGCATACAAAGCAAGTTCAAAATGCAATCGGATGATATGAAAATTATTTTGGAAATCTACGAAATGTAACACATGCAAAGATGGCGAAAATTTCTAACACATTTTGATCCATCAGAAACATTTTAACTTACAACACTAATATTGGTGATTTTCTCTATAAAATTTAGTCATAAGAGCAAAAGAAATGATTTTGGAAGGATCAACTCGGATTAACCTATACTGAAGCAAATGTGACAACAAAATGTACCCTCTTACACTGATACGGATTAATTATATAGTAATGATAGCTTAATTAATCTGTGATGTCGAAGACATGCTATTCGTAATTTTGCTGAGTCGTCTTTTACATGATACTATTTTTATTTACGAGCAGCATCTCCATTTCTTGGTAGTATTCTAAACCTTCGCATCTGATTTCCTAACAAGCAAAGAATGTGTGATTACTGTTCCACTTGTAGTAATTGTGCAATGAGCATCATACTCATCAATAACAGTGGTCCCCCTTTAACGACCACCTGCAGCGACCTCTCCTACGAAGACCGAGTTCATACATGCTATTTTGAATTTTTACTCTTCTTCAGTGACCACATGTACATCGACAGCTTTATGAAAATCACCAAATGAGTGGAAAAAGGTTAATCGCGCTCCTTTCTGACCTTACTTTCTAAAGCCGCATCATCAACAAAATTTTCCTTTGTCCGTATGTGAAAAGAAAATTATGTGTTAAATAAATGATTTTTCAAAGAATTGTTTGGAAATCATATCATTAATTTGAAATTATTATTTAATTCTAAAGAACAATTCGACGCTTGGTTATAACGGAAAAAGAAAAAGAATCAAAACTTATTTCAACAGATTGATTATTTCACCTGTCTGGCCGCTTCAGCTGTATCATTTACGCTACAAAGATGAATTCAAGGTTGTGATAATACTATTAAAGTCAAATCGCATTTCATATTCAAAATATCTCTCTCATATGCTGCATGTAGTTGCTAGAAGTAGAAATCTTTTTAGGTTGAAAATTACTATGATATCGTTAATACAGACAAATTCAGTGAATGAAATTCTAGTTTTGTGTTAATTAATTGTTCATTGTTTTCGTGTCTTATTTCTACTGATTCTGCTATTTGTCTTGTAAATACATCGTTGTTATACACTTTGATAATATTCATCTTGAATTTCGTT